>CM038225.1:5651300-6251300 GCA_021442155.1 Cymbidium sinense | reverse complement strand
AAAAATTTTACTTTAGACAAGTAAAATAATACCCCTTTTTTTAAAACATTACAAGAATATAGATGAACGTAAACCAATATATATGATACAAAATCGAAATTTTTTGTTATAGGTATGTAGAAAAAAGCAGCAAGAAATTTATTCTACTCACAATGAAAGGCCGCTCAGAATGCATGCAACCATTCAGATCAACAATACTACTTGTCATTTAACTAAAATGAGGAAACATAAGGATTTAAATAGCGAAGATGTTGGAGGTGAGGACTTCTACCTTTGATGGACGAGATAGGGGAGCTGCAACTTTAGTGTTCTCTGAGCTTCTTCGTCTGAAGGGCGATGGGAGCTGTAATGTGAATGATCGAGGAGGTATTGTCATTGGGATTGGGGGTCTTGACCAATCGCCGGCCGAATCCAATCGATGGTCGAGCTTGGTAGCTTCGAAGATAGGGGTCGGATTGTCGCGAGTCTGGAGATGGGGATGTCATTTTGTCATTGGGATTGGGGGTCTTGATCGACACCACCGAATCCAATCAGGCTGAGCATGGTAGCTTGGAAGATAGGGGTTGGGCTGTCGCGAGTAGGGAGATTGATAATGTCTCGAGTTGAGATGGGGAATGTCCCGAGTCCAGATGCTTGACTCTAGATGGGGAATGCTATGATTCAGGAGAGAGGATTGGGAAGTAGGAGGTTAAAGGTTTAGATTAGAAAGGATAAAGGTTAGGAATTAATATATTACGAGACTTAGCATGATTCGAGAATAGGTACGCATTTGCCTATTTGATTTTATTTAAACGAGCTTGCTCGATAAGCTATCGAGCTATGTCAAAACAAGCTTGAACTCGAGCTAGATTAGAAAGGATAAAGGTTAGGAATTGATGTATTACGGGACTTACTAGGATTCAGGAATTGTTGTCTTTGCCTTGCTATTTTATTATATTTGATTTTATTTAAACGAGTTGGCTCGATAAGCTATTGAGTCGTGTCAGAACAAGCTCGAACTCGAGCTTGATAATGTGCTCGCCGCGAGCCGAGCTCAAGTCAGCTCGCGAGTCGGCTTGACTCACTTACACTCCTAGTTAAGATATGCATTTAATAGTGATTTTTATCATCTATGACTAAAGTCTATATATATAAGCTCTAATTGTATTTTCAGCAATCAATTACTAGAAATCTATTTAAAAGTAAGGTTGGAGTTGAGATATCGACTTGTAACTTGACTAAATTTTGTGTTGATTTTGAGTTAATTCAAGGCTCGAGTGAGTTTTATGAAAAGTTGGCAACACCAACAATAATTGTAAGGATAAAAGTTATGAATTCTTATCCCATCCTCGCTAGTTTTGAAGTTATTGATCAAATATCTTACAACAATAAATGATTTTAAGCTTTATAAGAGTCTAACTTTCTATCTCTAATCCTTGTATTATTATTGTTAACATCCTCGTATAGACCATGCCCTATGTTTTGCTCATATCCAACATATTCAAGTGGTGAAGTAAGATGAGGGCCTTGAGATACAAGGTGGCCTATTTGATTACATTTAGGCATATTGGTTTGCTAGAACTTTTAGCATGTTGTGTATTGTAGTAGAATAAGTGACCAATGTCATGAAATAGTTGCACTCGTTCAATATATTGCCTAAATGACTAAACTTTGTGTGTATTGCTACTAGATCTTAGAATTTGTCTTGGAATAGATTTATTTATATTCTATTTTATTTTAAATGTATTCCAGCTTCTAAAGCTTTGTGAAAGATATTCTATCTAGCTACTCGATAAGATTCCACTTCAATTACCAAATTTTGGGCTATTTATAAATTTAGTTTTCATCACCTAGTAAGCTTCTAAAACTTTAGATCTCAAAGCCCCTCAAATTTATTTGAATATCAAATCATATAAAGATATCTTGATTCAAATTATGGATTTTTGTAGAAAATTATTTTGTGTATGCCAGAATATGCTTCAACCTATGTTTGATTTCATCCCAATTATCATTATCTTTGTTTTATTTTTTAAAAATATTTAGTAGAAGCAAAAAAATTAATAAAAAGAAATTTTTACATGCTTAGTTGTATTCATAGTTAAAAATTGTGCATCACTTTTTTGGCCATGAGGCATATACACCTCAGGGGGCTAATGATTAAGCCTCAACGTTACTAAATCGAGGAGTGAATTTCAAAAAATTAACATTATGATGTTAAAAAGCTTAATAAATAAAATATATATTTTAAGTTCCTCCCTAATGCTGCATGCAGTTCATATCAAATGAGAAATCATTTGACTGTCTTAAAGGATGAATTCTTTGGTTTATATTATGTTCACCAATAGATTATAGGATAAACATTAAAAAAAAAGTTTCGAAGGATGATGAAGATCCATTAATTTGTAATGAAGTTACATCATCAAAATTGCATGTGAAAGATTTTAATGTTAATTTCTTTGATGGAGGAAGCAAGGCCAGCAGGTCCCAATACATGTCAACAAGAAATCAAAGAAACAATTTTGATGAAAATTCATGTAATTGAAGTTGTAACAATCAACAAAGTCATTGTTTTGATTTTTAATTAATATTCGTCTTGATTTTTATTGATTATGGGAGAGAAAGATGGTCAAAATCGATGACGAGGAAGATTGTGAGGATGTTGACACAATTGAGTATGAGGTAGAGAGAAAATAATTCATTATGATGATGAATCTAATGAAGACCCTCTAAGAGGTGAGAGTGCGAGAGATTTTTGAATGTATAGTCTTAGTAGCTTAGATTATTTATTAATGTTGATTTGAGAGTGGGAGAGACTTTTTATTTGACTTTTTAGTTTCTTTGATGTTAGTATGATGTTTATTTTTATTTTATTTTTTTTGATGTTAGGATGTTATTTTGGCACTTATTACTTTGTTGTTAGTATTGATGTTAGTATGATACTTCTTACTTTGCATAATTTACTTATTTGAGGCTTATGCCTTACTTCATGGATACAAAAAGCCTCAATGCTTAATTTCATAATTTCAAAACTTGGGTGTATTTATTAATTTAAAATAACTTTTCCTAGTTGGTTTCTTGTCAAAACATGCATTTGGGTCATGCCTGACTTCAAGAAGAGGAGCAATTGACTTTCATCCTTCTAGAAGGATCATTATCATCAATCCTATGTTGAAGATGACATTTTTTATATTCTGCAATATTATTTCTGGGTGGCCTACAAGGAGAACAATGAGCATTTTTGAGAAAAGCATCGAGATAGTATAGGTGATTGTTTGAAGATTAGAAATGGACCAGCTAGGTTCACGACAATGATATTTTGGGTGAAAAAAATCCTTCAATATTTTCTTCTATGTTATCTACAAACAACGTCAACCCAAAATACTAATGGATGTTAGATTTGTGAAAAAATGGGTAAATTAGTGGTAGTATTAGGAAGCTGGCCTCATGAAAATTTTCTTTTGTTACTTCTGTTATGAGTGCTCATTCTATCAAAGGATTGATGTTTAGATTGAGATTATGATCCCTCTCAGCTACACTTGCAATCTCACAAGTATTAGTTTATGTTTCTATTAAAAGCACAATAACTTTTGAATCTATAGATACATGGTGCTATGTCACTTCAATTATTAAGATTATTCGTTAACTTGATGTACCAAGGCATCTAACACCTGTTTCTATTATCTACATGTAAGTGTGACATGATGCACAAGAAATATAATGAGTTTGATTAATGCAAGTTCTGCTAGCTATAGAAAAATGTGTAGAATGCTATTCTTCCAATATGGATTGCAAATTGTTCTCAAAATTCTGATTATGGAAATCACTAATTCATTGAAGCTTGCAAGCCAATTAAATTATTTCTATAACATGCTTAAATTTTCTAGATATCCCCATTTTGAATTTTAAAACTTTTGGTGGTGATTATTAGGTATTTAGTTTGTGGTGATACAGTGTAAAGAATAATGCAAGTAATAGGGTTTCCTAGCAAAATTTAATGCAAGTTTTGAGTTATTTTCTTTTAGAACTATAATAATTGAGTTTAATAGAGATCAAACCTTGTTACAAAACATGGTTGAATCTCTATGCGCACTAATGAGATTACCTTCGTCAACTTTGTTATTGTCATTTTTTTTCTCCAAAAGATATATTGATCTTGATGTGTGTTCTTTATCTTGCAACTTGATTTGGAGTTTAAGGACTGGTTAGGGCTGTAATTGAGCTGAGTAGAGCCATGTATGTCATGGATTGGACTTGGCTTGATCATATTGTTGTTAATGTTCGACTCTAGCTTGAGATAAGCTTTCACATGTAGGTTCATATTTGACTTGTTTAAAATTTTCATTCATCGTGCATTGGTTCATTTATAGCCCTAACTATGATTTTATGGTAGTGCCTTTATTTTCTGGTGACATTGTGGAGAGGAATGGGGGTGTTTTGACTTTTTGGAATGGATGGGAGAAGATGCTGTTTTTTATTTTCTTAGTTTTTTTTTTCTTGGGTTGGTAGGATCAATATGGGTGTGGGGAGGTTGGAAGTTTTTGGGATGGGGTTTCAGATGATTTTGCTTGGGTAACGAGTGGGGAAAGTCAACATGAAAGTAATATGGAATTGGCGTTTTACCCTCAGGATTTCTGATTCTAATTAATTAAAATCTTCAATTGTACGTCTCTTTCACGATTTTACTCTTTCGAAATTTGGTTGATTTATTAGAGAATTAAGAAGATGAAGAGTATTGGTTTCTTTGATAAATTGAAAGGCTGAAAAAAAAAATCATGAGATCTTTTTGATGATGTTTTACTGTGAGAAGGGAATGTCGGAAAGGGAATTCTCAAAGATGCATGATTTGGTCGAGAGATTGGGAATCAGTTGTGTGTGAGGATATTGGGACTAGAGAGAGAGAGAGAGAGAGAGAGAGAGATCAAGAGAAATTTCTTATTTCAATTCATAATATTTAATAATAATATTCTTCATACCTTGTTTATAGAAATAGTATCACAATTTAAATTGAAAATAATTTTTTTAAAAAGCTAATTTCTTATCTAATTTTAATTAAAAATAACCAGTTAAATTAAATCATGAATCGGTTTAATCTAGAGATTCTAGACTTGGGTCTAGCCATGATTCTTGATTTGAATGTGTCGCATGTGTAATGCTTTGCAATTTGTATTTTTCATGTTAATCAAAACTTTCGTTTCAAAGGAGAAGTAATACTTTGCCAACAATAGTCTTATCATATTAGTTATCCTCTGGCATTGTATCTTGTAACTTTTAATGGAATACGAATGTCTTTTTGGTAATTCACTTGTTTTGATGTGTATGATTTGTTTGTTGAAAGGTCTTATAATTTTCTTGCGTCATGAAGGGGAAGGAGATAAGCAGCCAAACCATTGATGAAGTTGTTGCGCCAGCTGATGATACAGAAAGGTCCATCAAAAACCCTAGTACTGGGAATACGAGGCAGTGGTCTGAATTATCTACTAAGGTTTCAGTATGTGTTTTGTATCCCTTACTCTTATGTTCCATTCCTACTAAGAGGTTGCAGAAAGAAAGTTTGAATTACTTTTTCATAAACTTGAAGTGCTAAAGCCTTACAATTTCTTTGGATAATAACATTACCAGGATATTCAACACCCTCAAAGGGAACAACCAAGTGAATTCATTAATGAGAGAAAAGGTTACAAGGATATAAGAGATTCTGGTTTCTCTTCTCAACTTTCGCGGGAACAAGATGTGGGAGTGGGGAGGATATTTGGCCGGGTTAAAGATTTAGATGAGTTGGGGAAGACTATCGATCACATTAGTGAGCCAGATGAGCCAACCAAACCCTACTATGAGGGTGGTGGGACATCTCAATCAACAGTTTATAGAAGAAATGGTTTTGATGCAAATCATGCTTATGGTAGCTATCGTGCTCTAGGGTCTGCTCCAAATAATACTCAGGTATCAATTCATTCAAATAGAACAAACTGGCCTGTGTCTAAGAATTGGAAAGCTTCTGAGGAGGAAGAGTACATCTGGGATGATATCGGTTCTAGATCTGCAGATTATGAAGGAGCAAGCAATAAAAGAAACACTTTGAGTACTGATGATCAAGACAAGCCACCTAGCTTACAAAGTCGCAAGTGGATGTCCATGGAGAATGATCAAGTTGAGTCTAGATTAAATAAATTTGATGCATTTCATCCTCGATCAAAGATTGTAGGAACAGAAGATAGAATTCATTTCCCAAGAGTAAGCTTTTCCTTTTTTTTTGAAACAAAAATCTTTGCATTTTTTTTTTCCGATTGCCTGATATTATTTTTAAGAACATGAAGAACTTATGCTTTACTTGGTGAAGTTGAAATCTTGATGGTGCTAAGTAGAAATTACATTTTAAAATTCATAAGCTAGGCACTAAATTTACTTTATGTGATACTATAATTTTATTCTGCTACAGTACATATCAACTTCAAGTTACTATAAGTGTCATCTCGTTCCACCTTTTAAACAGAAATGTATCTGTGCTTCTCTAATTGATTAAGGGTTATTAACACATTTTATGAAGAATGTAGTTTGAACGTCAAATCTACACCATTATGTAATAATTAAATAGACACTCAGATAAACATCACATAATTTATAGTTATAAACTTCATGCCGTCTTGTTAATAGAAATTTCATTTTTCTTTTGAAGGACAATGAAGAGCACTATTCACAACAACATAGCCAAGAGATTGAGCCAAGGGTTACTAAGGGTGCATGGCCTGTGCCTCTGCGTGACTCTCCGCTGACAGCTGTCGGGTTAGATCATACGATCTCAAGAGTTTCAGGTCAAACAGAGCGTCGGCCAACTCCTCTTGGCAGTGTTTTATCTACAAATGATAATTCAGTCATTCCCAGGTCTGGATTTCAATCTATTCTTCCTTCAAGTTTGGGCCCTTCTATAGATGTATTAGGATCAGGTGGAGTTTTAGGGCAGCAGAGGCAATTGCCTCTTCGATCTCCTTCACCCACCTTTCCTTCCATCTCATCTTCTGGCCTTCAACAACCGAAACTACATGGTCTGATTGACCAAGATTATCTTCTTCCATTTCGCTCTTCTCAAATAGGTCAGAAATCTAGCCAACTTGCGGATCAATTTAACCTGGATCGATTCGCACCGGTCAGCCATGATTCTTTTCCAGTCTTATCTGAAAACTTAGGTCAGAAGGCCCATATTTCGTTGAATTCACAGCCTTCTCAACCACTGACTTCTTTGCCCATCTTATCACCATATCCTGAGCTGAATCAACATCCATCCTCATCGCGACAGTTGCAGTCTGATCCATCAATTCAAGTTGTTCAGAATGAAACTTCAGCAACTGTATCCCAGGGTTTTAGGGCTAATGAGTCTAAAGGATTTTCTGGTGTTTCTGGGCAATCTAACACCAGTAATCTATTGGCTTCAATTTTGAAGACTGATATTTTGTCTAACAAACCAGCAAGTGGTTTGAACATACATCCTCCCCTTCCAAGTGGACCTCCGCCTGCGCAGGCACTGACCTCTTCTTCTTTGTCGACTTCATTGGCAGAAATCACGTCTTCTCATGGAATTGTTCCTGCTTTTGCACCACCTCTTCTTCCAGGTGGCATATTACCTCCATTGCCGCCTGGTCCTCCACCTTCAGCATCACTAGTTGCTACCTCTGCGCAAACCACCAACTCAGCTACCATTGGTCTGAATCCACTTTCAAGCCTCCTGAGCTCATTAGTTGCAAAAGGCCTAATAACCTCAACATCAACACAATTGCCAACCAGTACTTCGAACCAGATGTCGAAGGAAAGTTCGAGTCAGAACAGCGATCTCGATGCTAGTACATCTGCCCTACGGCTTTCTTCAAAGGAGCCACCCTTCGGTGAGGCATCTAGTCCGCATCACATCGCCTTGAATGACAATCTGATAGGCATTCAATTCAAGACGGAAATTATTCGCGAGTTTCACCCCTCGGTGATTGATAGCATCTTAGATAATCTGAAGCATCGATGCATTTCATGTGGTATAAGATTCAGACATCAACATCAACTTCAGAGTCACTTGGATTGGCATAATTCAAATAACTCGGAAATAAGTAGCTTCGACAAAGTGTGTCGGAGATGGTATGCAAGCATTGGCAATTGGGTTTCTGGCGATGTAGAGCAGCCATGTGGGCCAGTACCTGTCATTTCCTTCGAAGCAACGCCTTCTGAAGAGTCCCTGGAGCCTATGGTTACTGCAGATGAAAGGCAATGCATATGTGTGCTTTGTGGAGAACCATTTGAGGACTTCTATTCTATTGAGAGGGATGAATGGATGTACAAAGGAACGGTTTATCTGAACTTGACGGATGAGAAATTTGTTGCCATAGGCATGGAAAATAACATTGTGGAAGGCCCCATTGTGCATGCTAAGTGCATTTCAGCATCTGCAGTTGATGGAGGTGATGCTGGATACAGTTGACTCTTATGATGGAGTTCAATGCCTTTTTTTCTCCTTCAATTAGGTAATATTTCATCTTCAGCTCTTACCATTCTCCAACTAATTTTTCATCTGTTTTTTGCTGAAGTTGATACCTGTGCTTATTATTGCCAGTGATTTCAATTAAAAATGATAATTTTTATTGTTGCCTTTATTATTTCTCTTATTTTGTTGCCTACTTGAATTGTTATTTACAAACTGCCAGTTGTTGGAGATATGATAGAAATGATTTGTTAGTCTATAGGAAGATTACATTTGCTGTTTCAGGTAGATACGCCATTGTAAAATTTCTCAAGGAGGAGGTTGGTTGCTAAGCAGTTGGTACTGCCGATCCATTTTTCTAATTCAAATGTAATCCTGGTTGTCCATTAAAATAAAATTTTATTTCTAATTTTCAATGGCAAGGGCTTTAGAAGTTTTTGCTATGATCTTAGATTCGATCCTCACCTATAGATCATAATAAACTTCCATCTTATGGACTTTTGGTTAGAAAAAAAAAGGTGCATTAGTAATTCATTAAACTCACGCTTCATTAAAATTTACATGCATTGTGAAAGTTAAATTTTTTATGACCTTCCCACTATTACTCGCAATTCTTCTAAATATGTATTCCTTGTTCCTGGTAGCATAAATTTAAGGGTTGCTTGGTTGCCCGCATAAGTTGTTTATTGTAGAAGGAATGTAGGATTTTTTTATTTTGTGGGTATTTGGAATGCTGCAAAGTAAATATTTTAAGAAGTTCAAGTGTATTCCAAATGTTTTGAATGGGTAATTTATAATGTATTTGAATTTCGCCGATTTGGGCCAACTCCAAATACTTCATTAGGTGTAAAGTAAGACCACCACTCGCTGCCCATTGTTGCCACCATCCACCACCAACTGCCGGCCGTCGCTAGCAGCCGGCGGCCGACCATTGTTTGTCGTCCACCACCGCCAGCCGTTATTTTACATTCATTTTATATTATATTTCTTTTATATTGCATTCTTTTCTCAAGCAGGCAAACAACCCCTCTCAAGGAAAAAAAATCTACTGACATTCCTATTTTTCTATATTCATATTTCTTGTAGATATCACCTGTATTTTGCATCCGAAGTGCGTTATGCTTAATGAGCTGCACTGTAGCAGGTCCTACCAATGGAAGCCGATGTTACTTGGTTCATTCAAAGGTTTGCTGGCTGCTTTTGACACTCTTTTTGAATGTCATCAAGCTTGAGCATATGAATATATGAATCATTTCAATAATTTTATTTGTGCATCGTATATAATTTGCAAGATATAGAATATGAAAATAGATTTAATCATCATTTTGTGGTAATATTTGATGATAATTTTTTTTAATCAATGGTGATTTAGAGCTCGTTCAGTTCCAGCAAACAAATCTTAAATGCTTTTTTTTTTTGGTAGAAAACCAAAAGAACACAAACGAAATATCTGGATGGAGATGTGGTTTAATAATTATGACTGATGTTTAATCATGGAATTGTGACAAATTGTTATATGATTCAAATGTGGAGGGGATAGCAAGAGTAGTCAGTTTAGGGAATGTGTGGTTTGTTGTAACAAATTAGTTTGATAAACAAAAAAAAAAAAGATTTAGTTTGTATTATTTTTTTTTAAGGCACTTGACCTCTATCTTCTTAGAGCAGTGGAACAACAACCCCTTCTTGGGTTGTATCTGTAGTTTTTTTTCCTGGCAAATAGTTTATTGTCTTCTAGCAAAATGTTTTTTATTGGGAGTTAGATTTTGATTTTCCCTTTTTGAAAAACATGATTGTAATGATGTTAGTATAAAAACATGGTTTATCTTGTATATAATTTTTCTGAATTTGGGGTTTTATTGTTGTTATTATTATTATTTTTCTCTGAAATTTTAAGTGCATAAACATGGGATTTAGGGTTGCTGTATTTAACTGAAACTAGTTGGCAACCATGAACTTCTTAGCGAAATATATTGTCATAATACATATGATGTAGGAGGGACTTGTATCAGATCTTTATCTATCTTATTATGTCAATCCTTTCAAAATGACATGTATGGTATGTTGTGTTCATCATGCAGTCAAATTTATCATGTTTTTGTATTTTTTTTTTTTTTTTTTGGTGGTTGTTTGTTAGGGAATGTGTATATACACACAAACATATCTGATGATTAAAATATAAATTTTATTTGCAAAATACTAAAATGTTTTGCATTGCATTAAGAATATAACTATATTATATTTTAAAAATCAAATGTATTTTTTCATCTGTAAGAGATATAAATGAAAACATTAAATTGTGTTAGAATTTAATATTGTAGAATTTGTGGTATGTGCGTTAGGATTAAACGTTCATTGTTATTATTTTCGTGCAGATTGTACTTATTTGACAGTATGGCTTGTCGCAGCTATTAATGTCGGAAAAAATGCTGAAATAATAATAAAAATGTTTTAAGCTGAAACTTTGCAGAATTATTACTGAGAATAAAGTAGAATAAAATAAAATTTGATGTCTGCTGTATACATCTATTTATTTAATTGTGTGGCTGTGTATATTCAAAAATTTTAAACTTATTATAAGAATAATTTTTAGTTCGAATAGAAGTTAATGTCAATGTTTAGCTAAAATAGTCAATATGGCTCAGCTTGAGATTAAATTTAGCCTATGGAATCAAAAATAGATTGATATATTTTGTTTTTTAATGGGCGAAGATACCTTAATATGAATAAATATTTTATTGACTTGAGCTCAGCATTGCTTTATTAAGATCCGTTTATTTAATTTTTTATAAAAAAAAGGCAACTAAGAACACAATTTTAAATTATTTAGATTATTTCCTAATTTTTAATGAGTAAAATATAATTAAAATATCAACTGAATAATTATGAACTTGCTTGAATAAGCTAAAAATATAATTTAATTAGTTAATACAATTATCTCTCTTCAGGAATTATTTAAATTTGATGTAATTTAAATGTTAATAAGAACATTTAAATCTATAAACTTAATTACATGTTTATTTTTAATATAATTATATGATTTAATATTTTTAGATTGCATATAATAAATATTGTACAAATTAAGAATTGAACTGTTTATCACATGCTCTTGTGAACTTGCAACCCTATTAACCCAGCCATCCAATAATTAATCGGATGGGTGAAATTGACACGTTACCTCCCAATTACCACTATTAATAATTGGAAAAACTCTAAACCCTAACAATATTCAACGTTCCTTAATTCTTAAGCATCAACTTTTAATGCATGAACCTTCGAAGATTAGAAACTCATAATAGAATTCAAAAGCTAAAGTAAAATAAAATAAAAACTCCAATCTATTCCACTCAAGAAGCTACAATCAATATAATAAAACTAAGCAACGCATCAAATTGTATAACATCAAACAAATTATCAAACTTAAAATTTGTTTGAAACCAGAAAGTCTAGTTTGTAGGGTGGCACAGTTTCAGAAAACCTAAAAGCTTCATAATTATTATTTTTCAAACTCTAACGGTAACAAATTAATTTGCCTCAAAACTTATTTGCTACCAATTTGTGGATTAACTAATTTGATTAAAAAAAATAAAGCTCACCAGTTTTAATAAACATATGGCAATATCCTCCATGGAACATGCTTACAGTACTCCGCCCAGATTTCCTTGTACTTCTCAGAGCACCTTGAATCATCTCTTCTCTCTCTCCATATTAACAGAATAAGGAGATATATGGGATAAAAGTATGGAATTACAGAACTGCAAGAGAAAAAAAAAAAAAGAGTTTAACCAAAGTTTCAATTATAGTACTATAATTTGAAGCAAAGTATAAAGCACTAAACAAATAGAGAGGAAGAAAAACCTTGTTCCACATGGCAAACTAAATGATAATGCTAGTAGTAAATCTCCGAGGTAATTGCAGTGCCTTGAAATTCCCCTGCGAGAATAAAAATGAGATTATCTTCTCAGAGAAGTCTTAGTTTATATATTTCATAAGATTGATTATCTAAAATGGATTAGAATTTGGACCATTGGTGTTTGTCTAATGATCTCTATTAAAGCTTTAACATTCTTAAACTCCCCATACCACTTACCTCAACTCTTTTCTCTTTCAGTTCTCACTATTCCACAGGAGTTTTCACACACTCTCTCTCTCTCTCTCTCTCTCTCTCACACACACACACACACACACATGATTCATATTAAAGCTTTACATTTTAAACTCCCTACACCTCTCTCCTTCCCTCCCTCTCTCTCTCACACACACAGAGGAATGACCTCAGTCAAACCTACTTTCACTCCACAAGCTTTGTTGAGAATTTCCACTAGTTTGGATACTTAATGGGTGAAACTCAATATCCCACTTTTTTTGTATCAAGGGAAAAAAATCAATGATCTTTTATGAGATCAAGATCAACAAATTACAATGTTTTTCTCAACAGTAATAGCATCTTATGAGAATAAGGAAATGTGTCGAAGAGGAACTAACTGAATTATGGAAATGTGTCGAAGACGAACTAGCTCAATTATGTATTGAATTATAAAGATATTACAAATGCAATGCACACCAGAAGGAAAGTCCTTAGACGAACTAGCTCAATAGTATTTTTGATATATAAAGATATTATAATAAGAGAGCTCAAGAACTTTGCCAAAAAATCATTAAACTCGAGTACCAGTTGATGCAAAATATGAGCAATGGGGATTTTATGCTAAAGCAAAAAGATCTAATGCAGTCTTGCTACAAAGAAATTCTCGAGAGACCATCATAAGGCAGCTAAACAACACTTCAAAAAAAAATTATTATGAAGGCTGCCGAAAGCTTTAATGAAAGGCCATGTTTGTGTGCAAGTGATAAACTTTGATCTAATGGTAAGCATTTTTTTATAACGAACTAAGGAGGTATTTATGGTCAAATGATGCATGCACAGAAAAAGAGAAATATCAGAATTTTAAAAAAATGAAACAAATCAAAAGTAATAGAAAAATTTCTAATATCCTATTGTCAAGGTGTCCAATGAGAGCTTTCAGGATACCTAGGATGCTTGACTTTTGCCCAAAAGTTGTGTGAAACAAAGGAATGCAGGGTTTCCATGCAATTTGGGCTTACATTCATATATGAAAGTAGTTTTTAGAATTAGGTGAATAACTATAGAGCGCTTATTGAAGCACAAAATAGGAATTCCCCATAATCCTTAGATACTCTATTTGAAGATCAAAAATGTGTTTTTAGCCAAGAATCGCTTGGTGGAGCCTATAGGTTAAAAATCAAGAAAACAACTACAAAAGACAAAACATCCCAAAAATTCATTGTTGATTTCCTACAACCGATAAATAAAATAAAGTTAATGTGATGCAGGAAGATGGTTTGGTGTCCGTTTTACATAATCAAGTGCTATTTGTTACTTCAACTCAAATGCTATTAGGTTGCAAGTGCAAACACAAGAACATGCAGGTAGACATGAGTGCATACATTATTAGCTCATGAATATAATTCCTACTAGAGATGTAACCAAGTTAAGCCAACTCATGAGAAGGCTAAAACTCGACTCAATAAGTGGCTTGTGAGTCGAGCTTAATGAGATAGCAAGTAAAGCATAAGCTAACCTTGAGTGTGCAATACATTCTTAGCTCATGAATATAATTCCTACTAGGGTTGTAACCAAGTAGCTTGTGAGCCGAGCTTAACGACTTAACATGTTAAGCTTAAGCTAAGCTTGATGCAACTCGTTAGCTTGTGAGTCTTCTCGTTTAATAAATTTTAATATAAAATACACTTAATATATTAGAATTTAAGAGTTTAAATACAAAATTGTTAAAAATATTTAAAAATTATATCTTACTCATAAACTGCTTACTTGTTATATCTCTTATATAGTTTATCATTCCTTTTATCACTTTTTTATAATAAATTTATGAATAATAAATATTTTTCCTCTGTTGTAATCAATGGGCAGGCTCGTGAGCCAACTCAAAATCAAAGCAAACTCAAACTCAAGCTAGAGGTTACTTGATTTCCACTACACTTGTTTACACCGCTAATCCCTACCCAAGAAATTAAGTCCTAGCCTCCTCCATACATTCCTGGTGCCTCAAATCAACTCTCATAGAACCCAGTATCCATCATTTCTACCAATCTAGTTATACCCTCAATTTGGTCTTTCAAGACTTGACTTAGATTGCATGATGTTCAAAGATAAAGTTCACAAGATACTAGAAAAAATTTCCCTTTTAAGGGAGTCAACCAAAAGTTTTTTTTTAATGTACGTAATGCACTATTTATGCAAGAGGATGTGTCATCCGACATTTATAAATTTTAAACCTTTTGCACTGATTTTTAAGCAAGTACATATCATTAAATTTTACAAAGTATACCTCCTGCAATAAACCATTAGTTTATCCAAAGCATTATAAAATTGGCACTCTATGCATTTGCACTCTTGGTAGGTGGTTGATATATATGTTCATAACTCCTGCATAAAATAATTTACTAAATATAGTTTTTATCGTAAGTTCTCACAAAGGTAGTAGACTAGGATTTGTGTTTGAGACAACTACTTCGAACTAAGTACATAATATCATAAATTTGCCACAAATATATAATAATCTCTGTTTTTTTAATTTTATTAAATCACAATTAAAAATAAATTAACAATGTATAATGTAAGTGATTAATCCTTGCTGGATGATAGATTCACCAATCACATTACAGCAATGATCAAAGCTCCAAATGTTCCTTGCCACTCATGCTGAGATTGCCAAAAATCAAACGTTGGCTCTAACATAAAAGTTGAATTGGTGCCCTTTTCACATATCCAATATGTTTCTTCAACTCAAATGTTATCAAGATGCAAAATGCAAGTAGACATATATATATATATATATATATATATATATATATATATATATATATATATATATATGAAATATCTGCGGCGCATAATTGGAGAATAAAATGCGATCAAGGATCGAATTCGATCAAACTCGCTTCGTTTTAAAAATTCGACTTCGTAATGCATCGAAAATATTAAAATTAATTAAATGAAAAATATCGAATCAATTAATAACCAATCAAATAATTAAAATCAATTTTTAATGAAATAAGGCGTATATCGAAGTCGGGAAGCCTCGACGACGTCCGAACGATCTCCGTTCGCGAAATTGATCGCGCCAGTGTTGCCGAAACGTCGAAACCTATCAAACGACATCTTCCGCGGTCGATTCGGCAAAGTGTACGCAAACGTCAATCAATTCGAGCGCGACATCGCACAATTTAAACCCAATTTCATTTCGGGTATCGCCGACATTGTCTAAATGATCTCCGATCGCGAAATCGATCGTGCCGTTGCGTTCGGCACAACAGAAACACTTAGAATTGACATCCATATTGCTAGGGTTTAATGCACGAAGTAAATTCACAAAATTTGGCACGAAATTACGTTAATTTACAATTAAAAAAAAAAGATTAGCGGTTGTTTAATCTCTAATCCCTCTTAATACTTATCTTAAAGCCACCTATTAACGGCTTCTACCACCAATCGATTTATTAACTTAAACCTCATCCTCTCTAGAATCCCCGATTCCTCATGACTCTCTCATTTTTCCGCCTCTCTCGGATTCTCCTCTCTCGCTTTTCTCGCTGGAAGACTCCTCGGCGGTTTTCTTCCTCTCTTCCGTCATCATCAACGTGGAAGCCGAAAGCCTTACCGTCTGTCCTTCAGTGAGCCTATAACCCGACTACTCTTCTTGTTACCAAACCCTCTCCTCCTTTCTCTCAACATTCGAAATCTCCAGGTCGTCTCTTTCTAACCCTAAGCTTATTTTCACGCATTTAAGTTCTTTTAGAAGTTAGAGTTTTGATAAATCTACTTTATCTTATGCTGATGATGCTAAAATTTTGCTTTTGAGATTTGGGATGGCCCAAATCTCATTTCATTTTCTATTATCTATGGATGTTCATGTTTCCACTTTGCTGAAAATGATTTCTTCATAGATGAAGTTGTGCTGGTTACGCTTCTTTTATGAGCTTAAAGTGAAATCTGAAGTCTAAAATGGGTTTGGAGATAGTATATGGCTCAAACCCTAAGCTATGTGCAAGGTTCATTCTCTTTTATGCTTCAGTTTTGCTGTTTGGAAGGATTGCTAAACTCCTTTTACATGTTTAAAATGCAATCAAAAGTGTGGAAATATGATTTGAGATAATGTATGGCTCAAATCCTAATTAGTATGAAAGTTTCCTTCACTTTCATACTTCAAATTTCTGTTTTAATGAAATGATGTTCATTAAGCTTCTCTTACATGCTTAAAATAAAATTGGAAATGTGAAAATGAAGTTAGAAATGATAAAACAGTAAATATGAATGATTATCCTATTATTTGAGATGGGTAGAAATGAAGGGAAGTGGCTTATGCATATTGGTGATGAACTTTGTTCTTAGCAAGTTTCTTTGATATACACTTGCCTTTAGCTAAAATCTGAAAATTCAAAGCTTATGAATGAACTAGCACTTTGCCTTTCTTGCATTTGTTGATTAATAATAAGCCCTATTCTCATCCTTCCCCATTAAAAGAAAGTGTTCTTTTCTGGATTTACCTTATGAAATCTATCCTACTTTGCTTCCATTACTTAGTTGTTTGCTAATATGGGGAAGAGGATTTGAGCAAAGTTTGTTTTCAGATTTCTTTTCTTGATTTGGCAAATCCAAATGTAAGTATTCTTGCTAAAAGAAAGAAGATTGAAAAGCATGATGTTTTATTAACATTGCTTACCTTCTTTCTAATTGCGATTATCATCTAAGTGATAAATCTTTAAAATAAATTGTGAGATTTTATGTGTGGATTTACTATCGCGTTCTCATCTCTTAAGATTTTGAATATGATTGTTAAATTTGAGATATTCTCTAGTAAGTTTCAATATTAAACTCCTTTCGAATTTCATGGGTTTTACCAATGCTTTACTAAATCTGAACCCTCTCTTTTCTTTTGGGTTTATGTAATGTCATACTTAATCCGGCTATTCATTTTTTGGTTTTATGGCCTAAACTCTTATGGCTATCATAATGTGAAATGAAAGGAAGGCTAGAGATAAACCAAAATGAATGAAATTTCTATATTCCTTTTATATGAGCATGATTTTGGTAAAACTTCAGATTTTCAAGTTTCTTTTGTGAGATTAGAAATCTCTTCCTTAGATTTCATGACATATTATGGAAGGTTGAATGCTATCTTGTTCATTGAAAAAGAAAAAGCTATTTCATCCCTCATATTGAAAAAAAAAAGAGAAATGACATGCAATAAAAAGTCATGTGATGATTTTTTTTTTTATTAATGATGTTTCAATTAATGCAGCTAAACTGTAAATATCATGTCTTGTTTAAATATATACATACATGTTTATGCAAACGCAGTTGAAATCTATTGTTATAAGACGCTCACATTTCTCCAATGTGAAACTGATAAGATACATGTTCACGCTTTCTCCAACGCGACGTAAAAATCTACTATAAGACTGCTCACATTTCTCCAACGTGGAAATATGCTATAAGTATACGTTCACGCTTTCTCAACGCGTGACAAAACCCGTGATGATATAAGACCGCCACGCGTTTCAACGTGAGTGCGAAAAATCTGCTACTTATAAGACTTCATATTTCTCCAACGCGCAGAAATCTGCTATAGATACGCGCTTCTCCAACGCGGGGGAAACTGATGATATAAATATCGCTCACGTTATTTCACGACAAGGAAATCCATGCTATCATACGCATGCGCTTTTCGGCGTGGGCCTACCAGAACATATGAGGGGATGACGGAGTTAGAAAATTTTGGTAAACAAAAAAAATATGTAAAATGCTCAAGTACTGGAAAAGGAAGGTATGTGCATATATTTATTTATGCTTAGCTTATTCATCATACCATATGATAATTACAATATGTCTACCCATGCTTAATTCAGTTATTACTTGAATCTTCATAGCATATGACAATTACTTATTTAAAGTTCAAATTCATTTTTTAAGTAGTGATTATATGCTATGAATGGGTGAAATAAATGCAACGCTAAATGCGTGGTATGATTTAAACTTTACTTTATTGTAAAGTATATCTTTATATACTACATGAATGAGTTGTTTGAAAATAAGATATCTTAAGAGAAATAGAAATAAAGACGTTCTCTTAGACTTATGATTCTTGTCATGTGACATTATAAGGAAATGATAAAAACAGTTAATGATCTCCTTACATGCATGTGTATGTCATATGATATTAAGAGACAAATGACAAAGAAAAAATTAATCTCCCCTTACATGCAAATTCATGGCAAATGATATTAAAAAATATGATTTATACAAACACTCAAGTTGAAGTATTCAATAGCTTAAATGCAAGCTCCTCAACATTCAAATTTGTTCTTATCATAGCATATCAACTTACCTAGGTAGAGGGAAAGAAATCATGTTATAATCATATGCTAGGTGATAAGACAAGATTGACTTATTTAAACATTCAAATGAATGAGATTCTATATATGCTTATGATCAAACTTACATTTAAGTTTAATGTCATATGATTTATACAAATGTTCAAGGAAATTAAATCAAGCATGAATCATGAACCATTCTTACATATGAGTTCATAATTTTTTGGGCTTCATGCTAAAATGCTTAGTGAATTCATTATCAGATATTCAAAGAAGTTATCTCATTCTATTTAATTTGAATGTCTTTAAAATATAAAAGTTAAATGAATTCTATGCCCACTTCATGAAGAATATTATTTTTGCTTAACCATTTGATTCATGCAAATACTTGAAAGAATCAAATTCATACTCTACAAAATAGATGCATATTTGATTTGTTAAATACATGCTCGATCTAGGATAAGTGGTTGAAAGAACGTATATCATTTGTAAGCATAATCACTTGGTTTGTAATGTGTATCCACATTCTTATGTAACGACTCTCACTGATACATGCAGTACGAAAGAGTCAATACATATCTTATAGATAAATCTATACTGACTCACAAAATAATTGAAAGAAGTCAACTCACGTCTTTATACCTTATATGTAATGCACCTTTACTTGATTTATAACAAACACTGAAAGGGTCAAATTCATTTCGAGCAATCTACATTTGATTTATAATTTTAGTATCAAAGCTATGCTTGTAATTAACATCTACATGTCAAACATCAATGCTTCAACTTGACATTTCAATGCCCATACAATATTTTAAAAAACATATACTTGTATGAATGAAGATTCAATATTAAATGCTCAAATGTATACGCAAGCAATTAAATGAAATGAAAGAACATATCCGGCTTCCGATCTGGGACCAGTAAGTTAAGAAAACCTAAAAATCTAATGATGTCATTACGCTGTTTTTTTCGACTTAATAAAATCTTATAAGCTAATTTTATCATAGAATGACAAAAGATAAATCTATCGGCATCAATGTTAATGTATCTTTTCAAGTTTAAGATCTTAAGAAGAAAATTTCAAACCCGATTCTATGTAATAGGGACAAAGATTTGGAATGAAATAAATTAATCTAGATCGATCCTCGAGAAGATAATGATGATAGTCTATCTTCCCATTTGGTGGCCCCGTTAACAAAACTCAAAATGAAAACCTACGATTTGACATCTAAACTTCAACTTACATCTTAATGTATGTAATTTTCAAAGAGATATTCGTGTGTATGGTGAAGATTCGCTAAGTCAAATATAAATAAACAGACGCATGCTTCCTGGTAGACCGGTCCCAATTAAAACCTAAAATGTGATATAAAAGAAAATCAAACTTACAAATTAATACCTACATTTCAACTTGACATTCATATGTCCATACAAAATTTTAAAAAAACAGATACTCGTGAACATATGCAAGTTAGATACAAAGCAAAAAAACAGATCCTATATTTCCCGATTTGGTCTTAGGACCGGGTCCGGGTTAACAACATCTAAAAATTTGATATTATAAGAATTTCAAGCTAATAATATCTGAGAAGCTAATTCTATCATATAATTATAGGATATGAATCAATTGACATAACTTCGAAGTTCTCAAGAAAAAAAGTCAAATTGATCCTCTATGTTATTTAGTAACAAGATTTGAAAGATTATACTTGAGATAATAATGACCATCCTAGAAAATCAAAAGAAAGAGCCTATTAATCGATATTAGTCTTATGATCGAGAAGGACAATTATTATTAAAATTTCAATGATAAATTACCATATATTCAAATCTAAATCAATCATAAAATGATCAAAAATTTAAATAAAAATAAAATATAATATAAATGAAATGAATTATTTAAATTAAAACTTTTTTAAAAAAAATCAATCCACCCTCCGAATGTTTGTCTTAATAAATTAAGAAAACTTTTCACAAAGAACAATGTCAAATCAAATGATAATTATTTTTTACACTCAAATAATCTTAAGCGTAGCGACGCTGGGTGTCTGGTTCTTGCCATAAAACACACCAAATAAATGACGCACGGCACTGAGCCTCACCGTATTTACACAATATTACGACCACTAAATTATTCTTCATGTTTGCTCTTTGGTATAAATATATAATGTATTTGGTTGGGCAAAATCCTATGTTACAAGGTTGACTTATATGTCCCTGACAAACTCTACTCAGTCTATAAGGACATCTTGGACAACAGAATTATGTGACAGATCCTTCACGGCCATTACCTCTAATTACCGGGACCCGGATGATGGAACCATAAATCGAGTGTGTCATCATTCCCCCCACCAAAGTTTTAATAAAATGATAAATTTCATAAATTCAACTCCACTCAATGAATTATATATTCGTTATTTAACATGATTTAATCTAAAAGTCTTCTCGATTGGAAGGATAATTAACTATGCAGTTTATAGAAACCTAAAACCAGATATAAAGTTAAATGAGGAAAATCTCTAGTGTCTTATCTACTATTCATTTTCAAATTTTAAACTTTAAACAACTCTTTTCATTCCAAAAGAGGTCGGTGGCAAATTTTCGGATCCCACAACAGGATTATCTTCCCAGATAACGATACAATTCATCATATGCAAGCAGGTGGTGCAATGCTAAATGAGTGAAAAGTATTTGGCAGGAGTTTGATACATGTAAAGAAAAACATGAACATACAAAGTAATGAAAGAAATTATGGAAAATCAAATGATATAATTTCAAGATATAAAAGAATCCAGAAAAAAGAATGGTTTATGAAATATACCAGTAACCAGATACAAGCAACTTCCCACCAATAACTTTTGGAGGCTTGCCCCATATGGGAGCTTTGGGATCCTTTTTAAAAACATGCTTTTGCTTGTTAGCTCCTCTAAATATTTGATATCTGAAAGATTACATAAAATAAGATAGAAACTTTATCTCTAATGTAGAACAATATCATAAGTTTATAGAAAAAATGGAACAATACTAAATATAGACCAGTGAATTACCCAATAAGAAAAATCAGGCAATTGATAAGAGCAACAACTTTAGAAAGTTCCACTTTGTTTCTCCTTAGCCACCAACCCTTAAAAAATGAGAACGAGTCATCAGTTTAGTTATCCAACTACGATCTCATTGACACCCCAGTATAAACACACACAAAAAAAAAAAAATGTGGACTGCTTTGCAGTATTGTTTCGTATAAAAACCATGATGGTAAAATGATTGGCAAGAGACAATCACATTCTGAATTCAATAAGAGAATTCTTAATAGAACTTAGCAATTCGCCTAGCCTTCATGTAAAGCATTTAAGAAGTCCATCATAGATACATGACAAGCTATATCAAATAGAGACTTCTAAAGGATTATCATTTTTTGTTTAACAACACACTGCATTAGAAATTTTGGAACCCATGTATATATATATATATCAATACTCCTTAGACCCCACCTTGGTCTGCCATTATAACCCAATTTCACGCTAAGCCAATCTTATTTAAACTCAATAATGAAGATCTAAAGCATCAGAATTAAAGCGTGCAATCATTCTTGGATGAGGGCTTAAGGAGAGACAAAATGGGAGAAAGCTATAGGTAGAGATAGAAGAGCGATTAGTCAGAAAAAGGGGTATGGATTATACTTGAGAAAGGAGAGGGGAGAGATAGGGAACCAAAATGAAGGAATCAAGCTTCATTGCTTTCATTAGAATTGATTATCAATAAGAATGCTCATATAAAACTTTAAAACCTCTTACATGGGATTAAGTGCTCTTACACCATACCTAATATGCTTATGCCTAATAAAGAAAAACTTATGTGCCTTTTTATATGAAATAAACATGCTTAAAATTACCAGGATATGTAATAAATATAAATATTACACATGAACAAATGGTACTTGAGATGAAATGATTGAATAACCATTGACTCCTGATAATGTCACATCAATTCACTTGAGTTAAAAAAAGCTCTTTTCTGAAAAGCTTGAAGTTCACACATACAGTCATGGTTGAAGTGGATTGTGTCATCGGTGTCTTCCAAGATGGCAATAGAGGTAGATTATTAACTTCAGAAAGGATCTGAGGATTTCAGCTTTGGACATCACATTCATCGTACAACCATATCTAATAGCCAATCTAGACAGGATCACATGACGATATGGCCATGACAGGAATGATAATATAAAGTCAACCTATGTAACAAGTGATGGATGGGCAACAATCTAGGTGATAATGGAACATCCTATAACTTCATCGTAATATTCTAAAGAACAACAACTACTAACTCAATACAATAGACTCAGTCTAAGCAACAACAAATACCTCCATGTTAGACTAGCGAAATAGCATCATCATGTGAGCTATGCCCAGGCTGAACAACATCCGCAATCACGATCATAAACTCAGCCATTGCTACCATATTGCATGATTAAGAGTGCTTAATCAACTTCCTCAATGAGATGGGTGTATGGGGCTGATGGGACTAAAAGGGATTCTAGTCTAGGTGGAGCTTTGGGGATAGGAGGGACCATTGAAAATAGATGAAGCATTTGGCTTGAAGATCTCTTCACGATACTTAAACCATCTCTTATTTATTTGCTTGACTCATTTTCCCCCACATAAACCTTTGTTCTTCTGACTACAATTTCATTAATGCCAATATACAATAGAAATATAGGGTATTTCATCAAGCTAGCCCACAAAGCTAAAGGCGTAGAAAAGAAAAAAAAAACATACGCATGCAAACATTAAACTCATTATAATGTTTGAAGAAATGGTCAAAAGATTTCATACTTAAATTTAGAGATACATGGGTAAACGGATTAAAATATAAGATGTTAAATACATTACAACCACTAAGAAAAGACTATGAATTGGAAAATTGATTCCAGTAAGACATGCCTGAATGCTAAAAGTGAAAGGAATGAATACTAGATCTCCGAAAACTAACATGAAGCCCAAATTCTCTGCTATCACATCCCACCTACAAAATCAATCACCACCGAAAAATCAATTAAATTTTTTTTGAAATTGAATAAGAGAATTAGTATCAAAAGGTAAAACTAAGCATTAACTATGAGAATATGGAGAATTGCATATTTCATTAATTGTAAAGAATCCTGGCATAAAATTTCTAAGATGCTACTGATAACTTTCAAGATATTACCAAACGTGTTAAATTACATATGATAACACCTAAACGCATGGTGGTGCTGAAGCTTAATATTGTCTGAGATATTTGTTATTAATGAAATTGTTGACCCCTTCCAAATAAGATATCGAGTGACTTTGTTCAATTAATTGGCCTTATCATAGCATGATTACTTGTCAGTTTCCTGGTCTTCATACATTTAGCTCCGCATAGAATCCGCTTCCCTATAATTTCTAGATATGCACAGCTCGCAGAGAATAGTGAGGCCTAGTATTTTTGTGCTGAGACGTAAATTGATATTTAAACTACTACAATGCTAAAAGGACAGAGGAGAAACATGACTGACAGTAAGCTGTTCAAGACTAACACGTGCTATTTTTGAATGTTAGCAAACAAAATCCGGGAATTTTCAGTGAATATGTTCTAGAATAAACTTTATCTGAGCCAAATTGCCACATTCAAAAGGAGTATAAAGACTTACGTGGAAGTCATAAACTCTTCATGGACGAAGTAGTCTATAACGTACAACTGAACAAACAAGAATTTAGTTTAAAATTAGTAACAGCGGGTTAACTTGATCTTAGAAAACTAAAAGGAAAATTTCACAATACCGCACAAAATAGCTGGTAAAGCATAACAGAGAGATTTGCATTGCCAGCTTGAATACTTTTTGAGAAGAGAGAAAGATTAATGAATAGCCATCCCATCATACCAGCTCGAACAAAGAAGAATCTATGTAGGATTAGGAAGTAAAAATATTTGTGAGTTGCATATATTCTTACAGAAACATAAATATAATTCAATAGAAAATTCTCAAAAAAAAAAATTAAAAAAATAGAAGAAAATTACTCAAAAATTAATTCTGATATTTAAATAAAAAATATTACTAAAGCCATCACTGTATGCAACGATAGTCAGATATAGAGAATTAGTAAAAATGCACACGTCTTGAATTATGCAAAAGTAACTCGAGGAAGCCTTCACCAGCCAAACTGTAAGCCTTCAAGGTCAAATTTGTAGAGAAAACCAACAAAGTATAAGGAGTGCGTCTTACTTCCTTTTTTTTTTTTATTATTATTAATTTTTTTTAAAGTTTTGAACTCAAACCCCATGTTTCCGAATGATGCCTTCAACAGCCAAACACTAAGTCTTCGAGAGTCAAATTTGGAAGTAAAAATTAACAGCGAGAGTATAAGGAGTGCGCCTATTCCTTCTTTTCTGTCTCGAACAGATGTGTAATCGCTCAAATAACTCATGCTGGAGGCATATTAAAACTTACGTCTAGCTTGATGATTTATAATTCATAAATGCATTGGAAAAATATCACTGAATTGCCGCATACCATTGTTGGAAAATACATAACAGGCCATGGATGTACTAAAGACTAAAGAACACCTGAAGATTTCATTTATATGGAATAAAAACCAAAGAAAGAAAAGAAGAGGTATCCGGCCATTCTCCAGAAAGATTCTCAGAGTACATACACTAGTAGCAGCAACAGTGGATGGGTGATGGGGGCTCTCTTGTGGGTGCTGAAAGGGTTACCAGCAGTAGTAATCAACAACTACCGGTGGGAAGGATGTTTCAAAGATGACAACAGGTTGAATGTCTCTCCCTTTACCCTAAGGAATCGCTGATGGATTGATCATAGATTTTCACATTAAAAACATATTTAAAAACCGTAAAAATTTAGACCGAAGGATGTTCTCGAGAAGGTGACAAACTTATCATAAAATTTCCTTCATATTTTAATATTTCTATTGCAAGGAAATGGCAATTGCACTGTCCATGAACCAATACAACTGGTTACGCCAGTACTTAGCGATTCTCCTACACTCCTAGTAGATTTTTTATTTCATCTCTCCATACAAAACAAGCTTAATTAAGCAACCAAAAGTATTAGACAATTTAATAAATTTTTGTAAGCTGGTGGCATATAATAAAGAAAAAACAAATTTAACGTAAAGAAAAGTAAAAACAATCAAATGCACGAGGCTTCAACAAGTGCTACCAAGCCAGGCCTCACTCAGATTTTTATTTTATTTTATTTTTTATTAAGGAGATGTTAAATCTAAGGTCCTCTCTTCAGTAGGTAAAGGGAAATACCATTAGATAACACAACTTATTTTACATTAAGAATAACAGAGGTGCAATGATTTTATGACGTATCAATGTTAAGCATCTAGGATTTACTAATGCAACCTAAAATGTGATAATAATAAAATAAAAATAAAATAAAAAACTCACAATCTACAAGTTACCAACTCTCAAATTTACCAAAAATTGTCATTTTTAATATAGAAACTATAGACATTCTTTCTTCATTCCAGTAAATAATTTAATAGTTATCAAAATCTGACACTGCAAAAGAAAAACAACGAACAACTACAAAATTTTAGCCAGAGCCACACAACAAAAAGAAGTGAAACACTAATCATGTTAGATAAAATTTCAATCAAACACGCCCAAGCCATTAAACAAATTAAAAGAAAGAATAATAATAGAAATCATCCATAAGGAATACGCATGCCTCAATTCCGCACAAGGAGACTTGCCCCTAGAAGTAGTTGTCAACAACTATGAAGTGCTTGAACAATACAGATCCAACCAACACAAATAAAAATGGAGGAAATTAAAAAAATTATTTAATACCTAATGTTTATTAAAAATAAAAAATTCCTCAGAATCCTTTTAGAGATAAGTTAAACTTGCAAGTTTAAGTCTCTCACACATACAATACAAAATAGAAATGAACTTATAATTTCGTAAGTTTGAACTTAGGAGACACAAGTGTAGGATGTAGCAATTAGCAATAGATGATTGCAAGAGAGCTGTGGAAGCAACAACTTTCCAAAATAACCGCACGATTGTAGCTCAATCATTGCCAATAAAGTTCATGAAAAAAGGATTATGGGGTTGTAATATTAATAACAATGAAAAGAAATAAGGAACATAGAAATAGAAATCCATAAATCTTAAAGAGTACAACTTCAATAGCTGAAATTACGTTTGTTTAATCCTAAAGTAGTTCACAAATCCAAAAGTGGTAGTCAAAATATTGAAAAACATAAATTGTTCTCAATAGAATCATAGGCATTTTCTAACATAAATTAAAAAAAAAATTACAATGCAATTTAAAGTTCACCATACATGCTTTTGTTTGAAAAATTGTGCATGTCTCTACTAATAGTTTTGTATGCTATAGATTAAATTGCAGACAAGACATTACTGAGAGGTTTCACTCTCAGGTTATGCATATTTTATGACTAGTCCTAGGTTTCTCATAGGCACAAGCCCCAATGATTAATTATCCCTCCCAAAGACGAAAGAGAATTTTTTATTAAGGCTAATCATTAGATGCCAAATGCAGTGTGTAGTAGCAGCAATTGCGATTTTAAAATAGATGAAATTTACCACTATTAAACTTAAAGTGAATGTCTATGGAATAATTACAAATCCAATCAAAATATCATAATTTTATCATCCTGGTTTATCATTGACTCTAATTTACTTAGAAAGAAGGTTGTCACCTCAGCCTGATCGAAGAATCATTATAAGTAGCCATGAATTGTTCAACTGGACCTTATGGACTTGAGTGAATGTTTGTCTAAAATGGCATCTTTGCTGACAGAGGACTTGTACGTTATCAAGTGCACTTATAATTCACCGCTTAGGATTTTTAGGCAATTAAGTAACATACTAGGGGCTTTGGTTGTGATAATAATTTAATTATGCTATTTCATAGTGAACCACTAAGTTAGAGAGCACAAATCATTACTGCTTCTTGTATATGACACTATTTGGTGATAAAATTATATGATCATATTACACATGCAACAACCTTAATAGCATAAAAAATTTGTAAGTGATAATAGAGGTATGCTTCATATGATATTTGCTCTTTGTGAGCTTAGTTTAAGCATAGATTTGAGCTCATTGACAGATGATTGCAGAGAATAAAGGGATCGTTACTCTTTAACTTTAGACGATAGATTTTCTTTAAATATTTAAATATTATAATTTTCCTATTTTTTTATATTTTGATCTTGATTTGAGACTTACGAGGATTTAGGACCATTTTGATAATGAAATCTCCTCCAATGAGAATTGCTTTTAACACGACCATCATTAAGGGGGTGCTTGGCAACGAATTTATTAGGGATTTAGATGGCCAAATCTCGTAAATCCTACCAAACACCTTCTAAGGATTTATGTGGATTTGATGAGATTTAGAGATCAAGCGAACCTCATGGAAATTGGCCCGCTTGTCGCAACTCCAACCAACGTGTATTTCTTTGCTCACAACTGACGGATAGTTCGCTCTTCACTCCCAAAGCTTCACTCTAGCCGCAGCTCTGCGTCATGCATTTCTCGGTGGATTGCTACCACAGGTACGCTGAGTGAGGTTCTTTGTATTTCCCTTACCTACTTAGACTTGCAGAGATGTTTTCTTTGTGTTTTCTTTACCTGCTTTGCGTTATGTGATCGGAGAGTTCTAGTTGAAGGTTTTAGTTATTTCGTGATTTGGGATTAGATTTTCTGAAACATTTGGATGCAAGGAGTAATTTTTTCGAGATGATTCTATGTTAGAATTTCATTGAGCTACAAATGATTCCTTATTGACAAAATTTTTTAATGATGAGAAGTTTTCTTGTGTGTAAGTTCATGTCTTTGTTTTATTTGCATTGGCTTTTATGTTGTGGTTCTTTCTTCTTATTGGTCAACATCAGAAAAATCCTTAGATTTGAGATGATGATTGATGAAAAGAGAGAAAGAAGAGAAACCATAATTATCTTTAGATCCATCCTTCAACCCCTTGTATGTCTATACAGGTTGCCTGAGAAGACTCCCCTCAGGTAAACCTTGATCATTTAAGTACAATGAAATATTCCATCTGTAGAGAAAGAGAGAGAAGAGAGAGAGAGAAGAGAAACCATAATAATCTTTAGATCCATCCTTTAAATCCCATCTTTAGTTCAATTTCAATGGATGATTCGCTTCCTCAACAAAGAA
The DNA here is from genome assembly GCA_021442155.1 of Cymbidium sinense. NCBI lineage: Eukaryota > Viridiplantae > Streptophyta > Magnoliopsida > Asparagales > Orchidaceae > Cymbidium > Cymbidium sinense. Next base: position 6,222,247 of record CM038225.1, on the reverse strand, counting down.
CAAAAAACGAAATCTAAAATATAATAAAAAAACCGAGATTCACATACATAGCGCTGAATTTATGTTTTTCAACTTACATGTTTCAGCTTATTTCAACATACAAGAAACGAAATCTAAAATAATGTTTTTCAATTTTTTTAATCTATAACTTTAAAAGATGGTACAAAATGTTCTTAGAATGATGAAAGAAAGAAAAATATACAAAAAAAAAATTACATGGGGTGGTCAGTCATGCTTAACATGAAAGGAGGTGATGATTCCACTTGATTGCAATTTCCTTAAATATTTGAGTAACCAAGTAAAGGCTTTTGCAGGGAATGTTGAATCCAATTTGATCACTGGTATTTGAAGCACATTATGAATGTGGAATAAAGGATGTGCCAACCACGCCATTTAGAAGAAGAGTTGTCTTGTAATTGAAACACATATTGAATCCAATCCGTGAAGGAATTGATCATGATGATCACGCTCCTTCGTTTAAAGATTATGAATGGAGTGCTCCAGTCTAGGATTTGATCACGGATTGGTGTTTCATCAAAAGTTTTTCATTTAGTTTATCCTGTCATAGTTCTTTTAATTCAAATGGTAATTGACTAGCATTCTCAGGCACCGATATACTCTCAAGCACATTTTGGTTCAATTCAACAATGATCAATGCATATATTACTACTTCAGCTATGCTCCCCATTTATAAAATATATTGATTCAAGATATGCCAATGTTTCTTTAGTCATTAGAAGCACTTGATTATTTTTTATTCAAAAGGATTCTCAAGTTCAATGGTCTCAGAATTATCCACCTGATGTTGACCTTAAACGTATAAGTATTGGATTCCCAAAAATGTTTCATAACTAGAGATAACAAGCAAGATCAGCTTAAAATGATAAGTAAAACATCCATTGGCATGATGCCTCACCATATCTTACTGCCTATAAGTAGCAACTGAAGATCTTACTGCTCACAAGTAGCAAATTAAATGGGGGAACAAGCATTTTAAGAAATAAATTTTATAGATTTATACCTAAGTTACATTGTAAAGTTGTGGGAATAATTTAGATTTTAACTTCATACATTTAAGGACTAATTTAATAAATATTCATATAATTGATACTATCAATGATGAGTTTATAATTTTTTTATTACGCTTAACATATGTTTGAAAGATTAAAGTCATTTTCTAATTAGGATTGGCATTAAGTGTGACATTAATAATCGCACAACATTCAAAGAGTTATATTGTTTCTCATCAAATTCATGCACATCTCCTTCATTACCTTCATTTTCTTCATCTTGAACATTAATGTGTAAGTTTTTATTGTAATACTAATTCACAAAGTTATTCATTTGGTTATATCTAAAACAAGCCTTTAAAGGAATTTTGGCTACCAAAGCATTAGTTACCAACTTTGCTTTCAACTCTTTGTTGACAGTAGTGTCACAAACTTTAGATGTAGTCATTTGAGTTCGATTATTTTGGTGGAAGAAATAATTCTCCGTGAAGGAATGAATTCTTCCAAATGCAAGAAAATTTTGCAGTTATCTAAAATCTAAAACTAGTTAAAAAGCATCCTCACTTCTGAATGACAATTTCACACAACATGGACTATGATAACACTTTAATGTAAGACAACTAAAAGTGGTTGACTCCTAAAATGAGATAGACAATGAAAATACATACAAAACTATAATTCGGAAGTTATCAATTGTTAACTTCAGCAAAATTAGGCAATTTTTATATATAAGCAATGTGCATGCATTATTCATTCCAATCAACATTTAAATTTCATCAAAATTTAAAATTACATAAGAAAAAAAAGGATGAATACAAAATTTCAATAATTATGAGGATTTATGCCATGAAAAGTAATTCAAAGCATATCATAATTGAAAAAATTCAATCACGCGGACACATTTATCACTAAATATATATATATTTTTAAATAAGGATAAAAAAACCAAAAGAAAGATTCAAACTTCATGTTGGTACAAGGAGACTTGCCTCTTGAAGCAGTTGTCAACACTAGCAAATTGCTAGAAGAATACACATCCATTTGACACAGAAAAAAAGGGAAATTTTGAAAAAAATTTCTTTTTTATTTTTCAGCTTTATAAAGGTAAACTCACGCACTCCACACCATATCAGTAGTTGAACACGCCACCGTTTGGAGGGAGATGAAGCTCCCAACTAATGATCTGCATGCTAAGCAATTCTAGTTTTACTGCATTAATCTCATTCTTTAATGATTGTTAAATAGCTCAGAGGTCCAATGCATATCCCAATAGCACTTAAAATAATAAATTCCTCATAATCCTTCTAAATCTAGTAAAAAAAAATGCAAGTTTCAATTCGCACAACATATAAATAGTGGGAATCAGCTTTTCGCTCCATAATTTCCAAACGAACTCATCAATAACAGGAGATCTAGGAGGTGTAAAGCATCAGATGTGTCAATTAGCAGTAATAAGCAGTCCGTGATTGTAGTAGAAATCTGGAGCTCACAACAGATTTCCTAATGGTTCCCAGAACTTCAGTACAAGAAGTAGAAATAGTATTTCATAGCTATCTTTAATAAGACTTTCAGTTTTACTACATTAATCTCAATATTTAATAAAAAAGTTAAGTGATTCTAGTTTTACTACATTAATCTCAATCTTCGTTTTTTCATTGGTATGTCTTTCCTATAAAATTCATGATTTACTTCAAGGAATTTTTTTCTGTTTTCATTCAACAATAGAGAGTGGTGGAACTCTGCTCTTCAGTTCTTCTCGATGTCCTTGCTTTTCTAATTTTCCAGTTCCTCTGCATGTTCTTCTGTAGACCTTTGAATTTTCTGGTGTCCACCATGAGTAATAATTTAATATTGTTATGAAATATTACTGCTAAAATGCTAGTTATCATATTCATTTGAATTTGTAAAAATCCAACGAATTTTAATATGAATCTGTCCGTTACATTGAATAAATAAGTTTTAAAAAAGTATTGTTCATGTGCATGCTATTATGTGTAATTATGCTCCAAAAAGTATTATTTGTGTATGCTAAGTCTTGTTTATTATCTCTTCTATAAATGTTTGTCATATAAGTTGTATTTTTTTGTTGAAAATGCTGTAGATATTCATAGGTTATTCCGAAAATGTACTAACCTTTTATTAGCAATAGTGCAGAAATTGGTGCGTTGAAAAGAGTAAGTATTTTGCTTTGCATGTCTTCTCAAACAAATTTGGGCCAGGCTACATGCCATCTTAATAAGCATGAAAGATAATCTATTTTCAAAAATATATCACTAGATTTTGATTTTAACTACTAATACTTTTATTATACTTGTTAGATTAATAAAATCGGCCCCAGCTAATAAGGCTAATGATGCTCATGTTAAATTATACAAGCCCTGTGATATGAAATTTAGGAAACCTTTGAAGTCTAGGTCTGTTGAAGGAAAAAAAAAAAGGCAAGATAAAACATTTAGATAGACAATGATTCACATACTTGAGATCGATGCCCAAGAAATGAGGATTCAGTTGTACACCAAACCACCTACAAAGCAGTCAATTAAAAAACAGAACAGAGAAAACACAGTTACTACACATACCTCAATCAATGCAATCATGAACATTAGAGAATATGAACATTTGCATGAATCACAAACGAACAATATAAGGTATTTTGTACAATTCCATGAAGTTGGCTTATCAAGATGTTTGCAGGAAAAATAATAATAATAATCTTCTGAAGTTCCGCTGCTACAGATTTTGAGTCTGATGATGCTTGCACTATTAAAATGGAGACAAATCACCCTCAGTAATAGTTATCCAATTACACATCAAGTTTTCTCCATCGCATAAACTAATGTAAAACCACTCGATTGTTATGATCATAAGGCAGTGGTGATACTTATCATAATCATCAGCCTTTTACCATCTCCGTACCTTTATTCAAACTAATTGTTATTGGTTCCATGAATCCTCATTTTGTATTAATTAATATTAAAAATTGCATGCGAAGTTAAATTTATTTTTCATAAATCTTTTTGAAGAATTTCTACCCATATCATCGCAGGTCTATATCATTTTTCCATCCTGCTCCTTTGATATTAATATTAATTTTATTTTTTCTTTTTTATTTTTTCTTTTTTTGTTATCAGACTTGTCATTTTTATGGATTTGGTCAATCATTGAGATGATATTAATTTTATTTATCAAATTTATGAGTGCATTTTCTACCCTTCATTGTATATGTCCAAACCACTTAAATATATTTTCAACAATTTTTTTTTAGATGCTAATCTAGCCACCGTTCAATTGATTTCAATTTAGCCTTTTTCTTCTATCAAATGAACAAAGATTTATATGATGCTACAAATTACAAACCTTATGATTCTAACCATACTCTAACCCTAAAGATAATTATTTTTGTTCATTAAGAAAAATCTATTTTCCAAAAATAAGAAGTATTGACTTGAACTCATCATAATTATTTTGCATTAATTCATGTCAAATATTGCATGAGGCATTAAATCTATTTTTCATAAATCTATTTTAAGAATTTCTAACCATGTTATATGAGGTCTGACATTTTTTTATTCTAATCCTTTAACATTAATTTTATTTATTGGTCCAACTCTTCATTGTATATGTCAAAACCACTTAAATATATTTTCAACAATCCTTTCTTTAATAGATGCTATTTCAACCACCCTTAACTAGATTTCATTATAGCCTTTACTTCTATCAAATGAACAAGATTTGAATAGTAAAATAGTTACAAACTGGCAAACCTTATGATCCTAACCATACTCTAAACTTTAGAGACAACTATTTAAGTTCTTTAAGAAATATTCATTTTCTAAAAAGAAAATAAAATATTGAATTGTGCCATAGTGAGTTAGCTGACATCCAAGGCTGTTTTTACGAAATATCTACATTTCTCTACCCAAAAACCTTCAATTGATGATGAAGGTGACCATAAATAATGTGCTCGGATGTGATTGACATTTGGCAATAGAGCTATTTGTAAGAGGTGGGGATTGGACTAGCTCAGTAATAGGGATGGATGAATCGTCTTAAAGGAAATGGGACTACTTCATGGGTGGTCATGGAGGGAAAAGAGACCTAAGTTGGATTCTACGTAAAAGAACAAGAGACTAAATGGAGTTGAAAGGAGAGGAAAATAGGATAGTAGAGGAAAAGGATGACAGGATAAAGGATCTAAAAAAAGAGGGGGAAAGAGATACGTGCTGATTCGAATAACAGAGTGTAAAGAAAAACACCAAACTTGTATACATAAGTACCTACAAAAAGCAAATATGATGAACACAGAAAATAATAACAAAGAAATCAAGTATCACAAGGCACCAAGATTTATGAATTGGCTAAAATAAGTCTGCGACTATAGGAGAGAAGAGATGATCTGAATCATCTAATCACAATATCAAATCAACACAAATAAAAGGAATACAAGAAATAATATTGCCCAAACCAAAAAACGTGCAATCTCACCACAAAAGAGAAAACTAAATATCTCAAACAAAATGTAAGTAAATAAAAAAGAGATTAAATAAAGATTTAAAATAAAAATATATAATTAATACCAAAAACACCTATTTAAAGGTTATTCAAAAGGAACTGTATCATATGCCCATCGAATTGTCAAAAAATTATTGACATAATTTTTCCACCAAGACAATACAATACTCAACCGTAGCATAAAAAATTTCTTTCTTACCTCTTATCTCTTTCTTTCTCTTATTTTACTTTTTATTCCCATAGCATTCCGTTGTTCACCAAAAAAATAAAAAAACTTCCTCAAATTCCTTCAGTCACACATCCATAGACTATGCACTAATATAAATGCAAATCCACTCAATCCATAAGCACACAATCATAACAAATATTTATAAGAGTATAAGGCAGTGAATTTCAAAATGAACTGTGTTACAAAAACATAAATTATAAAAAAAAACCTCTAAATTAAGTTAGATAAATTTGAATTTATCCTTCAAATCACTTAATTTTAATTTAGTGCTTATCCCAACAAATTAAGGTAAAAAATCATAACAAATATCCCCATTGATTCAATAATACGACAACACTATAACTTATTTCTAAACCATGCTTAAAGCTCATAAAATCCCAAAAGGCTTAGTATCATGCAACCACAACAAGCCTGATGACATTAAAACTTAACATTGATGAGAGACCTCTAAAACACATATATGGAACACTAAGATGTATTCATTGATACCATGAGTACATCTGGCACTAAATTTTCACATCCCCATATTGAATGGTATGATCAAACACAACAATAGATTGTGTAACACAAGATCAATTCATATGATCATCTCTAATAATCTTTCCCTCGACATATACCCTTGTTTGATCTAGGACCTAATCTACAACCAAGAAGAAGCCAACCTTGTTTGGCTTCCCAAATCACAATGTTCCAACACAAATGATGATGAAATTAAATGCACTGAAAGTTTCAACTAACAAAACAAAGTCCAATTCTCTTTATTTTCATGATAGTTAGCACACATCTATGGGCATTAAGGGCTAGAGTATCTCCCAGAATCTACATTCAAATTTATTGAGAGAGCACTCAAAGATATAAGATTCTTCCAAAGATCTAATACATAATCCAATCAATGTACAAATCATGCTATCAAGCACCTTGAGCTTCACGATGCCAAAAATAATTGTCTTCCATGTTAAATTTTTTCTTGGTACATGAGTATGTTTATGTATATGGAATTTATCATGTAGCCTATTTATATAAATTTGAATTTAAGTGCTTGTAAGGTTCATTTCTTATGAATTAAACTTTAAATCAAGGTTCATTCTTATTCCTCCTAGTTCTCTCTCCTCTTTCCTATGATTTGCACTCTCTAGAGAGTGATTCCCAAGATAACAATTTTCTACTCCTAAGGCTCCTCTCATTGCATCGTTTATGTCTTAGCATAAGGCAAGATTCTAAAGACCTTCCAAGCAAAATTTTAAAGGTAACACAATTTTGTTCTCCAAAACCCCACTTTGAAGGGAAAAAAAAAAATCATCATCTAGGACCATCATCAATTTTATCATTGAGGTGATTCACTTACATTATGTACATAAGTGCATGACATATGAGAGAATCTTATATAAGTACAAAGTATCGATTACATATGATAAACTAGCATCACATAGATGATGCTCAATCACAATAGAGTCTCACCATATTGTTGTTCCATTTAGGAGTACAACAATAATGAGGTTTATTGTGAATGCAACTTAGAAATGCAAGAAAAGAACCTCAAGAAACTAAAGAACGAATACAATTCGACAAAACTCAACAATTAGTGTTTGTTCAAGCATTTAAGGAATGATTAAGCTATTTCTAAAACATGATAAATAGATTCTAACATAACATCTATTTAACTTAAATCCAACCAGATGATGAATATCTTATATTGAAATAACTCAACAACTATCTTTCCAAACTAATAAAATTGTTGCAAATTCAAGCCAATTGGGAGGGAGCTAAATGAATTAGTTATGATATTTAATATCATGGGATATCAAAATATTTGAAGAAATAGTACATATCTATATATAAATTTATCAAATATGATTTAAAATTGCGCAATGTGAGGTGTGCTTAGGTGCTTTTTTGAAAAAGTTTTGATGAGCCTTAGGTCAGATGCTGTGTATGTATATGCCTCGCATGATGTGAGATGCACCATAAGGTGTGCAAACCTTAGTTGGGGCGAGGCGTGGACAATTAGTTATGGGTTTTTCTAACAAATATAAGTAACATAAAAATATAACACTTCTACTTACCCAAATAAGACCCATGCCTTATTAAACTATTGGACTGAGCATCAGGTTGTAAACAAAATTAAATTTGATGAGGCTTAGGTCAGATGCTGTGTATGTATATGCCTCGCAAGATGTGAGATGCACCATAAGGTGTGCAAACCTTAGTTGGGGCGAGGCGTGGACAATTAGTTATGGGTTTTTCTAACAAATATAAGTAACATAAAAATAAAACACTTCTACTTACCCAAATAAGACCCATGCCTTATTAAACTAGTGGGACTAATAGGTTGAGCATTAGGTTGTAAACAAAATTAAATTACATACAATCAAATTCATATAAAAAAAGAAATTATTTGAGCATTTTAAAAATGAATTCATTGGTTTATATCATGCATAACAAAAGATTAAAGAATATAAATTTGACGAAAAAGGCTTTATAGGATGATATGTGTACTTTTAGTTGTAGAAGATCTAATAGTTGGGTTGTGACATTGCGTGATCAAGTAATTAAAAGAGTGAACATTTTAGATATCTTGGTATGTTGTTCAAAATGATAGTGAAATTTATTGGGACGTTATTAGGTAGAATTCAAGTTGGATGGTTGAAGTGAAGGTGTGATAGAAAAGTACCGCTTAGACTTAAAAGAAAATTTTATAAGATAGTGGTGAAACCTGCAATGATTTATGGTGCAAAATATTAGCAAATAAAAGAGAAACATAAAAGTAAGTTAAGTGTTGCAGAGATGAGGATGCTCAGGTGGATGAGTGGTTTTACTCTTAGAGATAAAATGTGAAATGAATATATACGTGAAAAAGTTAGAGTAGCTCTAATGGTAAATAAGATGAAGAGAGTTGCCTTAGATGGTTTGATCATATAAAGCGTCAGCCGTCTAATGACCTAGTTAGGAGTGTAAATGTATTAGATTTGTCTTATATTAAGAAAGGTAGAGGTAGACATAAAAAGACATGATTATAATGTATAAAAAATGATCTTAGTTTACACGTGCGCGCACGCATAATTTATTAATTCTGAGGCTTATGTCTCACCTCACAAAAGAAAAATATCTTAATATCCAATTGCGCAATTTTAAATCATTATCATCACATATTGACTCAAATTCTTGCTTTAATACCTAATTCTCAAGGTTTTTATTTCCAATCCTCCAACAAGGACGATAAAAATTCATATTTGCCTCACCAATCAAACTGTAAAATGGACCCTAGATTGCCTTTAGGTCTGATCATAAGCAGACTTCACTACATTAGAAAGAATCAAAAATGTTTGGGCAAAGAAAAAAAGACAAAAAGGAAAAGCATGATAAAATTGAATGGAGACTAAACAAGAGTGGTTTTGAGAATGTTATTACTAACCCGTTATATATTATTTATTTTATGTTTCAATAAGAGTAAGGAAAAAAAAAAAAACATTTTTATCTATATAGCTTTTAAATTAAATGTCATCACGAGGGATTTAGCAAATTACAAGCATAAATTTAAATTGCACTGGAATTTATTATCAAAATCGACATGAAGCAGCATCCAACATTATTTTTTTAAAAAAAGTAAAAAAAGCTTGTTCTAACCTTTAACATATACTTGCTATAACATCATTCTGGTCCTACCAAACCCCACATCAAGTGCCAAATGATCATATAGCCAATGTGCATTAGACATTTCTATTTTACAACACTTTCCAACTTTGTAATTTAGTCTTATTTTTAGAAATGTGTAATTTGGACACCCTTTTATCAAAAAAAAAAATTAAAAAAAAAAAAAAAAAAAAAGGATAGCACGACAATAGCACGCTAGCATGAAGCTAGCCTGGGCTAAGAATACATAAGATTCACTTTGGATTGTTTGGAGAGAAGAGTCAGACAACACTGCTGTGGTGTAACGAGGGTTTGAGACAGAGGAGGCAGCGGAGGTGTTCCAGGAGCGGGTAAAGGACTGTGAGAAAGCAGCTATAAAGCTAGAGATGATGAAGAGGAGCTAGAATAGCAAGGACATATGGATTGATTTAGCATATAGATGAACATCATTAGAGGACAAAACAAGTTCATGATGTAAGGAAAGGACAAGCTGCCTGAATTTAAAAAAAGTTTACCAAGTTGAAAAGCTGCATAAAATAATAGGACAAACATAAAAAACCAATATTATTGCATCACAAGAACATGATTGAAAATAAAGAACAGAAATAATATCCTTGCAGCTTAAGCACTCATTCCTTCATAATAGAAAGAAGTGCAATCAAATAGAATAATATTCACAAAATGATAAAAAACAAACAACGATTTCCTACTTACCAGTCATGAAGAAAGTTTCCTGTGACACGTGCTCTTAGAGAGGAGCTCTTATCACGGGATTTGCGCCCAATAATGTACAGAAGTAGAGTAACCTGGAATGAAAAAAATTCAAAATATAATAAATAGCATAAACACACAAGCTGGTTGACATTATTTCCCCTTACAACACTTCTAAAATCTTCATCGGTATACAAGCTGTGATGATGTATTAATTCATGTATAAGTAAACAGTAGCGAAGGAATCACATAAAACGTAAGTACATATATCAGTTTGTCCCTTCTGAATTATGAGACACTATTTCTGTTTGATTATTAATGACCCATAATATGTGATGAAATACATAATTAACTAATGAAATGCTATTTTGAGAAGTTATTAAATGAGAGTAAACGAGTTTTAAGGAAGATATATTTTTAAAAAGAAAAATACATAAATTCATTTAGTACAAGAAAGTTGCCCCATGCTATACATGAGAAAATAAAATATATATATTATGACTAAATAATTATAGAGATTAAAATTTAAATAATAATTTTAAAATGGGGAATTTACATAACTACCATATAATTTTTATATATTTGTATATCCAATATCTAAAGTTTAACAATTACTTCTATAATAGTTAAATCTTTAATCTCACATCAAAAATACCTCTAACATTAACTTTTAAAGTGAAATACACTTTTTCATGTATATGTTTTGATGTGATTACGACACTAAAGTGTTGTATATATAAATATAAAATTTAGGTGTTAGACATATAAATACAAAAGGATTGTGGTATGTATGTAAATCCCCATTTTAAGAAAATTTGATTTTATATTCTCTTATTTATTGCATAGAACCTCATTTTAGTAATTACAAATCTGATTTTAAAGGATAAAATCTATAAATTATCATATGATTTTGGCAATATGCCAATTTAAAATTTTAAATTTATAACATTGAATTTAATTAATAATTGTATAAATATTCCAAAAACTATCTAAAAACTTTAGATCAATAATTAAAGTCACTTCCTTTTTATGGAAAAGTTAGAATGCTTAAAATTAGATTTAATATTAGTATAAGCCTTTTAATAATTAAGAAGTAAAACTTATTTACAATTTAAATATTTAAATTAATTAGGAGTATATAAGGAGTAATAATTAGAAGCATAGCTTTAAATGTCAAGTGTTCTCCCCAGCAAAAAAACATAAACAAATTAAGAAAGCCCCATTTTGAGATTAAGAAAATCTTCTCTTTCTCTATTTAATATTTTAAATTATATTTTAAAATTGTTTAAACATTTTAGTAATTAGAAAAAAAATCTTTTAAATTGTTTTTATAGTACTCAAGGATAGAATACAATAATTTAAGCAGTGTATAGTACGTAAATAAGATTGAGTAGAAATTATATAGATTAGATAGATGTGACTAAGCATGCATTTCCATAATCTTTAACCTTAAATAGAAAATGCTATCCCATCTTGCTAAAAGAAAAAAAAATTGGCAATGCTCTCCTTATACCAGGTTATGAAAATGATAGATAGTCTATGTCTTTGTGACATACCATGCATTACATACGTACCATATATTGAACCAAAAAAATGAAATTATATTTAGCTCTCAAGAAGATTAAACTAATGCTTTAGATCCATATAAAAAATTTATTGAGAATTGAAATATGTAAAAAATCTTCATAATTAAATCTTAAAGATCAACAAGTTAGAGAATAAATATTTCAGGACAAGTATCTATTAGCAGGGGAGGAGTTCTGGATTGTGTTGATTATAGGAGAATCAAACAAATAAATCTTACAAAAAAGGAATGGAAGAGAGTAATCAAAATAATGCTTAGAAAAATAATGTCCCTAATAAAAAACTAATTCAACTTCTTGCCATGAAGTTCACCATACAGTTCATTTTTGTGCTGAAGTAATTATTGAAAAAGTATAGAAAAAAAGATTATCATATGATTATTTGTTGATCTTGAGAAAATATAAGAACGAGTATCATGAAACTTAATTTATTATAAATTAATAAAGATTGCATGCCAAAGGCATGATGAAGTTATTAAATATATGAATGATCAAGCATTAACTAGAATTACAAATAGTTGCATAGAAGTGGCAAAAGCATTCCTAATTATAGTAAAACTATATAAGGAAAACATTAAAATTATATTATTTTTTTTGTATTGGTTACAAAAATAGCTTATAAATTATATCCAAAATGATGCTCGTGGTTTATGTTTTTTATAAATAACAATTTCAGTAGGCAAAATCTCTGTGGAAACAAGATAAAAACAAAAACAATAAAGAAAATTTTTAAAAGAGAAGGACTTAGGATAAGTAAAAAAAAGATCAAGTTTAAGTTAAAAAACTTTCAAGATTGTGAAATTAATAATTATAAGTCAGCAATGATGGAATATTGAGTGGTCTCAACTACATCGCTTTAAGTACCATAATTTATTATATTGAAGATAAATCATATAGATAATTATGGGACTGTTTGGTTACCTGTATTAGTGGTGTATTGTAAAAAAAACATAAGGGTTTTTATTTTTTAAGTGTTTGGAAGAACAAGAAAGAAAAAAAGGTTAGATCATTGATAACTTGGCTGGAAGATAAAAAGATTTGCATAAATTAGGGGTAACACTCATGAAGTATATGAACAAGTATCATAAATAATTTCTTATAAATTAAGAAAGAATGTATGTCAAAGGCATGATGAAGTTATTATATATATATAATCGAGCTATAATTAATATTAAAAATAAATATAAAGTGACCGAAGTGTTAGTAATTAAAGTGCAAGTATAACACAATTACATAAAGGATAACACTAAGTTCTTTTCTTTTCTTTTTTTTTGTATTGGCTATATATAAGTTTGAAAATTATATTCAAAAAGAGGCTCATGGTATATGTTCTTTATAATTGACAATTTTACTGGAAAATTTACTATTAAAAAAACATACAAGTGAAAACTTAACAGAAATTTTTAAAAGAGAAGTGGCTTAGAATAAGCAGAAAAAAAAAATCAAGATAGAAAACTTTAAGAATTATAAATTGATAATTATAAGTCAATAACAATGGAATATTAAATGGTTTTCGCTAACATAATTTTGGCATCATACATTTACTATATTGAAGATAAAATTTATAGATGATTATATAACTTTTAAAACTAAGACTTATAATCTGTTTGGAGTGGTTGTAGCTGTTTATAAAAGTAGTTGCAGAATTATTCTGATAATAATTAACTCTATAAAATTTATTGTCAACATTATGGACTACTTTATTTTTTTAAAAAAGTCAGACAATATCTTTCTTTCAACTAGCATAGTCTAAAAAATTTAATCATAAAAATTGCTCTTACTATAAATATTTCTGAAAAACATCAAGAAAGATATAACCAAAAAGAAGTGTGACAGCAGTTAGAAAAAGCAAAACAACTAAAAACTTGCCTCAAATGGACCGTTAATGAACAAATTTGAAAGTGCCTTTATGTAAGGCACATTATCCTATTGGTTGAGAGCTTGAGCTTTCAACCAAGAGATCTTTGGCTCAAATCCTTGCATAAGTGGTTTGTGAGTTTGAGATTAAATTCTCTCAAATGTCCTATTATCTCTCTCTCTCTCTCTATATATATATCACAGAAATTTGAAGATTAATAAAACAAATACAGTGAGACTTACTATGCCATGATATGTTATATGGATCTAAGCATTGACCAATGAAGAATTCACCGAAATTCAATTGTGGCAAAACTGAGACTGAGCTAAATGTCCGCCAAATTAGAAAGGATATATTAAAAAATTATTATGTTACAGTAATGGTAGGGGTAGCACTAATTGAAAATATGATAGCAAAAAACTTAACATGTGATTTGGGAATATGTAATGAAAGGAAGAAGATTGTCAAATAAACATTTAGTTAAATTAATATGGAAGAAGAATGAAAAAAGGGTTAGATCAAAGGCAACTAGAAGTTGTATAGAAGAATATGCACTAAATAAAGGTTACACCTCATAAAGCACTCAACTGAAATGAATAGAAATGAGATTTTCTAAAATAGATCCTAAATAGTTGACATCATGCAACTGATGATGATCATGCTTTGAATAGCATTAAAGACCTCTGATGTTTGCTCATGAGAGTTTGTACAATAGCTTTCATGGCTGTATATTTTTCATTTTCAAGCGCAAAAATGAAGAAAAGAATGCTTGGAAATTAATTCATTTTGCATAAGAAAATTGTAATCTACTTAACCATGCTTCCTCTTTTGAACATTGTACATCTGGAGCTAAAAAGAATAGTTCTGGAGATATGTTGGCTGCTTAAGAGAGAATTTATGGACAGTTATAGGCATTAACTGTTTAGAAATTTCATCAATTCACCAACAAAAATTGAACATTTATTAGTTTTCAAATGCTATATTGCTATATTAGGAAAAAGAACAGGGAAGCAAAAAAAAAAAAAACATCGTCTCATCAGCAGTAATGGTACAGCAATGCCACCCTTGTGTCAGTTTTTATTAGGTTTGTGAATCACGTGAAATAAAAATTACAAGTGGTGACAATGGATGGAACGGTACGAAATGCATCACTGCATAACCAAGTCTACACAAAAGAAGATAAAAGTGTGGTATATAATCAAGGTAAATCAGAACGTGTATGTCATAAATATAAAATGAAACTTTTTGTAGCAAACTTACAATCACACTGAATATAAAAGTAACTGAAAATAGCTGAGCTCCCTTGTCAGCTATGACCTGTAATAACACAAAACAACAGGTTACCATTTGCATCCAACCATTCTAGCATCAGCATGATTTCAGAAAGAAAGCACTCTCCATTTAAGAGTAAAACTGAAAGACAAATTTTACATTAGCCGGTAATGTTAAATGCACAAGCTGGATGGATAAACTGAGAAAAATATCCAAAAAAGTGTAAGTTAAACGTGTTAATCAAAATGATTTATCATCACAAGGATTCTCGTAGTAAGTTATCCATAATAGCAGTCAGTAGTATATCCCGGCAAAAAAAATGAGAATTGAACTAAAGGTTGTTTGATTAGCTAAAAAAGAATGCAGTGTAAAAAAAAATCAATATAAAAAGAATGTAGTGTATTTGAAATACTTTGTGGTTGTTTGGATAGATGTAAAATAAATTTAAGAATTTATTTTTTGGTGTTTGATTTGAGTAAAGTAAAATTAATATAAAATTGGCGGCGGGCAGCGGTGGTAGCGGCGGGCAGTGGTGGAAGCGGAGGCGGCTAGCGATGGACGGCGGAGGCAACTAGCGATGGACGGCGAGGGCGGCTACGCGAACAAACGTCGACGACAGCTGGCGGCCAATACGCCACCCTCACTTTACACCGATCAGTGTAAAGTAAAATTGCCCAAATGAATGAAATCCTTTTTCACTAAATTTGAACTAAAGGGTGAAAAAGGAATGCACATTTCTTTTTTAGCCATCCAAACACAAATATTTCATTTTTTCACTAAAAAGGAATGCAATGCATTCCTTTTTCACCCAACCAAACATCCCCTTAATGAAGCTGGTTCAACCAAAACAACATTAGTCGATTCAACTTATTAGAGCAAAAAGGGTTTTCCACGTGTGTTTACACGAGTGATGAGAGACAGAGTGGGAAGTTGAGAAGGAAGGAGAGACGAGGCGAAGGTAGCTTGGGAGAAACCGAGCATCGAGACGGTGACATCAACAACGACGGCGTTGGGTCGACCTCACAAGGCATGACGCATGATGGGGAGGCGTATGAGCAACAACAACAAGCTATGTTTGGCTTGAGTGACAATACCGAACTAGATACAAGTGTCAAATCCAAGCTTATAAGCTTTTAAGGTATTGTAAATGCATTTACTTATATTTTAGTTTCTCTAAGTCTGAGTTAAGATTGATTTTCTTAGGTTGATGGAAACCCTAACTCCAATTTTTGTTCACAAACTAATTTATTTAAATCTTTAATCCTAAAGGATGATAGCTTAAGATGAGAAAATAAATTTTCTATTTAAAAAAATTACATATTATTTTAATATATCAAAACTTTTATGTGATGGACTATTTATTTGTAGTATATATAGAACTTAAGGATTAGGTATTATTTGTTGTAGCATATAAAACTTAAATTTTAGAGTTAGAATGAGTAAATTGAAATAAATACCTAATTTATGAAATAGATTGTGAAGGTTTGTCACAAAATTTATACTTTTATATTAAGAAGATAATTTTAAAGAGATATCATATTAAATGACATAACATTAGTTAAGTAATAATAATTAGAATAATGACATTTTTAATATTTATCCTTGTAAAAACATTGCCTAATTAGAATAATCAGTTATTCAATTAAATAAGATATGTATATGAATACACGCGCGTGCACACACACATGAATAAGCTGGTAATGTGATTTAAGAATTATAAAAGGTACTATTTAAATGAAATAACTTTCAACCATAGTCATGACATAACATAAGATATTAAAATATAAAATTTTCTAACATTAGTGTATAAGTTTAATATAAAATTATTAGCTAAATAAGTTGAATAAAATCAAATATTAGAGCTTTGCATTTTTCAAGCATTGCTTAGACTCAAGGGAAATTTTTATAAGATGGTGGTCAGACCTACAATGCTTTATGGCATAGACTATTGGCCAGTAAAAGAGAAGCATAAAATTAACTGTTGCAAAGATGAGAATGCACAAATGAATGAGTGGCTTTACTCTTAGAGACAAAATGTGAAACGAATATATACATGAAAATGTTGGAGAAGCTCTAATGGCAAATAAGATTAGAGAGAGTTGCCTTAGATGGTTTTGTCACAAAAAATATTGGATGTCCAATGAACTATTTAGGAGAGTAGATGTACTAGATTTGGCCTATATAACAAATGTAGAGGTAGACCTAAAAAAGGCTTAATTAGGAAGTATAAAAAATGTCATTTTTTTACTTAAATGAGAATATAATACTTAATAGGATACAATGAAGAAAAAGGATTCATGTAGCTAACCCCACATAATGGGAGGTTTGTTGCTATTGTTGTTGTTGTTGTTGTTATGGTTGAAAATATTAATGTAAAAATATAAACAGCAATAAAGAAATCTCTATATGACATTTCGAAAAGAATATGATTGTTGAGTAAGAATTTATTAAAGTTATTAAAAGTATCAATGGCTTAACAATGATTAACATGAGAAAAGGTTTGAAGTAGTGATTATGATTATATAAAAGATCAATAAAAATCATGTATCATTATGCATTTATTAGGCAAATGAATAACAAAATAAATAAAGTGAGACACCTTAATGTATGTTGTTTCCAATAGTATTGTTTAATAAGTGAGACCATTTGAGGGAAAGAGTTGAATTAATGAAAACAAATTAGAATTAAAAACAAAGATTTAGTAGATTATATGCAATTAGTAGATGTGAGATTGATAAATATCTAGTAATACTACCATAAGATTAAGTCATCTCAAGAAGTAATAAGATCTATTATACAAAAGCATGAAAAGATAAACAAGAGTATGACTTGTCTAGACTATTTATATAATCAAATCGTGACCAATAACTAACCCTTTATCCTTTCAGGCAACCATAACATTCTAAATTTTGAGTCAACACACTATGAGTCTTTAAACTGATATTGATTATAGGCCTCAAATAATGAGAGGAGATACAAACTTCTTTGCTATGTTAATAAGCTTTTCTTAGATTGCTAAAAATGAGTAACTAAAATGAATAAGTACCTAAAGAGCACTAATATAATAACAAAATCTTATTGAGACATAATCATATTTTTATGAAAATGTTAGCAATGCTACATGACTCAAAGTGTTAAGAAGAAAAGAAATCATGGATGGCAAAGTTATGTGCACTGGAAATAAGAATCTTTTTTTTATTTTTTCATTTTTTTTTATAATGGTAAATTTTACTGAATTATAGATAGGTTAGCTATATTGTATTCCAAATGTTGGGCACTAAAAAAATTATTTTGGACATGTGCAATAAAAGAGAAAAATAAACCCATGAAATATCACACAAATGCGTGCGCACAAGTACACGTGAATGCACAATTATAAGTATATTGTTATGTCCCATATCAATGTTCAAGCTTCAAATATTTCAATAATTAAGGGGATGAATAGTGCGATTATCATCATAGATTCTTGATTGCCAATGCAATATCTTGGAGTTAGAATTATCATATTTTCAGTAAATCAAAATGCTAATTAAAAGGTATGCAACTTGAAACAATTGATGGATTAATTTCAATCATATTGGCTATAACACACCACAATATGATAAATAGTAAGAATGCTTATGCATTATGGAACATAAATAAGCCAGACAATCACACAATGATGGACTGAAATATTCTAAAAATTAACTGCTCCAGACTACAAGATTAGATAGATTTGAATTTAGATTTTCATTTTCCGATCCAAATAAGAGATATTTAATTTGTAACTCAAGTACCATGTGATGCCAAGAGAGGAATGTTTTCTAGAATATAAAGTTGTACCATAGTGGGATTTGGATTTTAACTCTTGCTCAAGTTACAGTAAGCTTCTGTGATTGCACTTACGTTGAGATGAAGAAAATCTAAAAGCATGCATCATTCACTTGATTTTACTAGCAAGAAACAGTTCCAATGAGGCCAAAAGGAGAGTAGTTATCATGATTTAAAAAAAGAACAAAAGATAAACCAACAATTTTCTATAGCATTTAGGTTTGGTACGTATTCAAGGATCAATAACGAAGAGAAATACCGTTGGAGATACCAATCTCATGCTAATGCCAATCCCGAGAAGAGCCATCAATATAAATAGTGATGATAAACCTGAGAAAACATTAAAAAAAAAAATTAAACAAAATTCCCAAATCATCTATGAGACGCACACAAATTCAACATGCAGGAGGAATTTATCATTAACTTAGGAGGACCACAAATTTTAGCATATGAATTATCAGATGAATAAACAACTTAAAATCGAAAGGTTCATTCCATAGCAAAAGTGATAAAAATACAGTTGAAAGGGCAGGTAGCCTGGTTACCACCAAAATTCATAATTCTTATTTCACCATTTATTCATAGAATTACATGAAAATTAAAAAAAAAAAAAAATTGTGAACATCTTGAATATTGAATGCCTAAGATCAAATTGTTAGAATTTCCAACGCCCATGTTTTGACAATGCCAGCCTTTAAAACCTAGTTCTGTTTGTCCAGAAATCTATTTCTTAACCATCAGAAGATCAAGGGCATTAGATTTTAGGATATGCATCAAAGTAGCAGGAAGAATATAATATTCCCTATCTCCTTTGAATAACAGGTACTAGCTAGGGGAATGAACATTACCATTATTTAATACTATGAATGCAAATGAACTGGAAGAAATTATAGCACTGCATCACATTTCAGAACAACATAGTTCTCTTCAAATCATCAAAGCGCAACACAACTTACATAGCAAGATGCATTTATGGGTTACCACAAAAGCATCCATTAGTTACGTTCTATCTTAGATGTGGTTGCTACATTAGTCGCAGAGGTGATCTTTCAAGTCTACTTTCTTCCTATGTAGTTCAAGTAGTTCACAAACTGCCAGAATAACACTCCCTGTATTCATTCATGAAAAGGTCACCGCCATGCAGCCTAAATGGTGGCTCTAAAAAAAGTTCAGTTGGCAGAAAGAGAAACATGACAGTTACTTGTGCCATATCAACAATCAATATTCGTGGTTTGGTGGTGTTGAATCAAAACCAAACCTTGATCACTTTACAAACTACAAAACTTTCCCATGAGCTTGAAGGCAGAAGTTTTTTTAATGTTTATCACACCAAAACCTCATATACTTGTTGTGTGCAAGTTAATCACATTGATAAAGTGTAAATTTTACTTCTCAACTTTAGGCAAATACCACACAAAATTAAAAATTTCAAAGCACATGGAATACTACATTTTTTACATGAAAACATGTAATGGAAAAAACAATGGAGCCTCACCAATCATAATTTTCCACTAGTTTGTTCTAGAATTACAATTTTGTCATGCTTCCCAAGTTAGAGAGTATCAATAAATTGTAAAGATCTAGTATAGGAAACAAGTCCCCAGTTTGTGTTGGAGAGAAAAATACAAAGGTTCGAAACTAATGGTGATAGATAAAAAATCAGACATAGTCTTCCTCCTAGAAGGAAAAGAGCGACTAGTCAATCGAAATTCTATGGATAACAAAAAAAAAATAGATGAAAAATTGGTAGTGAGCAAAGAAAAGTTGATCAAGGCATTCACCCCGTGAGGAGGAAAAATTAGCTAGGATGAATGCAGAAGAGTTTTCTGGATATCAAAAAGCTATAAAAGCCCCAGAATTTTCTGCAACTTTAAAGTTAAAAAGCCAAAAAAGATCTGAATCAGTATCTATATATAGATTCAAGGGGACTATTCATGTTCTTATCCAAAATTATATTGGAACATTCCTTGATCTTGTCAACCCTAAATGCACCAAATCATGCCCTCACCTAATCAAAGATGTGAGAAAATTTTTGCACTTTGGCAGGTCCAATTTAACCAGCTAAGCCATGTTGGATAGTTTTGAACAATTTCAAAAAACTTTAGAAGTATAAATTAGTGCACACAAAAAATAGTAATGATAAGACGCAATCTTAGTATTAATGTATTCTACATTGTATTTGATTTTACCACTTTCAATGAGAATAACATAAAAGTCGAAAAAAAATATACAACACATTAGCCTTCTTGTTCACTCTCTAAGGGCTTGTTTGGTTGTCTATTTATGTTAGCTAAGCAAACTTAAACCAGAAATTTTTGGAACTTAAGATGAATGCAAAGTTCTATTGATTGATTAGATTAAAAAAAAAGTGAAATAAGGCAGTGAATTTATTTAGTATTTTTTTTATAATTTTAGTTTAACTTTAAGCTTAAATTATATGGAGTTGTTGTGACTTGTAGGGATTTACATACATACCACACAATTCTTATATATTTACATATTTAATACTAAAATTTTAATGGGGGATTTACATACATACTACGTCAAACTTTCATATTTACATATCTAACACTTAAAGTTAGATATTTACTTATCTAACACTTTTCTATGCTTAAAAAGGTGCATTTCACTTTTAAAAAGTGAATAAAGTGATATTTTGATGTAATATTGAAGATTAGAGTGTTATATATATATATGTAAAAATTGAAGTTTAGGTGTTAGATATGTAAATATGGAAGTTTGATGTGGTATGTATGTAAATCCCCCAATTTTAATATCTATTCATATATAACACTTAATCTTTAATATCACATTATATTGATATGTACGTGTTAGATGTCTAAATACATAAGAATTGTGTGGTATGTATGTAAATGTTCCTTTAATAAAACGAACTTGCAACAAACCCTAACCATATATCACAGAGAAGGAAATAAACTGAGGGCCAGACGACAAGATGAGAACCAGAAAAATCCAACTCCAAACTCTAGCACATATCACGGACTGGGACAAGAACACCGGCAGTGGAGAAGGAAATCAAAGAGTGGAAGAAGATGCTTCGCTAGACACAGAAAAAAACCTAGAGCACAGAAAAACAACAGTGAGGTTACGTTTAAGCAGGGTCTAATGAGCACTTAGATTTTCCCCTATGAGCAAAGATAGGCCGAGCGCTAACTTAGCTGCTCAGGAAGCCTAAACCAAGCAGCCCGTAAGGTTCCCTAATACAAAAGAGGGAATCTACGGCATATAAAAAATGGGTAATCGATTCAAAGATGCAGATAGAAACAAAAATAAATAGCCCTAGGTTTGGCTGAAAATAACTAACCGTTACATCGGTAGAGTAACCGGGTGCCATCGGAGAGCAAAACACCAAGAACATTCTTTCCGGGTAGAATGGCGCCGGCTACCGCTAAGAAAATAAGGAATGAAAGAAGTATGCCGGCCTACAGAACGTAGAATCGATGCTAAGCAATCGGATATGAATAAAATGAGAAGAGTTGGGAACAGAGTGAAATTTGGGAGCCACTCACTGCGCTCCACGAGGGGACGAAGGAATGTAGAAGCGCTCCCAGGTCCATCTTGCCTCCTCTCATCAATCGAACATTTAGATTCCAGGAGAGAACAAGCGAGCGAGAGAGAGAGAGAGAGAGAGAGAGAGAGACAGACAGACAAACAGACAAACAGACAGACAGACACAGAGATGACGAGCGCAGAACGGGGAAGGGCCAAGACACACACAAACATGGTTCTCCCAATTCTTATTAATTTACATATCTTACACCTAAATTTTATTATTTACATACCTAATACTTAAATCTTTCAAATACATCAATTTTACCACCCTACCTAATATCGTATACTTCCCATATAACTCTATATTGGGAGAACCATGAAACTACTCCACTCTCACAAAACTTGCCCCTCTTCACCGAGCCATTCACTTTAGGGGAACAAACAATTCAATTCTCACGCAAAACTTCTTCTCGTCCATCCACGAACCATAATGTTGCCGAGTGCGAACTCATTTTAGGGGAATAAACAACTCAATTCCAGCACTAAATCTTCGTCTCTTCCACCGATTTCAGGGGAACAAATAACTCCATTGTTGCGCAAAATCTACGTCTACTTAGTTGGCTTGCAACCTGCCAAGGATCGATAATCGTGCTAAATCATCATCTCTTCCGCCTGCTTGCAACCTACACGAGAAGTTAGGTATTTTACAACAAATTATCAAAAGTTAATAATTTTGAACTTTACGGTTAATTGATTTATTTTCTTTCTATAAAAGTTGAAATATATTTTGAACTTATTTTACTTTTACTACATAAAGATGTCATGAAACAGTACATAAACTATTGCATAAAGCTATCACAATTAAAATTTAGATTATTATTTGACTTATTTCTTCCTTGCTTTCTTTATTTCTATGATAGGCTTTGTTCGATCCATTTGAACTTGAAGGCATGTTGGACTCAAAGATTTAACTTCTACTAACAATCAAATTTAATGGTTGTTGGATTAAACTAAAAATACAGATCGAATAAAGTATGAAGGGGGAAAGCAGAAGACTATAAAAGTAGATCGAGATGTGTTTAATTATTTTTTATTAGTAGAAAATATTGAAAAAATTTATACTTGGCTCAGAGGATATGATTATGAAATTTACTATTATGTTTATGATACACATCTTCGAAGGAATACAAACTTATTGAAAATGATAATGCAGTAATGAGCACTTTACAATTATCTAATCAAAGTGGTTGTGTTGAAGTTGTTATTTTAATAAAAGATGTTTCAAATTATACTTGTGTGTCAGAAATCGGAGTCATGCCACATGGTGGAGCACATGTGATGTGTCAAAAACAAAGAAGGTTTGGACTACAGAGACATGCTACGATATGAACATTTAAGCTCCGATAGTGATAGTCACTTTTCAGATGAACTTGCTCTATATAATGAAGATATGTTGACTAGTCAAGTTTTAGATAATATGTCATTAGTAGTTAGCACCCGATTTGATGATGCGATTAGTTTGAAGCATTTTCTTTGATCTAAGGCTATTCATGAGAATTTTGGAGTGAAAATAAAAGTCAGTGACAAAACACAAGTTATTGCTACTTGTTCTTATGTAAGGTGTCCTTAGAGAGTGAGAGCTTCTTTATGTGTAGATGGACAAACATTTGAAGTCAAAAAAGTAGAAGATTTACATGTAAATTCAGATGTCAATAGAGCAGATAACAAGCAGGCTACATCTAAATGGGTTGCTCAGCAAATACAAGATATAGTTAAAAAAAACATCCAGACATCCCTCCAAAATAAATAAATGAAGATTTAGAGAGTAAATATGGGCTATCACTTCCTTATATGAAGTTGTAGCATTCAGGAGAACTAGCACGAGACAACCTCTTTGGGCCAGTTGATGACAACTACAAGTGGGTTCCTACACTACGAAAAGAGCTTATCAGAAGAAACATCACATTACTTATGAGTATAATATCACTAATAACTCCTTCATAAGATTTTATGTTTGCTTCAAAGTATGTATCGATGGTTTTCTAGTTGGTTGCAGACCTCTTATATGTCTCGATGCATGTCATCTAAAATCAAAATATCAGGGTGTTGTTATCCAATTCTTTAGATGGTAATAATGGTCTTTACACCATCGCTTTTGCAGTGTTAAATCAAAATAAAAAAGCACATGGCAATGATTTTTGAAGAATTTGGTTGACTCTTTTGGTTATGAGGTAGTGTTATTATCTTTTATTTTTGATATAGAGAAGAGATTGGGAGAAGCAATTAAGATTGTATTTCCTAATACAAAATATAGAGTTTGTATACGCCATTTGTGGAAGAATATGAAGAAGTATCATCGCTTTCAAGATAGCCATAAGATTATAAACATTTTTTGGTTGGCTGCAAATGCATACACAATACATGAATATGAGGCAAAAGTTACTAAATTGTGCAAAGTGAGCCCTCAAGTTTATTCTTATCTTCTAAATTTATCATATAAATGGTCAAGATCCCAATTCCTTCATGAAATTAAAAATCACTACAACACCAATAACTTATCAGAGTCATTTAACTATTGGATATGAGTGGCTAGAGATAAACTAATTGTTGAGTTGGTAGACATGATTAGAGTAATGTTAATGGAACAAAGGGCTGAACGAAAGATAAATACATCAAGTTGGTGAGGTGAATTAATACATCTTATTAAGATTACATGCGAGAGATAACAAAAAAAAACTTTATTATTAGTCAATCTACTTCATACACGGCCGAGGTTGAAGGACATTCTGAAAGACATGGAGTAAATATTGAGCTAAAACAAATGTAGTGTAGACCGGGCAAATGACGTACATCCATGTATGCATGTTGTTTCCTCGGAAGGAACACCCACTATGGCACACTTATGTGGATCAATATTATCATGTTAATAGGTATTTATAATTATTGTGTATTTACTTTTGTTTGTACATTTAACATTTCTCATTGCATTTGCAGATATGTTATGGCTTATGATGGTGCAATATCAACTCTACCGGGAAAGTGTTAGTGGAGAAAATGTAATGATGATATTGAGATTGGGGCACCTAATACACTCAGACATAGGAGGAGGCCAAGGAAGAGAAGAATAAGAAGCTTCATCAAAATAATACCAAAAAATACAAAGGGTTCATAAGTGTAGTCATTGCGGATGTCGGGGTCATCACAGGAACACTTGTAAAAATGCCCTTGATGGATCAAATTCACAGATGCCAGATGTAAGAATCAATGCTTACAGTTTAGAACTAGCATATGCTCACTTGGGAAATAGGGTAGAACAACTGATTAGGAGAGGAAAACATGATGATGAAGTTGAGGCAATGAATTAATGAAAGTAATAGTTAGTAATAATTTTAAGAGCAGAATTAAATGTATTTTTGCACACATATGTGTTGGTTTTCTTTTTCTCTCTGAATTGAATAGAGAAAAGAAATGACACCACATAGAGTTTAAGAATATTTTATTTAGATGATCAAATACAATATTAAGGAATACATATATTATCTCGAAAGATAAACATGCTTTCCTGTAATGGATTCAATCATTTCAATAAAAGACTCCTAAGGCTAATGGGTCTTTCGTGTATCAAAGTATTTTCCCCTGAACTACATAGAAAAGTAGAATAGGGTCAATTTTATCCTGGGATCCTGGTTCTCTATAAAGGCAAGCCTCTATAGTTAATTACATCTTAGGAAGGGTCTCTTCCTAAGAATACTCTCGATTAAAGAAATAAGTGGTTATTTCTAAAGACTACTAAGGTAGCTTTCAAAGAATTGATTTTTGGAAATTCAATTGGGAGAGGTCCAAATTGGAGAGACTTATTTTTAAGAGTCAAATGGAAAAGAGTAGGAAATGCATATTGATACTGGGATGCCCAGTAGACATTTCATCTATCCTATGATTAGGCTTAAATTTGGGATTTAATTTTAAATTTCAAGTTGTCATTTTCTTAGAAATCTAGAACTTAGATTCTAGCAGCACAATACTACAGAAATGCCTAGGGTTGAAGACTTATTCCTAAAAAGATGCTTCGTAACCTAGTCTGTGCTTTCACACATGTTCTAATCTAGTTCTATTCTTTGGAATCATTGGTCATCTCTCACTTGAAGGAACTAACCTATCCCCGACTCTTCAACTTACAACCCGCCTGAGAAACCTAAGCATTTTAAAACCATGAGGCTAAGTCATATGCAACAAGATGGCTAGACATTTGCAATTTTAGGAAAGAAATCTATGAACCTAGAATTACTCCCTAATCCCTAAGATTATGTAGGGTATGAAGATGAATATAACTAATGCACATTTTTCAGATTTTAATAATTTTTGACACACGATTCATTTAGGCTGTAAGGATACAATTTATGTCTAATGCGTGCAATTAGAAAAAGATCATGGGTCAAATCAAAATAGAAGAAGGTGTACTTCCATCATAGACTCTCAAAGGTCAAGCCTAGGTAAAGATGGAATTCCTTCATTAATCAAGAGTGAAACAATATGATTATGCTTGACATCCAGCTTAGGGGTTGCTACATATGTTATCTTGTTTTAATACCTAGGCCTTTATATGAAGATTATGAGTTATATTTATTTTTATGTCTCAGTTGATTTAGTTGGGTAGAAAATTTAGTTTATCCTATGAGCCTACGTCCAGGCATACATCACAACACAAACATAGCACAGAAAGAAACCTAAGAAAAGCACGTTGTTTCTATTGCACCCAAAATAAATCAAGCCAAATTAAATTATATAAGAAAAAGGCCAATGGTAGAATGCTATACAGAGAGAAAATTGGGCGTAAGTTCCCTTATACCTAGAACTACAAGCTTAGATCTATGGATCTTCTTTCCGGAAAGTCTCCTTCTTGAGACATCCATGCTCCACAGGGGACCACCATCTCGTTGGGTTGCTCCTGCTAATCCTAGACCTATAGATCCTAACCTAATTCTAAGCTCAAATTTACATTTAAAATTTAAAGAAAATCCTCGAGCCCACAAAGCATGTTAGGAAATACACACAACATACAAAATATTTTATATTTCACAAACATACGGGCTTAACATTAGTTGCTTGCCAAGCCCACCTGTCCGATGGACTATGTTAAGGGATTTTTAGCACCTGCAAGCAAACATCAATTTTATGATTTATTTATTACGACGATCCCTTTAACACAGTCCCATGTAGAAAATAATGTTAAATATGGAAAGAACGCCCTAACATCCAGTCTAACGAACAAACAAACTTAGGCATCCAGTCTAAAGCAATACACCACACAGACATGTGAAACATCACAACATATCACGGAGATTAAAAAAAATCACAGATGATCTAACTAGATCTGGGGTTTGTGACCTAAATAATCTAGTGTGTAGTAGTGGGGTTTGTGTGGTAAGTCTGCTAGGCCTTTAAGTTTAAGTTTTGAAGTTTGAATTAGTTTAATTTTTACCATTTGTTGGTTTCAATTCAAATGATTTAATGATTTAATTCTTATTTTTTTTGTTCATTTTATTTAGTTAAAGTTGTATAGGTTTTCAAGAATGAAGAATGGAAAGATTCCATTTTTGGATGGAGTTCTTTCCATTCAACATCCTAAATCTAATGAAGTTTCAAAAGGCTAATTAAAATCCTTAAGTATTTTAATTAATCCTTTTGATTTCAATTATGTTTGAATTTGATTTATGTTATTTCATTTGTTTGAATTAATTTAATTTATTTGATTTATTTAATTTTAAATTAATTTATATGGATTTCATTTGATTTGACTCATGTTACTTTAAAGAGTTTAATTTTTGTTTGATTTCATTCAATTTAACTTAAGATATTAAATTATGAATTTGTAAGCTTAAGTTTTAAGTCCATTAATATGAATTAATGTCTTAGGTTTATTCATAGATTATTCTTAACCTAAAGTACTTAGGTTAATTACTTGATTTGATTTGATTAATCAAGGTTTTAAGTTCATTATTTAAATTCATTAAGGATGAATGGTTTTGTTAAATTTAACTTGTTGTTTAATTATGTTTGAATTTCATTAAGTATTAATTTTCTTACAATTTTGATATTTGATTAAATTCTCTGACTTAGAAAGTTTTAATGAATTACTCTAAGTTTTTCTGATGTTTATTTCAGATTGGTTCAATTTATTTATTGATTTAATTAATTAATGATTATTCTTAATTATTATTTAGTTCATATTGACCTAGAGATTTGAAAATTCAAGAATTCCAAATTTATAGGCCAATTAGGTTTCAGATAATTATGACAAGTGGGGTTTCATGCCAATTTTATGTTTCTAAAGTTTCAGTTTAATTAGAATGTAATTAGGGTGTAATTAAGGTTTTAATTATTTCATTAAAACCTAAATTAAGATTAAATTAAGATTAATTAAGATATTTTATTTTTTACATATTCTAAACTGAAATACCTTTCCAATAAGGGTTTACTCATAATTTTCGGTTAACTGGTTGATTTATTATGATTTAATTAAGTTCAAGTAATTTAATTGAATTATTTTATTCTTTTAATTATCAAATTAAGTTAATTAAGTTCATATTAAGTTCATATTAGCTTAATTAAGTTAAATTATTATTTTGATGTTCATTATTTTGATTTAAGATTATTAAATTAAAATTTTATAATTATTTTATTAAAGGGTAATTAATTTATTTAATTTAAGGGTTAACTCACATAAAATTTTAATTTCATTTCATTTCAGAGAACTAAATCCCCAAAAATTTACCTGAGGTATGTTTTAAGCTTAATTTCATTTCCCCAAAGTTTCAAAATAATTGGATTATTAATTTAAGAGTAATTAAGGTTTAATGTTTTTCAATTAAACCTAAATTAAGAAAAAATCACTCAAAGTAAATTGGCGATTTTAATTTCAATAGATTCCTCTCGTCAAGAAGAATCAATAGAGCTTTTATTTATATTTTTCTGATTTTTCTTTGATTTGTTATGATTTTTTGAAGTTTTCTGAATATTTTTTAAATTAATTAAATCGTTGCTTAACGGTTTTTAACGGTTTTTAAGTTACGGGTCCCACGCGTTTTAACTAAAACGAGCGGGATTAGATCTGGACCGTCCGATCAAAGATCGGACGGTCCTGATTGATCCCGCGGTTAACCGCGTATCGCACGCGGGTTGATTCCGCGGGACGATCCGAGACCGTCCGATCACAGATCGGACGGTCCGGATCATTCCCGCGTTTCCTAAAGGGATTTAATCAAATTAACAGCCTAGATCTGGACCGTCCGTTTCTTTTTAAAAGAAACGGACGGTCCTGATTTCGTCTCTCCCGATCTCTGCGGGAGCCGAGGACCGTCCAACTTGTTTTGTTAATATCTTTCGATATACTTAACCAAATTGGATGATTCAAAGTGCTACATGATCGTTGAAAGATCCTCTTTCAATCCTTACGGCTTGATCTCACTATATAACAAGATTTGTAAGTAAACTACCAGGGCCGAAAGCTCTTAAGAAAAAGAGGGGATCATTAATGGCGTACCTTGATTTAGGGGATCTCAAAGGCTGGAATCAATTGAAATAGCTTCGATTCTTCAAGGGAAAGCAATTCGCCAAAGGAATTGAGAGAATTCCTTGTGGTTTGATCACTAGCCCAAGCTTTGGATCCAAATTTCGGTTTTGATGGTTCTACTGGTTGAGAGCAGTTGGAGGAAAGGGGAGGTTTCGTTTTGCTTCGGTTTTGGTGTGGGATGGTGTATGAGAGCTTTTTTTTGATAGAGTGTGTATATGTTATTTCCTTCATGGCATGCTCTTTCTTTTTTTTTTTTTAAATATTTTTTCTCTCTTTTTTTATCTTCTCTCCATGATTGGCCTTTTTTTTTATGCTTGATTACCTGCTTTAGTTGAAACCAGCCACCTCTGAAGAGATGGCTTTTTTTGTCTTGGGGTAGGTGATGTGGGATGAGGACAAAGGGAATTTTTCCTCTCTTTATCCTTTTTTTTTTATTTTTTTGTTATTTTGTTATTTGATTTATTAATTAAAGAGATTAATTAACTTATTAATGATGTTTAAGATGATTAATATCTTATGCACATTCATTGGTTAAGATGGTTTTGAATTTTCATGCTTTTATATTTTGTTTAACTCACTTAACCCAAATTGGGTTAAGTTGAGTCAAGCTTATTTTCTTATGGGTCAAATGACCCATTTGACCTAAACACACCCAATAGGGAGTTAGGTTATGCTCTTTTATCATTCCCATATGATTTAGTTTGATGTTATTTTGATTTTTCTTCAATTTGAGTTCAATGTGGCTTATTTAAGTTATTTTGTTTTAAGGAATTTAATTTACTTAATCTAAGCCTTAAATAACTCAAATTTATTTTTTATTATGATTAAAACTATTTAATTTTTTAGAAATATTTTTTTGGTGATTTTATTTGTCAAATTTTAGTGGGTTGACTTTTTTGACAAAGTGGGCCCACTTAAGTCAATTCTAGGTTAATTAGGGTTGACTTTAGGTTTGACTTTTAATCATTCATTGATGATTATTGATTATTAAGTTGATTGGTTGATTTTGAATTTGGATGCTTGAGTTGATCCTACCTAAGATGAATAGGTTAGATCCAACCCAAGGTGAATTATCTAGGTCAATAGGCATAGTGTCCTAAGCATGCTAAATTAACCTCATCCAAAAATGAGGTCAACAATATGAAACAATCAACATAGCTTTTTGTGGCTTTTAGTTCCAACTAATGTATGAATTTTTTGTAAACTTTCATCTCATATTATAATCACAAATACCTTTTGAAGTTGGTTACCGTGCTGTATTCAGTTTTTGTTATATTCATTTAGGTACTAGTATATATTTTTTAACGATCTTTGTTGAACTCCGTGATTTTTGGCTTTGGGGTTGTCAACTTTGTGGTTTGTTGATTTTATGTTATGATATTCATATGTTAAATAGTTGGAAGAAATAACAAGGCTTGTTAGTGCACTTTTCCCATGAGAAAAATGCTCTAATGCTCTAATGCTCATGCTCTTCCTATAATGTTATCTGAATTTTAATCTCGGTTTAGCCAAAAGAAAAAAAAAAGCAAGCTTAATCTTGAGTGTTTTTTAGGTTGTGGTATGATTCCTTCTCTGCCTTTGTTCTTGAGTGTTTGTGGGTAGATGGTTAAGAGGAAACAAAAGCAGGTTTAATCTAACTTAACTAAAATTTTCATCATTTATCTGTTCAAGTGTTTAGATTTGAAGATGAGGTGCACCATCAAATAGATCAAGAGAAGGTTGTGAAGCAGAGTAGATTGAATATATAATGAAGATTATCATCTGTAATGAAGCTCTTTGGTAAAGTGATAAAGGAAAGCGTCAAACTGAATGGGTTTAAAAATATATGTAAAAATTATTTTTTTTCGTGGATGAACTTGATTCAGTCAAAGATTAGAGTTTACTATGGAACACCACTTAGGCACCTAGGGTTAATTGGATTTATGTTGTGGGAATAATTACAAAGGATGTATCTTGGTAATCACATCATGCTCCTTCCATGCTAATGTAATCGTGGTTGTTGGGAAGCTATTGCAATAAAAGTAATAATTGAGGATTCTAAATCCATTAGAAGGTTATAACTCCCACTTTCAACAAAGTTTTGTAATTTATGACAAAGGAGACCATTGGTTCTTTACTATAGCCTATAAACAGACAACCCCAACTCTTGCTAAAAGGGAGAGGATTGGCTTGGGACCTTAGAATCTTTTATGTGAATTATGTGCTAAAAACTTATTGAGGTTCCCAACTCTTTGGATTCTCTTGTAATTTACCATGTGGCTCGTAGCTTGCCTGAACTCACTTTATCTCCCTCTTTTTAATTTTCTTCTTTCTACTCTTTGTCTCTCCATATCTGTGTTCTGGTTCAAAAGCCAATAAAATTTACTCCCTCATATCTCTCTTTCAACATTTGTTGGTTATTATCCTGATATTATCTGAGTTTTGAGTAACATGATTGTGATCTTATGAACTAATTATGATTCCAACAATATGCATTTGTAAATGGATCAATTTGATGGATTGTCTTTGAGTGCCAACTCCATGAAAGTTTTGGCTTTATTGTATGTTCCAAAGCTTATTTTTTTGCATCATCGCAATGCACCAGATTAGTTATTACGTGGCATGGGAAACAAGGAATAGTCCTATAGTAATTGGCAGTTGAGAGTTTTTATGTGAAACTCAACATGGTTGCATGTGTTGCCAGAGAAATTCTAGAGCTTTTAATTCATAGTTTATACTTTTCAGTTTTTCAAGTAAGCTATGTTTTCCCCATACTACTTGTTTTAGAGCAAAAAAAAAAAAAAAAAAATTGATTTCTAAAATTTATGTTGAATCTACATCTTCCTTTTATATTTCAATTACTTTTTTGGGGCCTAGCTAGCATGATGAGCATCAGTTTGTTCCAGATATTGGAAAATTTATTGATAACGACATGGGCAAGATATTTTTCCATTCCTAAAATTCTTGAAAACTTTTTAGGAGAGTTTTCTAAGATTTGATTATGGTGTGTTTTTGGAAATTATAAAACATGCTTTTGAGTAATTTGTATAGGATGAGTAGTTGTTTCATTCATTATCAATAACAATAGTTCTTCATAATATATAGTTTGTTTATGGGATAAAACGTTGAATTTATTTTTTGTCAAACTTCTAAATGATCCTAAAATAATCTTAACATCTCCACAGATATGAACTTTAACAAGGATATTACCATTTCAGAGTGATTGTGTTGGTGTATTTAGCTAATTTATTATTCTTCTGGATCATCATTGTCTCTACCTGACAAATGACATTTTTTAAACATTACAAATGTTTATTTTAAAGGATGTTATTGAAAGGATTTTAGCATTAGGCTTCTACTATAATTTTCTCTATATGATATATTATTTTTCATGAAAAGAAGGCAATCAAAGGGCATCTAGAGAGAGAAAACTTCATAGAATAAAAATAGAGGAATATGGAGCATTTGGAAGGATTTGCATCACTTTTATGTACCATTTTCCAATTGAAATCCTTTGAGGTCATTTTAAAGTTTTCTTTGAGGATAAAATTCAAGAGTCTATCTTGATTTATTTTATCAAGATTAGGGCTTTTTTGGTGTTGCATTGTTGTTCATGTTGTATTTAGTTATAAAGCTGTACCTTTGCATGATTCATGACTGAATTGACCAAATGATGTCAATATTTATGTTTGTACAAAGTTCATGGCTTGGAAGCTTATGTTGACTAGGTCAGGCCTGCATGGATTAAGAGGTCAGTTTGAGCTTTGGGATTATGTTCAAGGTCGAACTTGTTTATAAAAATTGTGTTCTAGGTCGGTTCATATTAAGGTTATCAAACTTGTTACTTAGTAGTTCATTTAATGAAATAAATGAGCTTTAATTAAGCCTTAATCAAGCTTGTTCACAAGCAACTTATCATAAAATAAACCGAGTTGTATAGCACACTTACTCATGGCCTTCTCAATAAATAGATATTGGAACAAGCATTGAAGCTCTTTGGTAAAGTGATAAAGGAAAGCATCAAACTGAATGTAAGGTGTTTAGTTTATTAATGTAATTGTTACTTTGGAATGTGCATAATTAGGCACTATATCAACTTTGAACCAACTTGCATTTATGAAACATTTGGTTAACCTGTGCAAAATTCATATATTTTAGAAGGATTTAATTACTTTAAAGGGGGATAAGCAACCCTTAAAAGTAAAAAATCCCCTTTTTTAAAATCTGCATGAATTTTTGCTACATTCAATCAATCGCATTTTTAAAAGAATTCTACCAACACATTCAACCAATGGGGACAATATATAATAATAAATAAATTAGTTTCATTTATAATATGTACCAAAGTACATTATCCTATACAAATTCTTGAATAGTGATCTTCAAGAGACCATCAAAACATGATTAACTTAAAGAGAAAAAAGATCATTGTAATGATGATAGCGAGCATTGTCAACATAATTTTGTTCTGGGTTGAGATGAACTCAAGTTTCTTCATTGTGTTCTCCTGAAAAGCTCTTCCTTGATTCTCCATTTCATATACTTTATGGTCATCTCCATTTAACCAGATGAAATAACCACAATCATCTTTTGTACGGTTTCGAGGACATCTTAAAATTTTTTTATCATAATTCATTTCTTTATAGCTCGTGAATATGATGCATTGTAAATTGCAATGACACAACACTTGATATTCTCTCGAGATGCCCATCGATGTGGATGATTGACTTGAGCTCATTTTGGGCAATGTATAATCTATTAAATAAAGTTAAGAAAAAAAATAAATTAGTAACAGTTAAGGACATTTAAATAAAAGCGAAAAAAATTACAAATATTAGTGGATAAGGCAAATCAATCAGTGGACCCTTTAATAAAGCAACTTCAATTTAGAATCATACAAAACTTCCTAAACAAACATAGAACAAAAAATTTCTTAATTAATTTAAGAAAAAATAAAGAACATTTTATGGACTAACACAAAAAAGCATCAATAGTCCTCATACTCGTCATAGTATTGTCCTCTATAGAAGAAATATAAATCAATATCTTATCCACCAATGTACCCAACCTAGCCATGGTCTCTAACAACCTCATATACACCAATGTACCCAAACAAATTTGACGAATGCTAAACCTCAACTGAAGCTAATAGCCCATGACACAAACAAATTAGTAGTGCAGGAACGTTGTGCTTGCGAGTCTACAAGCGTTTCAATAACAAGAGATAATCAAAATGACGATGCCAAACCTCCCGAGTGCGGATTGCAAGGGTTCCAGCGGGGATGCAGGGGAGGAGGAAGTTTGAAGAAGGCATCCCTCCATGCACTCAGAACTAGGAAAGCCCTCGACACAAACAAATTAGTAGTACAAGAACGTTGTGCTTGCTAGTCTACAAGCGCTTTAATAACAAGAGATAATAAAATGATGATGTCAAATCTCCTGAGTGCGAATTGCAGGGATTCCAGCAGGACTGCGAAGGAGGAGGAAGTTTGAAGAAGGCGTACATCCGTGCACTCAGAACTAGGTTTTGGGCTATGCATGCTATGAGTAGAGGAAGTTCGCAAACAGGAATGGAGTTGTTTGTTCCCCTAAAATGAGTTCGCACTCAGCTTACGGTCCGTAGAGGGACGAAAGGAAATAAGGTTGTTTCACGGTTCTCCCAATATGGAGTTATATAGGAAGCGTACAACGTCACGTAGGGTGGTAGAACTGATGTATTTGAAAGATTTAGGTGTTATGCATATAAATAATAAACTTTAGGTGTGAGATATGTAAATTAATAAGAAATGTGTGGTATGTATGTAAATCCCTCATTTTTTTAGTGGAATTTACATGCATAACATACAATTCTTATATATTTACATATCTAACATCAAAACTTTAATACATATATATATATATATATATATATATATATATATATATATATATATATATATATATATATATATATATATATATATAATCAAAATTTTTAATATCAATGAAATAAAATTTGTTGAGCATAAGAATATATTAAATAAGTAAATATCTAAATTTAAATATTATATATAAATACATAAAAAATATATAATATATATGTAAATCTTCCATTCTTAAATTATATTAAAAATATCATTAATATTAATTTTATATTGTTTTCTCATAAATATATTTAGATGTAATTGCTATGTTATAATATTATATAAATAAATATATTAAATGTTAGATATATAAAATAATGAGAATTACATAATGTGAATGAGATTTTTTTATTCTAATAATCAAAATTCACAAAGCTTCTTGTTAGTCATGGAGTTTCATACTAAAGAAATATATCTACCCAAGGAGTGAAAGAGGAAGAGACATAAAGAGTGATGGAAAAATAAGGGCATTATATTTCTAATTAAATTTAATTATGCAACACATAGAGTCTTGATGTATTGATAATTGACATGAAATATTTCACAATGGATCTCTCCCTTATTAGACATATTAATAGTCACAACAAAGTAAGATTTTAGAAAAATAAAAAAGAAAATATGATATATCTTTTGATCTCCTCAATTTCTTGTATATCTCGCACCCCTTAAATTGAAGAAAAATGAGAAGCTTATTTCTTCAACGTTACAAGTTATAGTCACATAATTACAATATATTATTATTTTTAAAAATAAATTTCTTTTAGATTTTAAAGTTTCAAAGTTAAGAAAAAAGTTTTAATTAACACTGATAAAGCAGAAGCTGGTTTGCCCGAGTGGTTAAGGGGGAAGACTTAAGATCTTCTGCACATAAGTGCGCGTGGGTTCGAACCCCACAGCCAGCAAGTTTATTATATGTATATTTTAAATTTTACACTTTCATTATATTAATAATATAAATATTTTTTTCTCGCTGTAAATATTGAAAAATTATAGCGGCAAAATTATCTAAATTAATCTTTTTTTCTCGATGTTTTATAAAATTAAAATTTAATTTTGAGCTCTCTGTGGCGAAGTGTGCTACTACAATTCACGGTAGGCTGAGATTTTTGTATGATGTATTTTTTTTTTTTAAGAAAATAAAATTCTTTTGGATTACTTTTATATTTTATTTTTAAATAAAATATATTTAATTTTGATTGTTATTTTTTAAAATATTAAATATATATTATTTTAAAAATAATAAATAAAACAAAAATATAAACACTAAACAAATATATTTCTAAAAATGACATAAAAGCATAAATAAAATAAATAATGCAAAATTGATCTCAAAGAGGCCTAACTTGTCAATTTTTTGTATAATTAAGTATTATTTTTCTTTGTTTGTATTTTTCTAATTTTTTTAATAATATACAATTATATTTGTGTATTTTTATCATGACTCTTAAAATTTTATGATAAAATTATTTAAATTTCTTAAAATGGATCCTTGATTACCATAATATTAAAGTTAAAATAAAAATCAATTTATTGTGAGTGTATAATCTAATAAATTTATTAACTATTTGATAATGATTTTGATTTGAATAAATGAATATGTAATATTGTGTGCTATGATTGAATGCCAAATGGAGTTGTTTTAAATATTAAGGGACAATCTTAAAAAAAAAAAGCATACTATTTATACCACATTCATTTAACACAATAAATATCATGGATATATGAACATAAAGAGTCTTGAATTTCATTAATAGAGGAATTTAGGTTACTATTTTAAGAGATTATATCCACACCTTGAAATGGCATGAGAATAATTGTATTGTAAATAGTGCTCTAATGAAGGTAGTTAATGATATTCTAAAAAATATAATGATAACACTTAGAGGGACATTAATTATATTTGAAGAGATATTAAAGAGCAATGCACTTAAATAATTTTAATGGATTTTTCTCAAGAATCCAAAGACCATTAAAAAGATAAACATAGAAATATTTTCCAATTGAGCATTAAAAGAGGATGACTAATCTTTAAGGTAATGTTGGTTATGCCTTTTCAAAATATTGGGGAGATTTCCATTGTATTTTGGCATCAAAATGCTAAAGTGTTGTTGGAAAGTTGCATAAAAACTTAGCTTTGAAAGTCATATTAAGCATATATAGTGATGAAATACCAAAGTTGCCTTCTAGTTTAGGAATATAAGTATTTCTTAAAAGATGAGGTGATTTTTTTGGAGGTATCATCACCATAAAAAATTTGTTTGGTTGGTGAAAAAAAAGAAATCGGTAAATGATTATTTTATAGTTATTTGGTTGAGAGTTTTACGAATTCATGATTTTGCTTTTTTTATTTGGTAAAAAAAATAAATGTAAAGTATTTTGAAGGTTTTGATGCCCGATGATGATTAATTGTGATGTTCATGACATGGCGACGGCAGAACGATAATCACTTTATTTGGTGTATTTGGAATTAAAATTGAGCCAATTCAAATACACAAATTTTATATAATGTATTCATAATACATCACATTACCTTGGAAAATTACTTCAAGCCAAACACAAAAAAAGTTAAAATCTGTGCATTTACTTTACACTGCATTCCAAATCCTTCCAACTAAACAACCTCAAACTAATAATTGGAATTGATGTTTGTAATATTTCCAAAACTATTCTTAGGAAAGAAGACAAAGTTAGTTTCATAGATAATGATATTAAAGATGAAAAATTCAATGAACTAATATTTATGTGCAAAAGGCATGGCCTTAACTTCCTAGTCATTTAGTAACTAATTAAAATTTTTTAATTAACCATTAGAAATCAGCATAGGTTAATTTGGAATTGGTAAGAGGATTGCTTATATAATTAAGAGAAATTTGCATGATGTTGTACATGAGAATTTTATTAAGAGTATTGTTTTTATTAATGGTATTTGAGAATTAAATGAAGTTTATTAATGTTGATTTTAAGCTCATATAAGATATAAACTTTCAAGACAAAAGTGGAGTTATTGATATTAGATTGATTTACCTTACTAAAATAAGAAAGTAAATTATCAACATAATGAAGATTTTATCAGA
Source organism: Cymbidium sinense (assembly GCA_021442155.1). Lineage (NCBI taxonomy): Eukaryota > Viridiplantae > Streptophyta > Magnoliopsida > Asparagales > Orchidaceae > Cymbidium > Cymbidium sinense. The sequence continues at coordinate 6,183,593 of CM038225.1, read as the reverse complement.
AATTCTAAGAAAAAAAGTTTATTAATAATCAAGATTCAAGGACAAAAAAAGAGCAATTATGGTATTACAAAATAAGTATGATGATAAGGAATATTTTGATCATATTTTTACGATTTTGAGAGAAACATTTTGATAATTATAGCCAAAATCTCAAAAAATTTTCATCGGATGATTTATATTATTTCCTTTGATAAGAAACAATTCTTTGATGACTTGACCATCCAAACTATCTTCAATATGAGTGATATTGAGCTCATTGGATTTATCTAGTCGAGTTGCTCGAATAGATTATAAGCATATCAAATTTAAAAATCATTTGACCATCCAATTAATTTCATGAAATCTTCATATATATATTTTGGGCTTAATTTGAGTTCATTTGAACTAGATTTAATCTATTTTTTACGTCTAAGAAATTTGATTATAAATTTGTTGAAATAGAAGTTTATAGAATTAAATATATGTATTACCTCGTGATTCGTGTTCAATTCATAGATTCAATGTGACATATCAAACCTCAAATTTAATTAATTAATTTTTTTTTTGATAACGGGGTGTCCTCAGCTTTGTGGCGTGTTAGGGATGAATAATCCAGGGGACCTAAGCAAAACTTACCGTTTAGCTCTACTTATTTTCCCTCAAGTCATCGATGAAGAATTGAACAGGGTGAGGTTTCCAAGCTACTTCATGTCAACCGAAGCTGAGGCGTCGGTCAAATTTAATTTATTACCTCACATTTAATTTTTAATAATAAAATAAATTACAATAACTTCCTTCTCTATCACAATGACAAAAAAATTGAGTCAAATGATGCTAATCAATGGCATCTTATTTACGGTGCATAAATCACATTTAATTCAAAGAGAAAACTTTCGATAATTTAAATTAATATTTTACTAAATAAATGAAATAATGGTTCAAACTTGAAAGAATCAAAGTCAAACTGACGGTGACCACCTCCCTCCCCCAAAATCAATAAATTCCTCACAATGAAAGCCTTAATCAGCTTTTATATTCGTCCAAACTGCCTCTCTCACCCACTCACAAAATCTTTTCCCAGAAGGCACGAGAAAGTAGCCTCCAATGGAGCAAACTGAGCATTAATAATTTCATAATGACTTTGATTTGCATAAATGTATATGTAATATTATATGTTATGATTAAATTTCAAATGGAGTTGTTTTAAATGTTAAAAGGACAAAATTTTATGTTGTATTTTTATGAAATGTAAAACTATAATTTTGGTTTTTTTTTTTAAAAAAAAATGGTTGGGCCATCACATGTGAAAATAATGATAATATATATATATATATATATATATATATATATATATATATATATATATATATTAGCGTGTTAGAAAAAATTGTAGCGGTAGAATAAATGCGTCACCTTTTAACTTTTGTATAAAGTCGGCGTCGTCAAAGGCGAATCCAACGAATCAGATCACCAATTAGACATCATTAAGGCACCGGATCATCAAAATACACCGTCCGTCGATCAGGGCCCGTCAGATGGGAGTGGTTGGAGTTTTCCACAATTTATACTCCCAAAATCTATAAATAGAGCCTCATTCTCACCTTAGGGGGGCGGAATCGATTTGAAGACCGAGCTCAGAACCTCGGTCGACCCGATCCCACCACCCATGGTAGTGCACGAAGATCGGGGCCCTTAGGAGATCGCCCCCCAGAGGACTAGAAAAGACCAGTTGCTGCTCCTTTCTCCTGAAGATCAAGAGGTGGCTCCCCGAAGATCGTTCGCGCTTTGGGAAACTTCTCCCTTGGGTTGGAGTTGGCCATATTATACTTTTTTTACACTGGAATATTTCACCAAAAACTTCTTCTCCTAACGAAGCGAGGACGTATCTTTGAACACATAGTGAAAATTCTGGTAGGCAAGTGGTTTTCCGGGTTTTCCAGTATAACCCGTGTTCATATCCCACCACTTGTGTGTTGGATAGTTTTGGGCCTGACAGATCTCGCATCTGAATAAAATACTCTAACGCATGATTTGGCGCCGTCTGTGGAATCAGTTCCCCATTGCTATATCTCCAATATGGTTGGTAAGCGAGGTTTCATCCAGCGCTCCTCATTCTGGATCAGGGCCAAGTCTCCAACACTTCTCTACATGACTTACGTCCCGGTGAGGGTCCGTCGCCCCTCTTTGGAAGATTGCGTTCAAGGATGGAGGATTCCCGAGCGAAATTCTTGACTCTGAGGGAGGCAAAAGCGTTCCATGCTGGAAGAGCCGAGGTTCCATACCTCGGCATAATCAGATTTTCTTCACGAGAATGATTAGGAATCGGATCAACAAGTAGAACCCCTTGGCACCACATCCGGATCTTTGAACTTACGGATACCGCCATTCTCTCTCACACGCTCGTATCGGTGAAACTCCACGCTTATCTGCGATGAACTACGGAGTGCGGGAAGAGTTCCCGGCAAACAATGAATGATCCATTCTCCGCCTCTTCCAAAACTTCGTCCCGCCGAGATCATCTCACAATACCGATTAGGCGAGATTCAAGCTTCCCGCATGGACCCTTACGATGGCACAACCGTCGTACGAGCATATCGATCACTTTGAGCGATCATGCACATTCGGTGTGCAAATGACTCGTCTTGTGTCGTATTCCCGGCGACTCTCAAAGGGCGGGCTGTGCTTGGTTCTATTCACTCAAGGGTCCGTCAGATCATTTGGAGAGCTTCGGATTTTTTTGTAGAGCAGTTCTGGCGAACAAGAGAATCATCGGATTCATCACATCTCTCCGAATCGGAGCGATGGAGAGTCCCTCAAAGAATACTTCCAGAGGTTCTTCTGAAGCGACGGATACCGAGTAGATCCGAGGCGTGCTTCTGGAGGACTCGGCGATACTTATTCATCATTAATGCGGGAGCATTCCATTCTATGCTTTGGTCCCGAATAGAGGCACAAATCTCCAGCGGAAGCTATCGGTGCTCATCGACAACAGTTTAAACCACCAAGCAGCAAGCGGAAGAAGGTTCCCAAAGATGATGTTCAAACATCTCAGAAAAAAAAGAGAGAAGCGACAACCTCCCCAAAACCTCCTCGGCGACCCGGATGACTCGACCAGAGGAAAAATATCTGACTCTCAACACGTCATGCGAACATCCTCTATTCAGGAAGAGGATGGCTTGTGGCGACCTTTAAAGCCGAATTGGAAATCAAGAGAATTCGCCACTTTCATATGAGGCACCTGCGAGTGCCACCAAGCGGAGGAGGAGATTGAAAGACTAATCGTCGGGGTATCTAGGCGTTTATACAAAACCAACCATTTCGTCAAAAATCTTTGGGCAACCACTCGGAAGAGCAGCGGTGAGAATAAACAATTGCGGAGGGCGGTGTTATCAGCCAAATATTCATTGCCCTTCAAGCAGGCGAAGAAGTCTCGGGTTGACCATTCTATCACCTTTGATGATTTAGATCTAGAGGGCCCACATCAAGATCCCCATTGTCGGTCGGTGATCCGTGCTTCAATATTAAAGGATATTGATCGACAATGGGAGTTCGGTTGATGTTCTTTTTACTCTACTTTCTCGCATGGGTATAGAAGAGAAGCTTCAAACCGGGTCCGTATGGATTTGATAATCGGCCGGTATTAGTGGAATGGACAATCGTCTTCCGTAACTCTTGGGAATTTCCCGACCATACGCATACAATTTAGTCAGAAGTCGCGTCAATGCAATATTTGGGAGACCTCTCCGATCATATTGGCGTCACATCATTGCCTCACCTCAGATGAAATTCCCGACACCACCGGCATCGGCGTGGTAAGTGGGAATCAGCAGATAGCCTGGCGTCTTATATTCAAACCCGACCATTTATGTAACCCTCAACATCGAGAACTTGACCTGAGATGAGGATGCCTCGAAAGGGCTTCTCCAGGTTGAAGATGTAATTTGTCTTTCTATCTCGGTTGATCCATCGCGAAGGTGAAGGTGGGATCGTTCTTTGTCTCGCGATCAATCGAATATCGTAGATTTTAGCGTAAAATCAAGATATCTTTGCACGGGCGCATATATATTGCAGGCGGCAGGAAGTCATTACACTCCCTCAAAGTTGACTCAACCTGGCGGTGATCTGAGAAGAAAGAACCTTCGGACGATTGCAGGTCATAGAACAAGAAATCACCAAACTTACGGAAGTCAAATTCATTAGAAGTCTACTACCCACTGGTTGGCTAGCGTAGTGTTAGTCAAGAAGGCCAACGATTCTGGAGAATGTGCATCGACCGACTAATCGCATGCCCAAAGATAGCTTCCCCTTCCTCATTGTCGACCAACTAGTTGATGCGACATCGGATCGGATCTTTGAGCTTCATGGATGCCTATTGCTACAATCAAATCGGGATGAACAAAGCAGATGAGGAAGCAACATCCTTCCAAGCAGATAAGGGACTATCTTCTCAAGTGCCATTCGGACTAAAAATCTTTGGAGCAACATATCAACGCCTTATGAATAAGATCTTCAAGGATCTTATAGGCACAATATGGAGGTGTATGTTGATGATATCTTGGTGAAGAGCTTGGAAATATCACATATTTCGATCTGTGTGCTTTGACATTCTTGACACTACAAGATAACCCAAGCAAGTGCATTTTGGAGTGTCCTCTGGAAATTCCTAGGCTTCATGGTCACTCGTGGGATAGAGGCCAACCCGAAGATAAAAGCACTCAAGGACATGTCACCTCAAGCGATCAAGGAAGTCCAACGCGTTTGTGGAAGGATTGCTTTATCACGATTCTTGGCCCTTCGGAGATAAGTATCTACCATTCTTCAAAATCTTAAGGGTGCAGGAAATGGATTCCGATTGACGGACGAATGTCGGCGCTTTTGAGCAACTTGAGTCTATTTAGCTTCTCCCCTCATTATCAAAGCCTATCCAAGGAGAGAAGGCGTACATCTATCTTCTTTGTTTCTTCTCATGCGTAAGCTCGTCTGTCTGCGAGGAGAATTCATTACAACGACCCATTTATTATATCGACAAAATTCTTTCGATCTGAAGGGCGCTATCCACTAGCAGATAAAGGCGGCGTTGGCCAGTGCATTACGCCGCGAAAATTGCGGCTACTTTCGGGCCCACACCATCAAGCGTCTACACTCATCTTCCATTAAGAACTATTACGCAAAAGCGATGTATCCGGAAGGTTGATGAAGTGGTCGGTCGAGCTTGGAGAGTTTGACATCCATTTTCTTCCGTCGATATAAAGTCACAAGTGCTTTGACTTCGTTGTAGAATGTACCATCCCATCACCACACGGATCATTCATCACTCCATGACAAATCAATGGACATTGTATGTTGATGGAGCTTGTACTTAGGTGCGGGGCAGAATTTTGCTTATCTCCCAGTAAAATAACTTTAGAATGCAGGGTAAAGTTCCGACCAATAATGTCCGATCGAGGCCCTCATTAGCGGGAAGGTTCTCATTTGTGAGGTCGAGCTTAGCCATCTACGGACTCACGACTTGTGGCCTCACAAGTTGAAGGAGACTTCGATACCGTCATGCGACTTGCTGGTGTCTTTTGGCAAAGTCACTTGCCTTGCGAATCCATCATAACTCATATTCTAAGGAACACGGCGGATGCCTCTCCAAGTTAGCCACAATGACAGGAGATCTTTTCAAGAGAAAATACATAGAGGACATCCACTTTCCCGGTATTCAGGCCCTTGGGTGATACAATCTCACGGAGGACCCAAAAGAATCTTCATGGATTGACCCGATCATGTCCTTTCTTCAAAGCGGGCCTTGCCAGACCGATGTTTGTCCGTCTCCGTAGCACCGAACTTCACCATAATCGGTGGCGAACTCTACAAGCGGTCCTTCTTGGGGCCCTATTTAAAGTGTCTACCGAGGCTAACTATGCAATGCGAGAGGTTCATTCAGGAATTTGTGGTGAACATTTGGGAGGAAAAGCCCTCACCCTCAAAATCATGAGGCAAGGTTTTTACTGGCCTACAATGAAGAAGGACGCATTGGAGTTTGTAAAGAAGTGTAACAAGTGTCAGTTACATTCCAATCTCACTCATACACCATCTGTAGAACTCACCACAATCGAGCACTGGCCCTTTTGCTCAATGGGGATCGATATAATGGGACCCTTTCCCATTGCCAGCAACGAAAATTCATAATCTTGGCCGTTGATTACTTCAGTGGGTGGAAGGCGAACCGTGGCCAAAATCAAATAAATGCCAAGCAATTTGTCCGGAAAAATATTATTTGTCGGCATTCCGAAAAATCATCACCGATAATGGGCAGTTCGGGAAAGACATTCACATCTTTACGCCGGGGTGCATATCAGTTAATCCACACGGTATCCCATCCAGAATGGGGCGAAGTCACCAATAGGACAATACTAAAAGGGCTAAAGACCACTAAACCGCAGGGGCAATGGGCGAACTATCCAATGTTCTTTGGGCTTACCGCCACATCAAGGACCCTCGGAGAAAGCGTGTCTGATGTGTTTGAATGGGCTATTATTCCGGTCGACATGGGTCCCAGAACCCATAACTTTGCGACAGCGGACGATAAGCCGATTCCATCGGATCTCTGCGAGAGCGACATGTCGGCCTCAGAATGGCTTCCTATCGACAAAGGATTGCTCGAGGTTTCAAGCAGAAGGGTAAAACGACCAATATCTGTTGTGGACCGTCCTCGAAGCCTTCGAGAAAAGGCCAGAACAAACTCTCACCCGGTTTGGGAAGGCGGTATGTGGTGGTGTCTAAAATCAAGCACGCGTTCAAGCAGGATAGTATGGGAAGACTCTCCCACGTGCACGGAATGCTACAAACCTCAAAGTACTACCGGTGGCATCGACTTTTTTATTCTAGTTCACGGAAAACATTATCATCGTGTATGTTTGTATTGCAATTGTTGTTATCGAATTAAACATTTATCGATACTCTTTTCATACTTATTGTCCAACCATCAAGTTGTTTGGATTTATGTTTCTATCTATGTTAAAGTTCTCATACTTATTGTGACTTTTCTTGCTTATGCTTGCATTTTAAAACACCCAACTCAAGAGAATGCAACTATTGTTGTATCTCATTCAGTAAGATCGATCCCAGGGAATTGATCGATCTTCTATCTGAGTTAACATTCAGTAGCTCGATAAACAACCTTGGATAAGTTGGCAATCCTCATAGGCACACAACTTTCTCCATAACAGTTAACATCATCAGTAACGCTCGATACACAACCGGATAGGTCAAAATCCTCGGCGGATTCAATTGAGATCTTCTATCTGAGTTAACATCATTAGTAGCGCTCGATAAACAACCTTGGATAAGTTGGCAATCCTCATATACAACTTTCTCCATAACGAGTTAACATCATCAGTAAGCGCTCGATACACAACCTAGGATAGATCGAGAGGTCCTTGTGGACTTCCCATGACCTCTTCCATACGGGTTAACGTCGTGGTAACACCGACAAACAACCGGATAGGTCAAAATCCTCATTCAATTCGAGATCTTCCTCTGAGGTTAACATCGTCGAATAGCTCGATAAACAACCTTGGATAAGTTGGCAATCCTATAGGCACTGCAACTTTCTCCATAATAGGTTAACATCATCGAGTAAGCGGCTCAGATACACAACTAGGATAGATCGAGAGGTCCTAGTAGACTTCCCGACCTCTTCCATGCAGTTAACGTCGCCGGTAACACCGACAAACCTGGATAGGTCTCGGCGGATTCAATTGAGATCTTCCTATATAGGTTAACGCAGTAGCTCGATAAACAACCTTGGATAAGTTGGCAATCCTCATAGATGCAACTTTCTCCATAATTAACATCATCGATCGCTGATGCACAACTAGGATAGATCGAGAGGTTAGAACCTCATAAATATATTCTTGCAAGTTTGTCATCAGTAATCGGTAATGATCTTAGAATAGATCAATTACCTAAAGGGATTCAGATGATCTCTTCTGATCTTTATCGATGCTTTGACACAACTCAAAATATTCACAAACAATTTTTGTATATTATTAATACTTCTCGTAACATACAAGTTCAAGAAATAATATACAAACTAAGCAGATGCAACATAAAGGAACTACAACTACAGTCTTGATGGTCTCATGGATGATGAAGAACTATCGAGTCATCCTCGTCGTCAGAAGGGTGGGAAGCTAGAAGCTAGGAGAAAGGACCTCAACACCGACTCCAGCTTGCGTCATGGCGTGTCCCCTTCAAGAAACCTGGGATGAAGCCTCATCAACACCTCTCCAAAGCCTTCACCTCTACATCATTGTCGGCCTCACGAGCGTGATCACATGATACTCTTGAAAAGTCGAGTTCTTAGTCCTCCACGACCGTCCGCTCCCTTCGAGATAAAGCCTCTTTCTCTCAAAGGCAGTAACTCTGGTTCTTTGCCTCAAGACACGAAACCTTCTCGGAAAAGATCTTGAGATCCTGAAGCAACCAACCTCTAGCCTCCACTAATTCATCCAGTCTTCAACTTCGGCGAAAAGAAGAGGTAACGGCAGGTCTCATTCATCAAGTTGATTCTCCAACACGGACATCTCTTTTACTTTCTCCACATCGCTTCTTATATTCACCATGGAGAAACTTCACGAACTCTAAATTCGGTCATTGACTGATGTTCATTTTGAAGTCAAGTTCTTGCTTCTTCGATATCAAATAAGAAAAATTACGTTAAGCACCGGAAATGGGAAATAAAAGATGATGAAAGAAGGATTGTTACAGTTCTTGACATCGCGACCTGGGAATGATTCAACACGTCCCCGGGAATGAAGATCCTTGGGGGCCTACTCGAAGGGCAGATTCTTTTGGTGTCGATATCACCATCACCTCTTGCTCCTTTTCCTCTTCTCTATTGGAGCGAGTCCTGGGAAGGAGCCGGAGGGCAGCTTGAGATCGGTGAAACCTCCTTGTTGGGCTTTCTCACGCATGCATAAGACCGCCGGATGAATAGAAAGCCCCCTCAAAGATTCCTCAGCACAAATCGTCGATATATCATCTCAAATCGAAGATCTTCAATATTACGGAATTTCGTCGCGGATATCTTCATCACAAACTGTAGGGAATGGGTAAATCTCTTTCCCCATTTCTCAGACCAGTCATTCTTCACAAAAGAATCACGCGCCCAACTCTTGGGAGAATCCTTCGTCCGGATCAAGTAGCGACTCTGCGTGTCGACCATGTGCATCGCAGTAAACTTGCACATCCGGTGTCGAGGTAGTCAGGTCGCATCCACGAAAAGACTATAAGTCCCATCACGATCATCATTGCCGCTTTCAGCGGGAAATGCAAACCTAGACAAAATGGCGATCATCTCGGGGATGGGAAACCGCAATCCGCCCAAACTCATCTCGTAATGGTGAAATACCCTGCGGAGATTGGGCTCTCGGACTTCTTGAACACTTAAGAACCAAATCATTGAAAATAATATTTTTTAAAGCACGATCAATGTGTCTCCGTGATCGGCTCCCGAACTTTCGGTCCTCCCACTTTTAGAGGTTCCCTGCATTGCCTCGTTACAGGGGACGTGTCTCTTTCAAAGATTCTCACCCATTACAAACTCCCACCGGGAGGGCTGCACTCGGCAGTGGGGATGAGGAAGGTAAAGGTTGATCAAGAAGAGTGCTAAACTCCCACCCAGGAGGCTATGCACTCTAAGAGGGAGAAGGTGGATCCAAATAGAGTGCCCAAACTCCCCGGGGAGGGAGGCATGCACTAAGAGAGGAGGAGGAGAGGTGGATCCAAACCCCACGGGAGGCTATGCACTCTGAGGAGGTGAGGTGGATCCAAAAGAGTGCCCAAACTCCCACCGGAGGGCACTCTAAGAGGAGGAAAGGTGGATCCATAGGTGCCCAAACTCCCACCGGGGAGGCATGCAGAGGAGGAGAGGTGGATCCAAAAAGAGTGCCCAAACTCCCAGGGAGGCTATGCACTCTAAGAGGAGAAGAGGAGATGAGAAAGGTGTGCCTTCTCCCTTAGGGGGTTTTATAGACCCTATAGGGGCAAAAAAACAAAATCGCTCAAAGCTCATTCATGATTCCCATATGCATGGCCTTGCTCAACATCTTCAGTGGCAGCCCAACAGCGCCATGGCCATATCATGGTCAGATCCATGCCATGTCAGAGAAACGAGCCATGAGGCCGAATAATATGGGCAAACCATGGTCTGACAGCTCCGACCAGCGGACATCAACCGCGGTAATCATCACTGGTCATAGCAAACTCGCTAACCGGCCTTCTTGACCAGCATGACGCGACTCAGCAGCGACCATGACTCAGCCATTCAGCGACCACAATTGTTGCCCCGCAGCCAGCGTGCCAGCGTACGCCATAGCCCATACTTGTGGGTGTAGCCGTGCCAAGGCGCAGCGCCTTGAGCGATGACTCTTGTTTGCACCGGATGGATCAAACCTCAAATCGCAGGTGCATACCTACACGCATTTTACCCAAGACTTCGGTTATAATCTTGTACTATGAAGATTTGTTCTCTCAAAATCTGCATTGATGGACTCAAATTTCATTGAAGAATTTGCTATTTTCAAGTATTTGACATATATTTTGGATGGTGAGATAATGTCACCCAAAAATAGAACGATACATCCTCGAGAAAATTAATCGATCAAGCATGAATCTCAAGGCATTTTGAAATGCTTGATAATCACCGATTTGCAAACTTATAGTCAAATTGATCGTCGATGAGACGAACATAGAACATCAAGCATAGTCAAGCTCGAATCGACTTCAAGCTATTGGAGCATGAAAATGGATCGATCCAAATGGTCACCAAAATATTTATAGATCGGCGGCGTCAAAGGCGAATCCAACGAATCAAGATCACCCAATTCCAACATCATTAAGGCACCCGGATCATCAAAATACACCGTCGGTAGGGGATGCCGTCAGATGGGAGTGGTTGGAGTTTTCCCAATTTACAAGGCACCACTCCCAAAATCTATAGAGCCTCATTCTTCTCACCTTAGGGGGGGTCGGTTGAAGACCAGAGAGCTCTGAGAACCTCCAGTCGACCTTGAGGCGATCAGCACCAGGTGCCACCAAGTAGTGCAAGATCGGGAGCTCATTAGAGATCGCCGAGGACTAGAAAGACTTCTTGCCCTTTCTCCCCGAAGATCAGAGGTGGCTCCCGGAAGATCCGTTCTGCTTTTGGGAAACTTCTCCCTTGGGTTGGAGTTGGATATTCTTTCTACACTAATATTGTTTCCCACAGAAACACCTTCTTCTCCAAACGAAACAAGGACCTGTATCTTTTGAACACATAGTGAAAATTCTGAGGGGCAAGGCCGTGGTTTTTTATGGGTTTTCCATTATAACCCTTGTGTTCATATCCCCTTGTGTGTTGGATAGTTTTGGGCTACGACGAAGATCTCATCTGGAATAAAATACTCAACGCATGTTGTATTTTTATGAAATGTAAAACTATAATTTTGGTTTTTTTTTAAAAAAAATGGTTGGGCCATCACATATGAAAATAATGATAATTGATATATATATATATATATATATATATATATATATATATATATATATATATATATATTTAAAAATTGTAGCGGTAGAATAAATCGTCATGCCTTAACTTTGTATAAAATCCAACCAACACAAATAAAAAAAGAATAAGAAACTTGATTTTACATTATGCTTACGAAGAGGTAAAATCAGCCGTAAAGATATTTCATTATATATCAACTTTGGAGTACAAAGTTTGAATCTTTCGATAGCGAGATTACAAGGTTTCTATGTGAGAAATCCTAATAATGAAAATTCTAGAATCAGGTTACAAAAAGAATAAGAAACTTCAAAATTTTTACATGAAAATACCCCACGAGAAGGGTCAAAAATCACAGGGCCTAGCCCAGTAAAGATACTTAATTATATATCAACTTTGGAGTACAAAGTTTGAATCTTCCGATAGCGAGATTACAAGATTGTATGTGAGAAATCTTGATAATAAAAATTCTAGAATCAGGTTACAATAGCTATACGGTGGTAGTTGACCTTTACGGTTGTTGATGACAGTCGTTGATGATAATAGGCGTCGATCGGCGACACCGGTAGTAATGACAAACTTCGAACTTCTAGCTCTCTCTTAGCTTTCTCCCAAATTCTCTTCTAGCTCCTCCCTTTTTTCCTTCATGATAAGAATGTGATCCTATTTATAGGATTATGAGAGGAGCATTTTAGTTATTGTAGTCAAAATCTCAAAACACTCCATCAGACGATGTATATTGATCCATTTGATCATATATAACTTTTGGTGATTTGACCATCTAAATGATTTTTAATTTGAGTGATCTTATACTTTGGATTAGTCTGTCGAGCGATTATTTATCAAAGTTGGAAGTCATTTGATTATCCAGTTAGTGACTCGAAGTTTTTATATGTAGCTTTTGAGCTTGATTTGAGCTCATTTGGGCTTGATCTGACCCGCTTCTAGCATCATTGAACTTATCTCACTGAGTCTTTTAATTTGATTATATATATGTGTGGTAAAATATTTAATTTTTAAAGAATAAAATATATACTTCCATCTTCACTCTATGCGGAATAAAATAAGATAGAAATATACTTCTCTTTTTTTATGCAATTGTGACACCACGTAGATCCGCATATATTCTTGTTGAGAGTGATCGGGCATGACATTGAAGAGAGGTATACTATCCCTAAAGATAGAAGTCACCACCCTACAATGAACCTAATCACTTTAACAATAACTCTAAGAATGATAAATGCATGTGTAGATTCTTCTCTACTTTTGAAAAAATAAGCGATTATTTTAAATCAAGTTCGTTAAGTTCCCTACAGGGGCAAGCTCTCATAGTTAATTACATCCTAAGGAATGAGATCCCTCAAGAATACTCTCATTGGGTAAATTCTCCAAAGATTTTAATTACTATCAATCGATTAGTTCATTTTGAAGATTAAATGAGGTTGATCAAATAGAGAGTTATTATCAAAATCACATGAAGATAAATAGAAGATGCTCACGATGCTAGAAAACTTAGCGAGCATCTCAAACTATCCTATGATTGAGCTTTATATTTTTGAAATTGATTTAATTTGTTTGAGTTGAATTTTAATTAGAAATTTAGGGCTTATGATTTTACAATACAAGATTATGAAAATGCTTAAGAGGTGCAGATTTATGCTTATGGCCCATAAAGAGGAGAAGCAATCTCAGAACTTAAATTTAAGGAGCTTGGCAAGGGCCAAAAGCACAACCTAAATCTAAGATGAAAATGAGTATATGATTTACCTCCACAAGAGAGAATAAACCATTTGCTTGGATTTACAACTAGTGGCTATTTTAAATTCATGTAGGCAAGTAATATGCTTTATGTAAGATGACTAGGCTGTTATTTATTTAGAAAGAGACTAAGTCCTTAAACTCACTCCCTAAAGAGACTAGATCATATAAGGGTATGCTTCAAATGACTTAAATCTAATGCAAATCATATTACATTTTTTTTAAAATTTTTGGATAATCTTTTGACTAAGGCTTATAGGATTCATATGCCTAATGGATGAGAAGTAAGATCATTGGCCAAAATCAGCGAGAAGGGAGGAGGTGTGCTTCCACCATGGCTCTCAAAGGTCAAGCCAAGTTTCTCTGCAAAGGTGGAAGCCCTCTAATCAAGAGTAAAAATAATATGCATTTGTGCATGATGTCATAAAAGAAATACTCATCTAGCTAAGGGTTACTAATTCTTTTATCTTGATTTTTAGCCTAAGCTTTAGGTGAGGTTATGGGTTCTTTATTTTTAATTTTGAATTATTAAATTTGATAAAAGATTTATTTTTTTTCTAAGAGTCTAATCCATATTGATGCCATACATAAAATAAAAAAAACTAGGAAAAATATGCCATCTTAATGCACAAGCTAAACAAATCATCAATCAATTTAAAGAGAATAAGAAGCCATTTATGGTGGGCAACACGAAAAAAAAAATAAATTGGGTAGCTCACATATACAACCAGTTATAAATAGGTACAATTTAAGCAAGGAACTCTTTATTATGGGGTCTTCAAGTTTCATTTATTCATTCTTCTTTTCTTCTTTCTTCTTCTTTTCTTCTTTCTTCTTTGGTTCATTCCTTTGGATGGTTGGAAGGTGCTTGCTCCAAAGGATTCACATGATACATAAGATGAGATCTTATAACTAATGCTCATCCTAATCCCTATAACAATCATTCCAAAATCTTAATTGCAAAAATTACATGAAAAGGAAAAGTAAATCTAGCTAACACTTGTAAAATAAAGATTAGTTAATCAAACCACACAAATCCCAAGCATGTATATTGGACTTATCACCCCACACATGGGTGACTAAGTTCACTTGGCCTATTGGGTTATACTTAGGGGTATAAGCATCTGCACAATAAAAGCATTTATATTTTTATTTATTATAGTGCCTCTTAAGCACAATCCCCTGCATAAAATAATGATTAGACTAAGTCATCATATCATTCATTCTACGCACATTCAACCTAACATCTAGAGTAAAATATATATCATAAAATAAAAGCAAGCATCAAATCATGCACCGTCCTAACCTAAAGCTAGAAGTGGTGACTTAACCTAATGTGTGTGCTTTAGAGGTTTGTGTGGTATGCTTAGCTATGGATTTAAGTTATAATTTTCTAAGTGTGAAGAATGTTCAACTTAGATGAGGGGTTCATTTAAGTGGTTTAGTTATTTTGGGTTGATTTTTTTTTTATATTTTGATTGCGTTCAAGTGAATCTTACAATTAATTACTAAGTTCTAAAGAGAGGGAAAGAAAAGAGAACTTCTCTTTTCTTCCCTAACCTAAGTAATTTCTAAAATGGATTCATGTTTTAGTTTTGCTTAGTGAATATTTTATTATGTGTTTTTAATTAATCCTAATTTTAGATGAACTCCAAATAAATCTATTAAAAAGAAAAGTATTTTAAGATTAAATAAAATGAATTAAGATCACAAAATACACATCACTTCATTTCTTTCCCAATATGTATAACATGCATATGAATGAATCATAAGTATATATATACATACAAAATGGGAATGTTTTGCACACTTTATTATGCATGCTAAATAAATTACTTAAGAAAATTTGAATGTTTATGATGCATAATTTTTTTTAAGTAGCAAAGTGGTTTCTTATCCAATTTTCACATGCACATATGAATGTATGAATGGTATAAGTGAGTATGATGCCATTATTAACCAAGGCTGTAAGGTATAAGACCTATTTAGGACTACTTAAATCCTCGTAACCCAAGAGTTGTCCAAACTAATATATTACTTTTCTTAAATACAAGCATGTGTACAAAAGAAATGAATGGAAAAGAAAGATGCAAAAATTTATATTTGTTTTATTTTAATTTATTTATGCAATTTATATATGTAAGTGTAGTGTCCTTCTTAAGTGATAGCATAGGAATGAATATGAAATGAAACTAGATAAGTATTGTGTTCTTTTCAAATGAACTATACACTTTACTAAATCCTATTCAAAATATACCAAAAAAGAGAAGGAAAAATACACTAAGCACATCCTTATATTTTACTCACATGCAAGCTTATAAGTAAGATATAAGTAACACACTTTTAGTTTTGATAATTGATTCATATATTTTAAAAATAATTTGGATTTAATAGTGATAATAGCCACTCATATTTTTTTACTTTAGCCAAACCATGCAATTTGACATAAAGGAAACATTTTCATTTTAAATTTGGTTTTTGAAAAGCATGAATGTATGAAATCATATGACACACATATTTATCATGTTAGAAAAGAACTAAAGTAATGAAAGCATGTAAATAAATTCACCTTAATTAATTCCTAATGACAATCTTATGAGATCAGAAAGCTTAAAGCAAATCAAAGTTTGTTTAAGTGTGATTTTTGTTTGATTTTGAGTTTGATTTAATTTGAAAAATACGAGTTGAGTTTGCTATTCATAACCCATTCCCACATGTGTTTGATATTTTTATTCAATTTTTAGGTGTCAGATTCATTTTATATTTTGATTAGGTTAAGGTATGAATTAAGCATGTTAATTTTCCCTTACATAGACTACCTTACCATAGTTAATCAAATAATTATGAGCCAATGAGATGATATAAAATCTCACAAGAAATTTAAATTTGCAATGCACCTAGGAGAAAAAAAGGCCTAATGCAATTTGACTCATGATTAATGATTAATTAAGCTAATGGGTTTAACTTAAGTAATTTCAAAACACCCCTCACACATATGAGTTAAATTTTGATTTTCTTAATTGTACTTAGGCACTTGAACACCTAAGCATATACCCAAGAAGAATTAATTTAGTTCTGGAGAGTTTTAAAATTTTAGGAAAATTAATTAAGGGGATAATTAGGGAATTAACCTTTAATTAAGATAAGATTAAGAAATAAAGGGGGTTTAAGGAATATCTTAAGGAGAGTATCCCAAAATTATTCCCTAAACCTCACATTCACTTAATCAAAACTTGATTGGCTCAATCAGGGGGTTAAATTACTAATTATACCCTTAATCAAGTCTAATTATATTAAGGGTGTGATTAAGGAATGAACTAGCAATTCCCTTAATTAAGCTACTAATAAATCCCAAGAAAATTAGGGGAGGTAGAAGTCATCCCTCTAATTACACCCAAAAAGTTTGAGATTAATCAGTGGATTAATTAGAGAGTAATTAGTAAATTAACACCCCCAATAAAACCCAAATTCAGAGAAAAGAACAATTCAAAATCAATTTTAGAATATTCTATGCTCAATTATCTTTCTAATGTAATTTATTTCATATTTTATTTGATTTTTTCTATGTTGAGATATGAATTTTAGAAGTTTAGGTGATTAATTAGAGTTAAACAAATCTCTAATTATATCACTAATCCTACTAGCCCCACACATGCACCTGACGTGGCATGCACTTTACATGCATCATCGCCTGATTGGATATTTAAAATGTCACATCGTGAATGTGGTGGCCTACGCTTTCTCCTGACCGTCAGGATGGACGATTGAAATTAAATTCGCAGATAAAAAATTAAATATAAATATATTACGCATTTTAATCTTGGTCATCCATCCAAAATGCGCGGATGGACGGTTAGAGATCCGTCCATGTAATTCCCTGCGGGAAAGGGGATCCGTCCATCTTCTAGGCTATGATCCAAGCTTGATTGAGCTTAGATTGGGCTAGAATTTAGCTCACACCTTCATCATGCATCCTAGATCACATCTAACAGTCAAAATCCTATGCCATGAAAATTTCTTTTACAAAGCTCCACACCACATTGAGTTTAAGCTCATAAAATGGCTAACCTCACCGGCACTCGGTTCCCTTGGAGAAGCTTCGTCGGGTTGAGATGAAGCTTTGCTGAGAGTTTGAGGGGTTGTTGGCCTCATTTTTGGAATGAGCTCTCATCTCCTCCATCTTAGACATAGAACTTTTCTTAGGCTTTAAGAATTCTTAGTCTTAAGACACATCTATTGATTACGTGGACACTTAACCTAGCCCTAGAGACTTAGAAGAGATAGCCATAGGAATATGTCATGCCCTAGGGGTGTTAGGAAAATTTTCTTACCCTATCACTTGAACCACATTCCTCACTTTCTTCCTTCAAGTCAAACTCCAAATCAAATCAACAATCAATTCCAGCCTAATTGATTTTCCCTAAACTTAAATCAATTCAAAATGATTGAAATCTATGATCAACTCCAAATGATTGAAACTCATGATTGAAATTCCAAATTCAAAATATTTCCTAAGCCCTTTGATTCTATCTTATGGAATTAGCTCAAATCAAATCCAAATCAATTCAAATTTAAGAAATTTTCTCATAAACTATTTATATTCTCATTTATATTCACAAATATAAATGAATTATAAATTCAAATATCCAAGAATCAATTCAAAAATCAAATCCAAATTCAATCAAAAATCCAATCTAAGCCTTCAAGACAAAATCTTGAACTTAGACAAATCAAACTCAAATCAAGCCGAACCTTTGATTTTTCTTCATGATTTAATCAATCCTACAATCATGAATCCAAATATAAACATAAACTTCAATCATCAAACTAAACTAAATTCAAAAATCAAACCCAATTCAAACTCATGTTCACCCTTTGACTTAAAATTATCAAATGAATCAAAACCCATTTGACTCCAAATATCTTGCAAATGGATTTATATTTCAATCACAAGTCCATATGTGAGTTCAACCATATGTGAATCAAGCCTTTATCAAACCAACTAAACCCAATTGGCCCACTTGACCCAAAGTGGCTAATTTGACCAACATGAACCAAAATTCAATTCAATACAAATCAAAGTGAATTAATCCAATCTAAACTTTTTGTCATATTTGTTGATCATCATAGGTTAATCAATTATCATGAATTGGGTCAAACTAAGTCAACCCTTTAACCCACATGAACCCAAACTAGCCAAATTATAACCTAAACCAAATTGATTGTGACTAAAGGTTCAAGTTCACTCAAAATTGATTATTGAACTTGACCAAAGCCTCAATTAAATCCAATTTGACCAATTGGCCAACTAGACCCAACTTAGCCCAATTGACCATAAATCCAACTTGACCTAAAAGGTCAAATCAAGCCAAAATAAAATATAAATCAAATTGATTGGAAACAAAGATACCAATCCATTTCAAATGATCAACCAAACCCAAATCAAGCCATAATTCAAGCCAATTTGGTCAATTCGGTCAAATTGGTCAACTTAGCCTAAATTGACTTAAATGATCAAATTGCCCAAAACCCAAATTAAATCTAAATTAAACCAAATTAATTGAAACCAATTAAACTAATATGTTCCAAATAGTCATTTGAATTTGACCCAACTCTTGGTTTGACCTAATTTGATCAATTGATCAACTTAACCCATTTTGACCCGATTTAACCCAAATGAGTCAAATTAACCCAAATTAAACCAAATGAACTTCAAATGACATGAAATTTGGTTCAACTTACTTTTGACTCATTTCAAATCTGTCCAAATCAAATCCAAAAATGACCACTTTGCCTTTGGGTCAAGGGCATCCCATGATAAAAGACACTTTCCCAAGTGGTCATTTTCTATCTTTGGCCACTTGGCACTCATCCATTGGTCCACATATGCACCAAGGATATTGATTTTTCACCTAAGGAGTGGTTTGGGCAGCCATGACTCATGGGAAGGTGAAATCACCTCACCTCTCCCATTGGAACACTTGGCATGAAGGACACTCACCTCCCCTTGGCTAGGACAAGCACTTGTCCTTCATGACAACCACTTTCCATGCCTTACCCAACCATTGGAAGCCACCTAGGATAATTCTCTTTCATTTCCAACCACCCCAAGCCAAGTGACATGAGTTTGGAGCCAATATTTCAAATAAAAAGTGGACAAATGTTCATTTCACTTGACTTTTCATTCTAAGGCTTTAGTGGATGAAAAAAAAAATCCTCATTCCTCTCATTCTCCTCCTCTTAAAGCTCCTAAAAGCCATTAGCAATCATCCACTTCATTTTGGAGAGAAATACTCCAAAACTAAGGGGATTTCGGTGTGGAAATGATGATCACTAGAGGAAACCTCATTTTGATTTGAAGGCGAGGATCTAAGCTCAGTCCAAGGCTTCTTCTCTCACTCGATAGCATGCTCGAGTCACCACCGCCACCGAAAATCATCCCTGGTGAGGTAACCTTCAAAAAAATCATAGCCAGCCTTAGGATCCCTCATTTTGTGTTAGTTTTTGCATGATTTTTAGAAATCTATCCTAGATAATGCCCCATTTTTACTTTAAATCATCTCAATTAGAAAATAAAATTTTTTCGGTGCGAATCGACATAAAAATGAGTCTATTTAGATAAGTTTTCACTTAGAAAATCTTAATTTTCCTTAAAAAAAAATCTATTTTTACTGTTCATCATCGGCGGGGGTATAGCCGCCGTCTGATCCCACAGTTCGTAGGATCGGACGACTCGGATCGCACGATCCGGGCCTTTGGATCATCTAATGCGATCTAGACCGTCCGATTGTGCGATTTGCACGATCGAACAATTTATATGGTGTGTCAATCATGCGATCTTGGCCTCTGGATCATGCGATCTAATCTGGACCATCCGATCGGCGATCGGACGATCCAGAGTGAACCACAGGTCGCTCTCCCTGGTTTGACCCGATCTTTCCCGCTCTTTTCCCTGACGCGGCATCGCACGTGAATTGCGTGATGCCACATGGCGCACACGTACCACGACACCACACATCCAATTGTGCGACGCCATGTGGCACCGCGTTTAGCACCGGCACGGATTTTTTGATTTAAAAAATTAATTTAAATTATCTTAAACTTCAAAAATTCATAGAAAATAAAATACTTAACCAAAAATTACAAATAAGGGCTCATTGGATTTGTCTTTCTGAAAGAAATCCAATAAATCTAAAATTTTCAAATTTCACTCAGTATTTTGAGCTTAATTTAAGTTTTAGTAAAAAATTTATTTTTTTAATTAAATAAAAAATACATGTCAGATTAGGTTAAAATTTTTAGAGATTAAAATTGATATTAAAATACACTTATCATAAAATTTCTAGTCAAAATAATCTCAGGATTAAAAGATATTAAATTTTGAGTGTTAAATAATTTTTTTAATAAAATAAATTAGCATAATTCTTAAAAAAATACTTAAATCAATTGAAACTTTAAAAATACATAACTAACTGTAGAAAAATCAGAAAATATGAATGATTACTTATTTTAAAGATATTTTAGAGTAGAATCTAATAAATTTATTTCAAATTGAATTTGAATAGTAGATTTTTCTTAATTAAGGTTTATTTACTAACTTAATAACCCTAATTACTCCTTAATAACTTCATTAATTAATTCCAAACTTCTCAGGCATGTTCAGTGGGATGAGTTATGCCTCCCTTAAATTGTTTGGAATTTATTAATGAGTTAATTAGAGAAATTTATTAATGAACCCATAATCACTCTCTTAATGTAATTAAGATTAATTAAGCATGTGAACAGTAGTTTAATTCTTTGATTAAGATAATTAAACTTTATTTAAGTGATTAGAAGGTTTATGAAATAATTTTGGGATATTTACCTTAAGCTATTCCTTAAACCTCCTTTCTTCCTTTAACCAAATCTAATTAAGGGTTAATCCACTAATGATCTACTTAATTAATCAAATCAAATTCTAAAATTCAAAATTAATCCAAAAACTTAATCAATTCTTCTTGGGTAGATACTTAGGTGTTTAATAACCTAAGTAAACTTAAGGAAATCATAGCTAACCCATATGTGTGGGAAAGGTTATGAAAGTACTTAAATTAAACTCTTTAACTTAATTAATCATTAATTATGAGCCAATTGCATTAGGTACCTTTCTTTCTTAGGATGCATTATTGATTTAAATTTCTTATGGTTTTATGTCATACATTGGCTCATAATTATTTGATTAAATATGTTAAAGTGGTATAGGTATGGGGTAATTAATGAACTTAATCTACACTTTAACCTAACCAAAGTATAAAATTAATCTAATCACCTAAAAATTAAACTAAAACTATACACACATTTGGGAATGGGTAAGGACCAGCAAACATTCTAACACTTTTCTAATCCAAATCAAACTCAAAGCAAAATGAAAGTCTCTTTAAACAACTTTTGATTCTCTTTAAATGAACTTACTTCATAAGATTGACTTTAAGAATTAATTAGAGTGAATGAAATTATATATTTACATCACTTTATTTCTTTTCTAGCAAGCTAAATGTGTATGTCATATGAAAATCATGCATTCATGCTTTTCTAAAATCAAATTCAAAATGAAATATTTTCTTTATGTCAAATTACATATTTTGGCTAAAGTAAAAATATGAGTGACTATTATCACTATTAAATTCAAAACTATTTCCAAAACCTATAAATCAAATACCTAAAATTGAAAGTGTGCTACTTATAGTTTATTTATAAGCTTGCATGTGAATATAAAAATGTGTCTTTTGTTTGCTTCCTTTCTTTCCTCTTAATATGGTTTTGAATAAGATTTGCAAAATGTATAGTTCTTTTAAAGAACATAACACTTGCTTAAATCTATTCTTATCCTCTTCCATATTATGACTTAAGAAATATCCTTACACTTACACATATAAATTACATAACGAAGTCCAAACATAAGTACAAATTTTTGTATATTTCTTTTCCATTCATTTCTTTTGTACATATGCTTGTATTTAAGAAAAATGGTATATTAGCCTAGACAACCCTGGGGTTGTGAGGCTTTAAGTAGCCCTAAGTAGGTCTTGCACCTTACACCCTAGTTAACAATGATGCCGTACTCACTTGTGCCTTTCATATATACATGTGTGCATATGAAAAGTGGATAAGAAAATCTCTTTTCTACTTAATGAAAATCATGCATCATAAAGCATTAAAATTTTCTTAAGTAACTCACTTAGCATTCTCTTTCCATGCATTTCTTTTTGTACATGCACATGTATTTAAGAAAAGTGGTATATTAGTCTGGACAACCCGAGATTGTGAGGCTTTAAGTAGCCCTAAGTTAGGTCTTATATCTTACACCCCTGGTTAACAATGACGTCGTACTCACTTATATATTTTATACCTGTAAATGTGCATATGAAAAATGGATAAAAGAGTCACTCTCTTCTACTTAACAATAAAATCATGCATACATGAGACATTCCAAGTTTCCTTAAGCAACCTCTCTCAACATTCATTATTAAGGTGTGCTAAATACTTGCATTGCATGTATAGATATGCTTTGGATTCATTCATGTGCATGATACACATGTGGGAAAGAAATAAAATATTGTGTGTTTTGTGATATTAATTCACTTTACTTTATCTTAAAATGCATTTCTTTTTGAATAGGTTTGTTTAGAGAAAATCTAAACTTAGGATTAATTAAAATACACAATAAATTATTCACTAAATAAAAATCCTTAATGAATCTACCATAGAAATTGCTTAAGGTAGGGATGAAAGAGAAGTTTTCTTTTCTTTTTCTCTCTTTACAACCTTTAGTAATTAAGTAGGTTCATTCAAACGAAAGCAAATCATAAAATAAAATTAACCTATATCAACTAAACAACTTAAATGAGGCCACTCTTCTAAGTTGAACCATTTCACATTAAAAAAAATCCTAACCCTAAAGCCTAGCTAAGCATACCACATAAACCTTACATGACACACACATTAGGCTAAGTCATCACTTCTAATACTATATTAGGGCAGTGCATGGTTTGATATTTTCTTTTATTTTATGATATTTTATTTTAGTCTGGATGTCAGGATGTATGTACATAGAATGAATGGTATGAAGATTTAAGCTAATATTATCTTCTGTAGAGGATTATGCTTAAGGGGTGCTATAATAAAAATATAACTATTTTTGTTGTGCAGGTGGCTTATACTCTTAAGCATAATCCAAAATAGGCTAGGTGGACTTGGTTACCCATGTGTGGGGTGCTAAGTCTAATTTGTTTATATACATGCTTGGGAATGTGTGGTTTGTTTAGCTAATCTTTGTTTTACAAGTTTTAGTTAGATTTACTTTTTCCCTTTTCATGTACCATTGTAATTAGGATTTTGGAATGATTGTTATGGGGACTAAGATGAACATTGGTTATAAGGCCATGCTTTATGTACCATCTGAAGCCTTTGGAGCATCCACCTTCCAATCATCCAAAAGGAGGAACCAAAAGAAGAAAGAAAAAAGAAAGAAGAAGAAAGAAGAAAAGAAGAATGAAGAGATAAAGCTTGAAGACCCCATAACATGAATTCTTCACTTAATTATAATTAATTTATATGTAATCCGGGTTATATAAGGGTAGAGCTTGGCTACCAAATTCATTTTCGGGTTTGTGCGGTGGTGCTCGACCATACTTGGCCTTTTATTCTTTTGCATTAGCTTATAAAATATTTGATATTTTGTTCAGCTTGTGCTTTCGAAATGGCATACTTTTCATAGTTTTTTCCTTACTTGATGTATGGTTTGGATGGCGATTAGGCTCTTAGAGAAAAATAAATCTTCTGCTAAATCAATCAACTCAAAATTAAAAATAAACAACTCATAACCTTATTTAAAGCTTAAGTTAAAATAAAGATAAAAGAATTAGCAACTGCTTAGCTGGAGGAGAATTTCTTTTCTAACATCATGCATAAAAAACATATTATTTTCACTCTTGAGATTACTGTATGAGAATTTATTGGATGGCTTCCACCTTTGCTAGAGAAACTTGGCTTAACCTTTGAGAGCCATGGTGGAAATACGCCTCCTCCCTTCTCATTGATTTTGGCCAATAATCTCATTTCTCATGCATTAGACATATGAATCCTATTAGCCCAAGTCAAAATAATTATCCAAATAAATAAATAAAATGAAATTTGAATTGCATTATATTTAGGTCATTTGATGCATACCCTTACATGATATAGTCTCTTTAGGGAGTGAGCTTATGGACTTTTGTCTCTTTCTAAATAAATAACAACCTAGCTATCTTGCATAAATCATATGACTTGCCTACATGAATTTAAAATCATAGGAGGAGTTAGTTGGCGGCCACCCCCAGGCGATTGTAAGTCCAAGCAATCGGGTGGTTTGTTCTCTCTTGTGGAGGCAAACCAAATACCCATTTTCTCCTTAGATTTAGGTTGTGCTTTTAGCCCTCACCAAAGCTCCCTAGATTTAGGTTCTGATATTGCTTCTCCCCTTTATGGGCTATAAGCTTAAATCCTCACCTCTTAGACATTTCTATAATCTTGTGTTGTGGAAGTATAAGCCCTAAATTTCTAATAAAAAATTAAACTTAAATAAATTAAATAAATTAAATAAATTTAAAAATATAAAAGCTTGTAGGATAGTTTGAGATGCTCTTTAGGTTTCCTAGCATCATGGGCATCTCCTACTTATCTTCCTTTGGCTTTGATACTAACTCCCTCTCATTGATCAATCCCATTTGATATTCCAAAATAAGCTAATTGATTGATAGTCCTACTATTAAAATCTTTGGAGACAATGATCATTTATCTTAATCGAGAGTATTTCTAAGGGATCTCATTCCTTAAGATGTAATTAATTATGGAGGCTTGCCCTATATGGAACTTAATGAACCTGGTTTAAAATAAATCTTACTTTTCTTTTCTATATAAAGCACAGGAAGAATCTTTGGTACATATGCAGACCCATTTTCCTTAGGAGTCCTTATTGAGGTGATTAGGTCCATTGTAAGGTGGTGACTTCTATCTTTTAAGATAGCACACCTCTCCTCAATGTTACACCCGATCACTCTCAATAAGAACATCTGCGGATCTACGTTGTGTCAAAATGCATAAAGGGAAGAAGATGTATATTTCCATCCATATTTTATCCCGCATAGAGTGAAGAGGGAAGTATATATCTTATTCTTCATAAATCTCTCATAATGAAAATTTTCACCACAAGGGGTTTAGGGAATATCTTAAGGAAAGTATCCCAAAATTATTCACTAAACCTCACATCCACTTAATCAAAACTTAATTGACTCAATCAAAGGGTTAAACCACTAAGTATACCCTTAATTAAGCTTAATTACATTAAAGAAGTAATTAAGGAATGAATTAGAAATTATCCTAATTAAGCCACCAATAAATCTCAAGAAAATTAGGGGAGACAGGAGTCATCCCACTAATTAAGCAAAAAAAGTTTGGGATTAATCAAAGGAGTAATTAATGGCTAATTAGCAAATTAACACTCCCAATGAAACCCAAATTTAGAAAAAAAATACTATTCAAAATCCATCGAAATTAATTTTAGAATATTCTATGTACAATTATCTTTCATATGCAATTTATTTCATTTTTTTTGATTTTTTACACTTAAATTTGAGTTTTAGAAGGTTTGGTGATTAATTAGAATTATTTAAATTTCTAATTATATTATTAAACCCAGTGGAGCCATGTATGCCGTTGACGCGACATGCGCTTTACACGCGTCATAGCCGAATTGGGTATTTGACCTTCACATCGAAGCACCACTTGGCGGCGGCTCTACGCGCTTTCTCCTTAACCATCCGATCAAGGATTAGACGGCCGAGATTAAAGCCGCGGATCTGGGAGAAAATCCATGAGCGCTATGTGTTTTAATCTCAGCCGTCCATCCAAAACACGCGGATGGACGACCAGAGGTTCATCCCTGCAATTCTCTACGGGAAAGGGAATTCATCCATGTTCTAGGCCATGATTCAAGCTTGATTAAGCTCGGATTGGGCTAGAACCTGACCCACACCTTTATCATGCATCCTAGATCACATCTAACGGCCAAAATCCTATGCCATGAAAATTTCTCTCACGAAGCTCCAAGCCACATTGAATTTAAGCTTGAAAAATGACTAAGCTCGCCAGAGGTGATCACTAGTGCTCGATTCCCTTGGAGAAGCTTCATCTGTTGAGACAAAGCTTTGAAAAGTCGAGCTCTTAAAATTGAGTGGATGCTTCTATGGACCAACTCCACTTGCACTTGAGCTCATCTTTGATCTAGGTCACTCCTCCCTTGCTTCAAGAACTTGTATGAAGCTTTTGAGAGGATCAAGCCCCAAGAGTGCTTGCAAAAAGAATTAGGCTGAGGTTGAGTGTAGAGTGGATTGGAATTTCAGTCAAACTCCCTTATTTTCAAGTGATGAAAACTGAGAATGGAGATTTCAAATCGTCTTTAGGAAGCTTGAGAAGACTCTTTAAAGCTTGCTCTGAGTTCCTATGCTTCAATCGACATAGGGGAAGTCAAAATTCAAATGAATTAGAGGAGTATATCTCCCCTTTGGCAATTGGATGGCCTAGCTTCCCTTTGCCATTTTGATCCAATTTTCCACAAGGAGTGGGTTTGTTAGGAGTGTCCTTGAGTTTGATTTTAGCCAAAGAGTGGAATGGTGAACTCCCCATGTGCTTCAATTGAGTGGGAGAAGGTTTGCCATGTGGCCATTTCCATGCACATGGTCGGTTGGCCATCATGGTTGGGCTGACCCAAACCCATTAGGTTAGGTGCACCACCTCCTTGTTCACTTGATCCACTAGGAGAGTGTCAAGAAGAGGATTTGACCAAAGGAATTGGCCAAACTTTACCCCATAGCCTCTGGGTAAAATGGTCATTTGACCTTGATTTTAGTTTGGGTATGTTTGATATGATGAGAAAATAGGTTTGGCCAAGTTTCATTGAATTTGGAGTTAGTTTGATGTGATTTGGCTCATATTGACCCATTTAGGTCAAAATGGGTCAACTTGGGTCAAGTTGGCCAAGTGGTCAAATTGGGTCAAACCAAGGATTGGGTCAAATTCATATGACCATCTGAAATATTTTAATGACTTTGGTTTGATTCAATTTGGTTCATATGACTTCATTTAGGTCAAATGGGTCAAGTTGACCAATTTGGCCCATTTGACTTATTTGAGCTTGGTCGTCGATAAGTTTTGATTTGGTTGGTCATATGAAGTGGATTGGTATCTTTGTTTTCGATAAATTTTGGTTAAGTTTGAATTTTGGCTTCATATGACCCTTTAGGTCAAGTTGGGTTCAAGGTCAATTGGGAGTTAGTTGGCCAATTGAGGCTTTGGTCAAGTTCAACAAGTGGTTTAGAATGAACTTGACCCATTGGTTTCAATCAATTTGGCTTAGATCAAGTTTTGACATATTTTGACTTTTTAGGTCAAGTTGGGTCACCTTGGGTCAAGTGGCCAATTGGGCTAGGTTAGGCTCAAATGTTGACTTAGTCCAGTTCAAACATTGATCATGAATAAACTTAGATCATTAGTTTCAATCAATTTAGCCTATGATAGATTTTGTCTATGTTGGGTTTCATTTTGGCTAAGTGTTGACTTGGTTTGACCCAATTTGAGTGATTGATCATCTCATGATGATTATTGATCATGATGAAAGGCTTAGGTGAGTTTGATTCAATCCAATTTGGTTAAGATTAGAATTTGGCTCATAAGGGTACTTTAGATCACTTTAGGTCAAGTGAACCCAACTGGGTCAAATGGCTTGGTCAAAGCTTGATTTGAGTTTGATTGAACTTATATATGAACTTATGGTTGAAATATAAATCCATTTGCAAGTGGTTTGAAGTCAAATGAGGTTTGATTCATTTGATAATTTCAAGTTCAAATGGTGAACATGAAATGGATTTTGGCTTGATTTTTGAATTGAGTTTTGGTTAAGTGATTGAAGTTTTTATTTATATTTGGGTTCATGATTGAAGGATTGATTGGATCATGAAGGAAAATCAAGAGTTTGGCTTGATTTGAAGTTGATTTGGCTAAGTTCAAGAATTTGACTTAAAAGGCTTAAGTTAGATTTTGATTAAATTTGAACTTGAATTTTGGATTTAGTTTGATTGATTTGAATTTATATTTGTGAATATATAAATAAATGGGTCATGAGAAAATTTCATGAGTTTGAAGTGATTTGAAGATGATTTTTAGGCTAAGTCCTTAAAAGAGGATTAAGGACTTAAGAAGGATTTTGAATTAGAAATTTAAATTTTGGATTTGATTTGATTGATTTGAATTTATATTTCATTTATATATGTGAATATAAATGTGAATACAAATGGGTTATGAAAAAATTCATGAATTTGAATTGATTTGAAGATGATTTTTAGGTTAAGTCCTTAGGAGGGAAATTAAAGACTTAAAAAATATTTGGAATTTGGAATTTTATTCATAGGTTTCAATCATAGATTTCAATCATGGGTTTCAATCCTATGACATTGATTTGAAATTAGAGAAAATCAATTAGGCTAAAATTGATTTTGGTTTCATGTTGATTTGATTTGGATTTTGACTTGAAGGAAGGAAGTAATGAAAGTGATTCAAGCATAGTGATTTTCCCTAACACCCTAAGGCATGACCTACCTATGGCTAACTCTTCTAAGTCTCTAAGGTTAGGTTGAGTGTCCACCTAATCACTAGATGTGTCTTAGGACTAAGGGTCTCTTAAATTCTAGGAGAGACCTATGTTTATGAAGGGGTTGAGAACTCATTCTAAAAATGAGCTCAACATCAATTAAGCTCATATTTTAGTTTGTATAAGATAGTTGGTATTAAGTATTAATATGACATTAAAAATTCCACTAGTCGAAGCACGAATCTTGATGTCGAAAGCAATCTGATTTTGAATCAAGACTAACTCAGATCAAGCACTTAAAATATAATTGAAAACTTTTCGATATCAGTCAGCTCCTAAATAAGGAGTGTTTATAGTCAAATCGAACGTCTTGACGAGTCGGATCTAACAAGCCCAAGATCTCCTAATTTTTATGGAGTGGTTTGGATTTTGCACATATTTATAGAAATGTCATTCCTATAGTCTATAAACAGTCCCTCATTCTTCACATAAGGGGGGCCCAAGCTGAAGAGAAGAGAGAGCTCTAAGACTTGAAGATCCTCAAAGCATAATCGTTACCACGCGACCACCACCGGTCATCACCGCACCACCCCGGTCATAGTTAACCACCGCCATTGCCGCCATTATACACCACCCGATCTGCTGCGCAACCATCGCCAACTATCGCGCTGGCCACCACCCATGGTCATCACCCCCGGCTGCCACTGGACCACCACTGCCAGTCCTCGCCAACGTCAACCACCACCGTCAATCCTCGCCTTCGACCACCATCACCGACTACTACTGCTGTCACGCATCATCACGCCACCACTGCCCCAATCACCGCATGCTACGACCACCATTAATCATCATCATCATCACTACCACGCCACCGCCGCCATTATTGGTCACTACTGATCACCACCATTATACCTCCCGCCACTACCGGCCTAGATTATCACCGATAGCAGTCATTCACTATGATCGACTGCCACTAACCACTATTACAACCCAACTACCATCAGATAGCTATTGTCACCTAATTATGGGATTTTCATTGTCAGGCTTTCTCACATACAACTTTATAATCTCATTATCGGGAAAACTTAAACTTTGTACATCAAAATAATATAGGAACAATTTTCTAGGCTATGATTTTATCTCTTTCGAGTTTTTCACGTAAAAATCCTGGAGTTTCTTATTTTCTCTTCAAATATCTGTGTGTGTATGCTGGATTTCACAACAAGGCTAAGGCGTAAACTTTTATTCTACATAACTAGTTCTCAAGCATGCAACAGTTTGGCGCCATCTATGGAAATCAAACCCCACAATCATAATCTCTATAAACACTTGCATACAATGACACACCCCAACTCTCCAAAACTAATCCTTGAACCAAGGATGCTAAGATTTTACCTCACTTTTCCTTGGTAGGCATGACCCTATCGACGAAGGTGCAAAAAAAACTCTCTAGAAGATCATGTTTGTCGAATGAAAGAGTCTCAAAATAAGATAATTTGACTCTTATGAGAAACACAGTAACCACTAATGTGGAAAACACATATCTCCCAAGATTGATCGTTAGCCAGGGGAGGTCAAAATGCTAACACGGGGCCTTCTCGCCATCATGAAGTTCCTCCGCTTCTAGACCATGATGCTGACCTCCTTGACACTACTAGTTCTACTCATCCATCACTTGGAGCTCAACCAATTGTTAACCCACCAATTATTATTGGTAGCTTGACACATTCTCGTCCTATTGATTCCACCCGTCATGTTATACATGAGGAACTACAATGCTTAGTGTGAGAAGAATTCCACTTTAAAGAGTTTTCACCCTATTCCCTTAGGTTTCAAGCTTCCGAGCATTGACTCATATGATGGGGCAGCTGCCCCATATGAACATATCGACCATTACAAAACCATCATGCATATCCAATGAGCTCATGACACACTGATTTGTCAGGTCTTTCCAGTCACCCTCAAGGGTCAGACTCGCACTTGGTTCTACTCCCTTCTAGGGGGATTCATCCATACCTTTGATGAACTCGCTAAGATTTTTGTAAAATAGCTCATTATAAATTGGACGATCATAAAAGATACCTCTCATCTCTTAGCCATTCATCAAAATGAGGGTGAATCACTTAAAGAGTACTTCCAGAGGTCCTTAGAGGCTCGCCAAATACATAGAGTGGATCCTGAACTATTAAGAGAAGTTTTCCTTGGAGGGCTCCATCCTGAGCCTTTTTTACTCATCACTAATGCAAGATATGGTCAGCACATATGCCAACTTGGTTCATCATATGGAAGCATAGATTTCTATTGATGAGGCTATTAATGTCCATCGTAAATAATTTGAACAATCCACATAAAAATATAAGAGTTCTCCAGGAACACAAATTGACAATCCCATCAAAAGAAGTAACAAGGTAGTCGTGATCTCCCTCCATGACCCTCATATTAATGATGTGAACCATGACCATAAAAAGAATATACATCACTGAACACATCTCGTGTTAACATCTTGATGACCATTCGAGATGAAGAGACAATTAAGTGGCCACATCCACTGAAACCAAATTCAAGAAATCATGAGTAATATTAACACTTCAATCGAAGTCATGAACATACTACTGAGGTGTGTAAACAACTCAAAGAAGAGATTGAGAGGCTCATTCAATAAAGATATCTACGTCGATTTATGTATAATCAATCAACTCATGCAAACATAACTCCAACTGGGGGGCAAATAGGACAATCATCATAAAAATAATAAAATAGTCGCCAAATAGTTGGAGAAATTAAAATAATCGTAGAAGTCCACTATTATCTAATCAAGTCCTCATTGCCACCTCAAAGAGCCAGAGTTAAAGAAATCTCGTATTGATCATTCCATCACTTTTAATGACTCAAACTTAGAAGGAGTTGAAGTTCTACATCAAGATCAACTTGTCATCAGTGCAGGGATCAGTGACCCATATTATAATATTGAGAAATTTGATTAATAATAAGAGTTCTATCGATGTTTTATTTTACTCTACATTTTTTAGCATGGGCCTAGTTAGGGAAAAGCTCCAACTCGCCATGTGCGAGTGGAGTGAGCAATCACCCTTCTTATTATCCTCAGAGAATTTTCTCGACATGTGACTCATTTAATTCAATTCATGGTGGTCAAGTCAGATTAAGCATACAATGCTATCTTCTAAGGCCCTCTCAATCTTTAGTGTCGCATTGAGGTATCTCATCTTAAGATGAAATTTCCAACCCCTATTGGGGTTGGAGTGTTCTATAAATCAATAAATAACACAATCATGTTACCTCAGACAAGCTCAACCATGCCTTTCGTTGACCTTCAGTATCAAGAATTTAAATTCTCGAGGTGAATAAGTACTCTAGAAGGCTTCTCCTGTAGAAGACTTGCTCCCTGTTTTATTATCAGATGACCAACCTTTACTAATAGTGCAAGTTAGATCTCTGATCTCAGACGAACAGAGGGAAAAATACATAGGCTTCTTGCACAAAAATCAAGACATCTTTGCTTGGAGTCCGACAGATATGCCTGGGGTTGACCCCAATGTGATCATGCACTCCCTTAAGGTTGATCCAACATTCAAACCGATCATCCAAAAGAAGATGATTTTTGCATATGATCACCTCCAAACTATTGAACAAGAAGTTAACAAGCTCTTAGAAGCGGGATTCATATGAGAAATATATTACCCTACATGGCTAGCAAATGTTATCATGGTTAAGAAAGCAAATGAAACTTGAAGAATGTGTATTGATTATATTGATCTCAATAAAGCTTGCCTGAAAGATAGTTTTCCTCTCTCCTGAATTGATCAATTGGTTGATGCTATGTCTGGGCATCAAATGATTAGTTTTTTAGATGCTTACTCAGGTTACAATCAAATAAAAATGGATCTGATAGATGAAGAAGCCACATCTTTTCAAACATATAAAGGCTTATATTATTACCAAGTTATGTCGTTCGGGTTAAAAAATGTTGGTGTTACCTATCAACACCTTATAAATAAAGTTTTTAAAGACCTCTTAGGCCACACAATATAGGTATATATGGATGACATGTTAGTAGAAAGATTAGAAGAATCATAATATATTTCTGACCTATAAATATGCTTTAACCTTCTTCGACGTTATGACATGTGATTCAACCCAACCAAGCGTGCTTTTGGGATTATGTTAAAAAAATTTCTTGGGTTCATGGTCACTCACCACGGGATTGAAGTTAATCTCGAGAAAATCAAAGCACTCAGAGAGATGGCTCCTCCAAAGAATATCAAGGAAGTTCAATGCTTGAATGGATGAATTGCTGCCTTATCCTACTTCTTAGCCTATTATAAAGAAAAATACTTGTCATTTTTTTAAAATATTAAAGAGAGCTAAAAATAATAATTTCTAGTGGAGTGATGAATGTCAAGCTGCTTTTAAGAATTTAAGAGACTATTTAACATCTCCACCTTACTATCCAAGCCTATCCAAGGAGAGATGTTATACTTATATTCATGGAGAGAAAAATGCGATACAACGACCAATTTATTATGTTAGAAAAATCTCTCTGATATAGAAAGTCATTATCCACTAGCAAACAAGATGACTTTGGCTTTAGTTTTCTTAGCATGAAAATTCCGTCCATACTTTCAAGTTCACACAATCGGTGTTTATACCCATTTACCATTGAGGGTCATTCTACAGAAATCATAGGCATTTGGAAGGCTAATCAAATGGTCCATAAAATTGGGAGAGTTTGATATTCATTTTCTACCTAGGCCAGACATAAAGTCTCAAGTACTTACAGACTTTATAGTGGAGTGCACTGTCCCTACACAAAATGAGCTATCTATTAC
The DNA here is from genome assembly GCA_021442155.1 of Cymbidium sinense. Classification (NCBI taxonomy): domain Eukaryota; kingdom Viridiplantae; phylum Streptophyta; class Magnoliopsida; order Asparagales; family Orchidaceae; genus Cymbidium; species Cymbidium sinense. Next base: position 6,149,812 of record CM038225.1, on the reverse strand, counting down.
ACCCCTTTTATCTCCTCAATGAACCCTCTATGTTGATGGAGCTTAAAAAATGTTGGTGCTGGAGCAAGAATCTTACTTATTTTCTCCCAACAGGATACCTTAGAGTATGGACTTCACCTAAAATTTCTTGCAATTAATAATATGGATAAATATGAGGCTCTCATCATAGGGTTGAGACTTGCCATCAATTGTGAAGTGCAAAACTTAATGATCAACACTAACTCTCAGCTTGTCATCTCCCATGTTGAGGGAAAGTTTAATGCTCATAATCCCCAGCTAGCATAATACCTTAGCTTGGTGAGGTCACTTCGTGCCCATATTAAGACACATCAAATCATTCACATACTTTGAGAGAAGAACACTCAAGCTGATGCTCTCACTAAGCTCGCTACCTCTACTACTGGAGATCTATTTAAGAGAAGGTGTGTTGAGAAAATATATTTTCCTAGTATACAAAGGTCATGCGTAATATAAGAAATTAATGAGATGAATGAATCTTCATGGACCCCATCCTTTCCTTTTACAAGAAAGACCCTTCTTGAAGTACCCAACTGCTACAACTCATCTCTGAAGAAAAGATGCAAACTTTATTATTATGAGAGGTAAACTATATAAATAAGCTTTTTCTGGGTCATACCTTAAATGCCTCTCACCATCAGAGGCCGATTATGCATTAAGAGAGGTTCACTCTGGGATATGTGGAAAACACCTAGGAGGAAGAGTGATAGCCCTTAAAATTATAAGGCAAGGGTTTTATTGGCCTACGATAAGGCAATACATCTTGGGTTTCATAAAAAATATGCGAGTTGTCTATTGCACTCTAAGCTCTCTCATACATGACATACAGAGCTCTCATCCCTTCAAAGCCTATGAACTTTTACTCAATGGGGAATTGATATCATGAGACCTTTTCCAGTAGTGTCAGGGCAATAAAAGTTTATCATTTTAGCTATCGACTAGTTCACTAAATGGGTGGAGGTTGAAGAACTCACTAAAATTACAATGGCAAACACTAAATAATTTATTTGAAAAATCTAATATGTCGATTCGGTCATCTTGTAAAGATTATCATCAATAATGGAACCCAATTTATTAAAAAAGTGTTTCATTTTTTGTAAAGATCTTCACATTCAGCTGCTGCATACGACTATAGCCCATCCTCAAACTAATGGACAGACTGAAGTTAACAACAGGACTGTACTCAAAGGGTTAAAATGCATCTCGAGAAGGCTGGGGGGCAATGGGTTAAGGAGCTCTCTAATTTTCTTTGGGCTTATCGCACTACATCAAGAACTCTGACTGGTGAGACACTATATAATTTATGTTTCATCATAGAAGCTATTATACTAGTATATATTGGGATTCCAAGTCCAAGAGTTCAATCATTCAATCATAATAGTAATGAAGAAAAACTTGACGTAACTGAATTCTCTAAATGCGACAGGTTTCTAAAGTCTTTGAAGCCGCTGCCAAAGGCTCCCGTAATAAGCTCTCACCTCTTTGGGATGACCTATGTGGTTATAGCTATGGTTTTAGAACATTTAAGCAAGATCCGTAGGAAAACTGCCTCAAACTTGGAACATAAGAATTCGAAGAATATTGCATTCTTACCATAATATAACTTTATTTTTTCCTGCTATTTCTTCCAACTCATATTTAGATTATCTTAGAATATTTATTTATTTATCTTTTTCAAGCTTGTTGTATATAAATCCTTCCACTTGAGGATTGCACAACTCACATTGTGTCTTATTCATGGTATGATCAATCCCAAGGGGATTTGATCAGACCTCTTCTATACAGGTAAGAAGTTAAGTAACACTTTGACTAATATCTAGGATAGGTCAAAAAATCCTTGGTGGGCATTCCATGGCCTCTTCCATATAGGCAAGACATCAAATAATATTTTGACTAATACCTAAGATAGGTCAAAAAAGTCTTTGGTGGACTTCCCATGACCTCTTCCGTATAGGTTAGTGTTGTCGAATAATATTCTAATCTATCACCTCAGATAGGTCAAAATAAAATGAGAGAAAATCACTCAAAATTTTTAGTTTACTAATGACATTGATAACTCTAACATGATGACATAGAAAAGAATCAAAATTTTGGATAAATAATAATAATAATAATAAAAAATAATAATACATAGATAAAAGGGAAAGAAATGCATCATCAAGTGATATTACATGATATCAACATCCTCCTCACTGTTGGAAGATGCTCCTTTAAACTCACTCTTAACCCCTTCATCTCCTAAATCTGGTGAAGATTCTTCAGATACTTGGTTGGAAGACAGTTTTTCAATACTAGCTCTAGTTTTGCGATGTACAAATTAGATTTATTTTAGGATTGGATGAAGCTTTCCTCCAAACATTGACATTCCAAGTCCTTCACTTCAACATCAAGATTATGATTACGAGCTTCTTGGATATGATCCTCGATAGCATCGTGATAAGCTAGGGAGTTTTTAAAGTCTTCCACTGCCTTCAAGGAGACTTCATTTGCTTTCGCTTCTAACATTATAAGCTCCTTCTCAGAAAGATGATGAGTTGATTGAGGTGAAGGCAGAGAATCTTCAGAAGGAGAAAAGACTCAAGGCATTTGTAGTGAAGAAGAAAGCTCTTGATGCTAGAGAGAAAGAGAAATTGACATGTTCGCTAGCTCAGTTCTACACCCGGTTAGCTGATTCTTCAGAGCTGCCACTTCTTTAGCCTTAATACTCATCTTTCGCTCGTACTCGCATTGCAAGTATTTTATCTTCACAAATTTAGTATTTTACTCATCTAGAGCGACACCCAAATGAGCCATAAGCCCTAATGTTTGGGTTACCTACAATTAAAAAATCACAAATATTACATGAAGAAAAAAAGGAAAGAAGAAAAGCAAGAGAAAGAGAAGATAATGTACTAATTCATTTGCCCATTGACGTCTAATGCCTACGTGCTTAAACACCTCTTCAGGAATATGCAGCTTCGAGAAATGAATACCCCCATTATAAATTGAGATAGCTAAACTTTTAAAGGCTAACTGGGGAAGAACATCTTCTCCACAAATATTTTGACATAGTTACTTCGGCACATGTCTTCTTTTTCCTTAAAGAAGAAGCATTGTTGTCACCATGATTTTGTAATGGGCTTCTTGAAAGAATCCTGTGAATATGAGGAGACCTTTCATCACCTTTACTTGATATCTTTAGTGGAAGAGCATGAGATCTCCCCGCTTGAATGGAAAGTCCAACCTTGAACATTTTATCTTCAATTATATATTTGTTAATATGATGTAACTCAAGCTGCAAGCTTCCTACATCAGGAATATTAAGAGTTATTAGGATTTCATTCTCTTCAATTGGCAATGGATTTGGAAGGTCATTTAATCTTTCCCATCTCGTAGAGAGGCCCCACTTATTTTTTACAAAAAAGAACCATTAGACCAACTTATAGATGGATCCCTTGCTAAAAATTATATCTAATTCTCTATACCTCGATATGAAACATGTCCCTGAGCATCACATGTGAACCTACACATTCGGCACAAGTACTTGATGTTCAAAGTCACACTACGCTCTCTAAAGAAGATAGCCAAACCAATGATGATCACTAAAGCTCAAAATAAAAATTGTGACAAAGCTACACCACATATTTTAAAAACCTCAATCAACTTAGAAGCCAAAGGGAATCACAGTTTCATGAAGAGTCATCTCAAAAATAGTAAAGTATCCTTGCAGAGGAGAACGTGTCCGATCAAACTTTTTGGCAACAATAGTCACCAACTTATTTGAAAAATGAAAATTTCTATGGAACACCATTAAACGTCAATTGTGATTGTGGATGATATAACATATGTAGTTGTCACGCTAGTGATTTTCTTCCGACCATCATCCTACAAAAATATATAATAAATATGAAACAAAAAAGGGGAGAGAATGATAAAGGTCTGAGAACTATGTGAAGCAACTCACTCACCCCAATACTTGGGCATATCCTTTCCTAACTTTGTTACTAGCGGATAATTTTGGATACAATTTTTGCCTATGATCTAACGAAAAATATACACATACATATGAGATCACAAAAAAAGCTATTTCTCACTAATAATACTTTAAAATTACCTGCTATATTTTTTAAGTTTTTCAAAGGATGGTTTCTAATTGATGCTTCCCCACCACCTTGGCAGTTGTCAACTGCTGAACCATCCATTAGAGTTTTAAGAAATTCAATTTCCTACAATAAAAAGTATAAAATATGGGCCTTGATAGCCTCAAAGCCCAATCAGTCTGATAAGAACAACTGACACCTCTCTTGAGAGAAAATCAAATCCCCGCTATATGAACTACGAGCCTTGATCACCTCCAAACTTGGTCGGTCTGACAAGGACAATTAATAGCTATCTTAAGGGAAAATCAGAGTTTCACTATATGAACTATGAGCCTTATGATAAGAATAGTTTACATCTCTCTCAAGGGAAAATTGGAGCCTCGCCGTATGAACTATGGGCCTTGATCGCCTCTAAACTCGGTCTGTTCGACGAGAACAGTTGACACCTCTCTCGAGAGAATATCGGAGCCCCGCCGTATGATCTATGGTTATTGATCACCTCCAAACTCGATTGGTCTAATGAGGACAATTTACACCTCTCTCAAGGGAAAATCGGAGCCTCGTCGTATGAACTACAGTCTTGATCAGCAAAGCAAATGACCTTCTTTTGAGAAGAAGGTCAGAGCTTCACTGACAAAAGGGAATTTTTTTTTATTTCCCTTAGGCCTTGAACTTCTGCTAGATAATTTCTCATCCAACATAAAAGAATACTAGAGCATATGGGAAAAAGTGTGTTTCCTTACTTGACCTTAGGAGGGTTTTATAGATTCACTATAACGACAAGAAGGGAATAAATAAATAAAAATTGAAGAAAATTGAAAAAAAAAGAAAAAAAAAAGATAAAAAGCACTCATCGGAGAGTGTTTGTGCATACGGGTGCACCTCCAATTGCACAGGTGCGCGTAAGTGCCAGAGCTGGCGGGGCGTTAGGGTCTCCACCGGCCCTCGAGCCTTTGGCGAGTGACGCCTGCGTGACCTCGACCCGCTTTGATCATAGTCTTATGCACCTATGAAGATCTATTCTCTCAAACTATATGTGATGCAAAGACTAATGAACCCGCAAGTTTTATGAAGAATTTATTATTTTGAATTATTTGACATTTATTTTTCGATGATAAAAATAATGTCATCCAAAATTAGGTGGGGCAACTGATATGTCATTGAAAATTCTACTAGTTGAAGCACAAATCTTGATATCGAAAGTAATCTGATTCTGGGTCAAGACTAGCTCAAATCAAGTGCTTAAAATATAATTGAAAACTTTATGAAATCAGTCAACTCTTAAATAAGGAGTGTTTATAGTCAAATCGAGTGTCTTAACGAGCCATATCCAATAATTCCAAGATCTCCTAATTATGACTTCATTTGAGCATTCAAATACTTAAAATACATTAGATGATCAAGAGAATCATTTTTAGTTGTCAGATGGAGTGGTTTGGATTTTACACATATTTACAGAAATGCCATTCCTCTAATTTATAAATAGTCCCTTATTCTTCACATGAGGGGGCCCAAGCTTAAGATAAGAGAGAACTCTAAGGTTTGAAGATCCTCTAAGCATAATAGTGCCACCCGATAGTGAACATCGCCAACCACCGCCAACCACCGCCGGCCTCGCCGGTCATATCGCCACCAACCACCTCCGGTCGCCAATTTTAAACACCGCCATTATCGCCGGTCACCGCCGCCAACCATCATCGGCTGCCACCGTCGGCCATCACCATCGATCATCATCATCATCATCACCCACCGACCACCATCGCCGGTCGCCAGCCGCCATTAGCCACCACCATCGATCATCATCGTCATTGACCACCACTCACCACAACCATCGGCCACTATTATTGGTCACCGTCACTATCATCACCGATCATCATTGCAAGCTACCACCACGTGATAGTCATGAGATCATCACCGACAGCCGTCATTCACTATCGCTGACTATCACTAACCAATGTTACAGCCCAACTACCGCTGCATAGCTATTGTCACTTGATTCTGGGATTTCTGTTGCCAGAATTTCTCACATACAACTTTGTATTCTCATTTTCGAGAAAACTTAAACTTTGTACTTCTAAATAGACATATAATAGAACATTTTACTGGGTTAGGCCCCATGATTTTTTCTCTCTTTTGGAGATTTTTTCATATAAAAATCTTAAAATTTCTTGTTCTCTCTTTAAAATATCTATGTGTGTCCTAAATTTCATAACAAGGCTAAGGTATAAACTTTTATTCTACCGCAACTGGTTTTCTAGCACGCAACAAGTATCATTACTAAAAAGTTATATTATTTTATTTTGCGTTTAAACTAATATCTTATTTTATATAAGAAGATGAGAACCTTTCCTAAAAGTTATGTTGTTTTTATCTTTCCAAATATAGTACATAAGGACTAAGGTAGTAAGAAAATAAAAAATTATGAATAACAATTACCATAGCTTTCAATGCAAAGTAGTTGGCAGGTACTTTTTTCATGAAAGTATAGAATAAGTGGAAACTTGATAACATTTATGAATTACTTTTCCACAGTCTAAATGATAAAATAAACAATAAAATGTCACATTTAGTAAATTTATCTAATATTTTAATACTAACTTTCAAGATAAGCATCCCAATAACAATAAAATAAAATAAAATAAAATAAAATAAGCATACTATTTATACCACATTCATTTAACACAATAAATATCATGGATATATGAACATAATGAGTCTTAAATTTCATTAATAGTGGAATTTGGTTACTATTTTAAGAGATTATATCCACACCTTGAGATGACATGAGAATAATTGTATAGTAAATAATGCTCTAATGAAGGTAGTTAATGATATTATAAAAAATATTAATGATAACACTTAGAGGGACATTAATTATATTTGAAGAGATATTGAAGAGCAATGCACTTAAGTAATTTTAATGGATTTTTCTCAAGAATCCAAAGACCATTAAAAAGATAAACATAGAAATATTTTCCAATTGAGCATTAAAAGAAGGTGCCAAATCTTTAAGGTAATGTTGGTTATGCCTTTTCAAAATATTGGGGAGATTTTCATTGTATTTTGGCATCAAAATGCTAAAGTGTTGCTAGAAAGTTGCATAAAAACTTAGCTTTGAAAGTCATATTAAGCATATATTGTGATGAAATACCAAAGTTGCCTTTTAGTTTAGGAATATATGTATTTCTTAAGAGTTGAGGTGAATTTTTTGGAGTTATCGTCACCATAAACTAATAATTGGAATTGATGTTTGTAATATTTCCAAAATTATTCTTAGGAAAGAAGACATAGTTAGTTTCATAGATAATGATATTAAAGATGAAAAATTCAATGAACTAATATTTATGTGCAAAAGGTAAGGCCTTAACTTCCTAGTCATTTAGTAACCTATTAATTTTTTAAATTAACCATTAAAAATCAGCATAGGTTAATTTGGAATTGGTAAGAGGATTGCTTATATAATTAAGAGAAATTTGCATGATGTTGTACATGAGAATTTTATAAAGAGTATTGTTTTTAATGGTATTTGAGAATTAAATGAAGGTTATCGATGTTGATTTTAAGCTCATATAAGATAGAAACTTTCAAGAAAAAAGTGGAGTTATTGATATTAGATTGATTTACCTTACTAAATATAAGAAATTAAATTATCGACATAATGAAGATTTTATCAGAAATTCTAAGAAAAAAAGTCTATTAATAATCAAGATTCAAGGACAAAAAAAGAGCAATTATGGTAATACAAAACAAGCGTGATGATAAGAGATATTTTGATCATATTTTTAAGATTTTGAGAGGAACATTTTGGTAATTATATCTAAAATCTCAAAAAATGTCATCAGACGATTCATATTGTTTCTTTTGATCAGAAATAATTCTTTGATGACTTGACCATCCAAACTATCATCAATTTGAGTGATATTGAGCTCATTGGATTCGTCTAGTCGAGTTGCTCAAGTCGACTATAAGCATGTCAAATTTGAAAATCATTTGACCATATAATATATATATATATATATATATATATATATATATATATATATGGGCTTGATTTGAGCTCATTTGAACTGGATTTAATCTATTTTTTATGTTAATGAACTCGTCTTGCTAAGAAGTTTAATTTGATTATAAATTTGTTGAAATAGAAGTTTATAGAATTAAATATATGTATGACCTCATGATTCATGTTAAATTCATAGATTCAACGTGACATATCAAACCTCAAATTTAATTAATTAATCATTATTATTTTTTGATAACGGGGTGTCCACTTGGGACCCCACCTACTTTGTGGGTTGTTGCTTCTAGTATGAATAATCCCCGAGGGATCTAGCGGCAACTTACCCACATGTTAGATACTTATTTTTTCCAGTCACTCCACTCGAGAAATCAATGAAGAGTTCCCAACCGTGCTTGCCCATACCAACCAAGCTAAGAGCGATGGGTAAAATTTAATTTATTACCTCACATTTAATTTTTAATAATAAAATAAGTCACAATAACTTCCTTCTCTTCAACAATGACAAAAAATTGAATCAAATGGTGCTAATCAATGACATCTTATTTACGGGGCATAAATCACATTTAACTCAAAGAGAAAACTTTCGATAATTTAAATTAATATTTTACTAAATAAATGAAATAATGGTTCAAACTTCAAAGAATCAAAGTCAAATTGAGTCTCGGTGACCACCTCCCTCCCCCAAAATCAATAAATTCCTCACAATGAAAGCCTTAATCATATTCGTCAAACCGCCTCTCTCACCCACTCACAAAATCTTTTCCTAGAAGGCACGAGAAAGTACCCTCCAATGGAGCAAACTGAGCATTAATAATTTGATAATGACTTTGATTTGCATAAATGTTTATGTAATATTTTATGCTATGATTGAATGTCAAATGGACTTGTCTTAAATATTAAAAGAAAAAAAAATTTATGTTGTATTTTTATGAAATGTAAAACTATAATTTTGGTTTTTTTTTTAAAAATGGTTGGGCCATCACATGTGAAAATAATGATAATTGATATATATATATATATATATATATGTTGTGTGTTAGAAAACTTGTAGTGGTAGAATAAACATTTATGCCTTAACTTTGTATGAAAATCCAACACGCACACAAATAGCTGAAAAGAGAATAAGAAATCTCAGAATTTTTACATAGCAAAACCCCAGGAAGAGGGTAAAAATCATGGGGCCTAGCATAGTAAAGATGCTTTATTATATATCAATTTTGGAGTACAAAGTTTGAATCTTCCCAATAGTGGGATTACAAGGTTGTATGTGAGAAATCATGATAATGAGAATTCTAGAATCATGTTACAACATATATAAAGAGTTGACTGAACGATTGTTGGTGATGATGATAATAGGTATTGGCACAACACGGCGGATGACAAACTTCAAACTTCTAGCTATCTTTCAGCTTTCTCCCAAGTTCTCTTCTTGCTCCTCCTTTTTTTCCTTCATGACAAGAATGAGATCCTATTTATAGGATTATGAGAGGAGCATTTTAGTCATTATAGCCAAAATCTCAAAACACTCCATCGGACGGTGTACATTGATCCATTTGATTATAGATAGCTTTTTGGTGATTTGACCATCTAAATGATCTTCAATTTGAGTGATCTTATGCTCATTAGATTTGTCTCATTGAGTCACTTGATTCAACTACAAGCATGTCAAATTTGGAAGTCATTTGATTATCCAATTAGTAACTCGAAGTTTTTATATAGCTTTTGAGCTTGATTTGAGCTCATTTGATTTTGATCTGACCCACTTCTAGCATTGTTGAACTCATCTAACTGAGTCATTTAATTTGATTGTATATATGTGTGGTAAATTTTTAATTTTTAAAGAATAAAATATATACTTCTATCTTCACTCTATGCAGAATAAAATGAAGATATAAATATACTTCCATTCTTTTTATGCAGTTGTGACACCACGTAGATCCACATATGTTCTTGTTGAGGGTGATCGGGTATGATATTGAGGAGATGTGTATTATCCCTAAAGATAGAAGTCACCACCATATAATGGACTAATCACCTCAACAATGACTCCTATGGATAATGGGTCTAAATGTGTACCAAAGATTCTTTCTCTACTTTACATGAAAAAGTAAAACATAGTTTATTTTAAATCGGGTTCATTAAGTTCCCTACAAGGGCAAACCCCCATAGTTAATTACATCACAAGGAATGAGATCCCTCAGGAATACTCTCGATTAAGGTAAATTGCTATCTCAAAAGAATAAGAGATCATTTGTGGTCGGGCACCACCGCACAAACCCGAAAAAATAATAAATTGGGTAGCTGAGCTCTACCCTTATACAACACAGATTACAAATGAATTAAGTACAATTTAAGCAAGGAACTCATTATTATGTGGTCTTCAAGCTTCATTTCTTCATTCATCTTTTCTTCTTTCTTCTTTGGTTCATTCCTTTGGATGGTTGGAAGGTGGTTGCTCCAAAGGCTTCACATGGTACACAGGATGAGATTTTATAACCAATGCTCATCCTAATCTCTATAACAATCATTTCAAAATCCTAATTGCAAAAATTATATAAAAAGAAAAAGTAAATCTAGCTAACACTTGTAAAATAGAGATTAGCTAATCAAACCACACAAATCCCAAGCATGTATATTGGACTTAACACCCCACACATGGGTGACTAAGTCCACCTAGCCTATTAGATTATACTTAGGGGTATAAGCACGTGCACAATAAAAGCATTTATATTTTTATTTATTATAGCCTCTTAAGCACAATCCCCTGAAGAAAATAATGATTAGACTAAGTCATCCTATCATTTATTCTATGCACATTCACCCTAACATCCAGACTAAAATATATATCACAAAATAAAAAAAAATATCAAATCATGCACCGCCCTAACCTAAAGTTATAAATGGTGACTTAGCCTAATGTGTGTGCTTTAGAGGTTTGTGTGGTATGCTTAACTATGGCTTTAAGTTAGAATTTTTTACGTGTAAAGAATGTTCAACTTAGAAGATGATTTTATTTAAGTGGTTTAGTTATTTTGGGTTGATTTTATTTTTATATTTTGATTGGGTTCAAGTGAATCCAACAATTAATTTCTAAGTTGTAAAGAGAGGGCAAGATAAGAGAACTTCTCTTTCCTTCCCTAACCTAAGTAATTTCTAAAGTGGATTCATATTTTAGTTTTGTTTAGTGAATATTTTATTATGTGTTTTTAATTAATCCTAAGTTTAGTTGAACTCCAAATAAATCTGTTCAAAAAGAAAGGTATTTTAAGATTAAATAAAGTGAATTAATATGATAAAATACACATCACTTCATTTCTTTCCCAACATGTATAACATGCATATGAATGAATCCTAAGCATATCTATACATACCAAATGGGAATGTTTTGCACACTTTATGATGCATACTAAATAAGTTACTTAAGAAAATTTGAATGTTTATGATGCATAATTTTTATTAAGTAGCAAAGTGGTTTCTTATCCAATTTTCACATGCACATATGAATGTATGAATGACATAAGTAAGTATGACATCATTATTAACCAAGGGTGTAAGGTATAAGACCTATTTAGGACTATTTAAAGCCTCATAACCCTAGAGTTGTCCAGACTAATACTACTTTCCTTAAATACAAACATGTGTACAAAAGAAATGAATGGAAAAGAAAGATGCAAAAATTTATATTTATTTTATTTTGACTTGTTTATGCAATTTATATATGTAAGTGTAGGTGTCCTTCTTAAGTGATAGCATAGGAATGAATATGAAATGGAACTAGACAAGTATTGGGTTCTTTTCAAATGAACTATACACTTTACCAAATTCTATTCAAAACTATACTAGAAGAGAGGAGAAGGAAAACTACACTAAGCACATCTTTATATTTTACTCACATGCAAGCTTATAAGTAAGATATAAGTAACACACTTTCAGTTTTAATAATTGATTCATATATTTTGAAAATAATTTGTATTTAATAGTGATAATAGCCACTCATATTTTTTACTTTAGCCAAACCATGCAAATTGACTTAAAGGGAACATTTTCATTTTAAATTTGATTTTTGAAAAGCATGAATGTATGAAATCATATGACACACACATTTAGCATGTTAGAAAAGAACTAAAGTAATGAAAGCATGTAAACACATTCACCTTAATTAATTCTTAAAGATAATCTTATGAGATAAGAAAGCTTGAAACAAGTCAAAGTTTGTTTAATGTGATTTTGTTTGATTTTGAGTTTGATTTAATTTGAAAAATGTGAGTTGAGTTTGCTATTCATAACCCATTCTCACATGTGTTTGATATTTTTATTCAATTTTTAGGTGATCAGATTCATTTTATATTTTGATTAGGTTAAGATATGAATTAAGCATGTTAATTACCCCTTACATAGATCACATTAACATAGTTAAACTAATAATTATGAGCCAATGAGATGATATAAAATCTCACAAGAAATTTAAATTTGCAATGCACCTAGGAGAAAAAAAGGGCCTAATGCAATTTGACTTATGATTAATGATTAATTAAGCTAAGGGGTTTAACTTAAGTAATTTCAAAACACCCCTCACACATATGAGTTAAATTTTGATTTCCTTAATTGTACTTAGGCTCTTGAACACCTAAGCATCTTGCCAAGAAGAATTAATTGAGTTTTGGAGAGTTTTAGAATTTATAAAATTAATTAAGGGTATAATTAGTGAATTAACCTTTAATTAAGGTAAGATTAAGAAATAAAGGGAGTTTTAGGAATATCTTAAGGAGACTATCCCAAAATTATTCCCTAAACCTCACATTCACTTAATCAAAACTTAATTGGCTCAATCAGAGGGTTAAATTACTAATTATACCCTTAATCAAGTCTAATTACATTAAGGAAGTGATTAAGGAATGAACTAGCAATTCCCCTAATTACGCTACTAATAAATCCCAAGAAAAATAGGAGAGGCAGAAGTCATCCCTCTAATTACACCCAAAAAGTTTGAGATTAATTAGTGGATTAATTAGATAGTAATTAGCAAATTAACACCCCTAATAAAACCCAAATTCAGAGAAAAGAACTATTCAAAATCAATTTTAGAATATTCTATATTCAATTATCTTTCTAATGTAATTTATTTCATATTTTTTTGATTTTTTCTATGTTGAGATATGAATTTTAGAAGTTTAGGTGATTACTTTAGAATTAAATAAATCTCTAATTATATCACTAATCCTACTGGCGCCATGCATGCGACGCGGCATGCGCTTTACACGCATCGCCGCCTGATTGGATATTTAAAATGTCATATCGTAGTGCCATGTGGTGGTGGCGCTACGCGCTTTCTCCTCAGCCATCTGATCAAGGATCGGACAGTTGAGATTAAATCTGCAGATCAAAAAATTAAATATAAATATATTGCACATTTTAATCTTGGCCATCCATCCAAAATGTGCGGATGGACGGTCGGAGATTCATCCATGTAATTCCTTACGGGAAAGGGGATCCGTCCATCTTCTAGACTATGATCTAAGCTCAATTGAGCTCAGAATGGGCTAGAATTTGGCCACACCTTCATCATGCATCCTAGATCACATCTAATGGTCAAAATCCTATGCCATGAAAATTTCTTTTACAAAGCTCCACACCACATTGAGTTTAAGCTCATAAAATGACTAACCTTGCTGGAGGTGATCACCGGCGCTCAGTTCCCTTGGAGAAGCTTCGATTGGTTTAGATGAAGCTTTGTTGAGAGTTTGAGGGGTTGTTGACCTCATTTTTGGAATGAGCTCTCAACCCCTCCATCTTATACATATAACTTTTCTTAAACTTTAAGAATTCCTCAGTCTTAAGACACATCTAGTGATTATGTGGACACTTATCCTAGCCCTAGAGACTTAGAAGAGGTAGCCATAGGAATAGGTCATGCCTTAGGGGTGTTAGAAAAATTTTCCTACCCTATCGCTTGAACCACATTCCTCACTTCCTTCCTTCAAGTCAAACTCCAAATCAAATCAACAATCAATTCCAGCCTAATTGGCTTTCCCTAAACTTAAATCAATTCTAAATGATTGAAATCCATGATCAACTCCAAATGATTGAAGCTCATGATTGAAATTCCAAATTCAAAATCATTCCTAAGCCCTTTGATTCTATCTCATGGACTTAGCTCAAATCAAATCCAAATCAATTCAAATTCAAGAAATTTTCTCATAAACTATTTATATTCTCATTTATATTCACAAATATAAATGAATTATAAATTCAAATATCCAATCAAAAATCAAATCCAAATTCAATCAAAAATCCAACTTAAGCCTTCAAGATAAAATCTTGAACTTAGATAAATCAAACTCAAATCAAGCTGATACTTTGATTTTTCTTCATGATTCAATCAATCCTATAATCATGAATCCAAATATAAACATAAACTTCAATCAGCAAACCAAAACTAAATTCAAAAATCAATCCCAAGTCAAACTCATGTTCACCCTTTGACTTGAAATTATCAAATTGATCAAAACCCATTTAACTCCAAATATCTTGCAAATGGATTTATATTTCAATCACAAGTCCATATGTAAGTTCAACCAAACTTGAATCAAGCCTTGATCAAACCAACTAAACCCAATTGGCTCACTTGACACAAAGTGGCCAATTTGACCTACATGAACTAAAATTTAATTCAATCCAAATCAAAGTGAATTAATCCAATCTAAACTTCATGTCACATTTGTTGATCATCATAGGTTAATCAATTATCATGAATTAGGTCAAACCAAGTCAATCATTTAACCCACATGAACCCAAACTAGCCATATTGCAACCTAAATCAAATTGATTGCGACCAAAGGCTCAAGTTCACTCAAAATTAATTATTGAATTTGACCAAAGCCTCAATTAAACCCAATTTGACCAATTGGCCAACTAGACCCAACCTAGCTTAATTGACCATGAACTCAACTTGACTCAAATCACCAAAATAAAATATAAATCAAATTGATTGGTAACAAAGATACCAATCCATTGATGATCAACCAAACCCAAACTAAGCCATAATTCAAGCTAATTTGGTTGGTGGGTTAAATTGGTCAACTTAGACTTGAGTATCAAATTGACCAAAACCACCAAAATTAAACAAATTAATTGAAACCAAAACCAATATGCTCCAAATAGTCATTTGAACTTATCCAAACAATTTGACCAATTGATCCCTCAACCCATTTTGACCCGATTTGACCCAAATGAGTCAAATTAACCCAAATTAAACCAAATGAACTTCAAATGACATGAATTTTGGTTCAACTTACTTTTGACTCATTTAAAATCTGTCCAAATCATATCCAAAGCCAAATAACCACTTTGCCCTTGGGTCAAGGGCATCCCATGAGAAATGACACTTTTTGAAGTGGTCATTTCTCATCGTTGGCCACTTAGCACTCATCCATTGGTCCACATAGGCACCAAGGACATTGATTTTTGACCTAAGGAGTGGTTGGGGCAGCCATGACTCATGGGAAGGTGAAATCACCTCACCTCTCCCATTGGAACACTTGACATGAAGGACACTCACCTCCCCTTGGCTAGGACAACCACTTATCCTTCATGACAGCCCCTTTCCATGCCTTACCCAACCATAGGGAGCCACCTAAGATGATTCTCTTCCATTCCCAACCATCCCAAGCCAAGTGACATGAGTTTGGAGCCAAAATTTCAAATAAAAAGTGGACAAAGGTTCATTTCACTTGACTTTTCATTCTAAGATTTTAGTGGCTGAAAAAAACTCTCATTCCTCTCATTCTCCTCCTCCTAGAGCTCCTAAAATCCATTAGCAATCATCCACTTCATTTTGGAGAGAAATACTCTAAAAATAAGGGGATTTCGTGAGGAAATGACAATCTCTAGAGAAAACCTCATTTTAACGTGAAGGTGAGGATCTAAGCTCAGTCCAAGGCTTCTTCTCTCACTCGACAACATGCTCGAGTCACCACTGCTACCGAAAATCATCCCCGGTGAGGTAACCTTCAAAAAAAATATAATCGATCTTAGGATCCTTCATTTTGTGTTAGTTTTTGCATGATTTTTAAGAATCTACCTTAGATAATGCCCCATTTTTACTTTAAATCATCCCAATTAGAAAATAGAACTTTTTCGGTGCGAATTGATATGAAAATGAGTCAGTTTGGATAAGTTTTCAACTAAAAAATCTTGTTTTTCTTTTAAAAAAAAATCTATTTTTATTGTTCATCGCTAGTGCGGGTACAACCACCGTCCGATCCCACGGTTTGCAGGATCGGATGGCTCGGATCATGCGATCTGGGCCTTCGGATCATCTGATGCGATATGGATTGTCCGACATTCGGTGATCGATGGCTCACGCACGATCCCTCTCGGATCATGCGATTTGATCGACCATCTATCGATGATCGTCAGCCAGAGAGAACCAGTCGCTCTATGGTTGACCGATCTCTCGCTTTTTTTTGTGAGGTACCGCCAGAATCATGGCACACGCACACAACACCGCAATCCAATGGCGCCACGCGGGCGCCAGCGTTGCCCGCATGGTTTTTCGATTTAAAAGTTAATTTAAATTACCTTAAATTTAAAAAATTTATAGAAAATAAAATGCTTAACCAAAAATTATAAATAAAGGCTCATTGGATTTGTCTTTTCGAAAGCAATCTAATAAACCCAAAATCCCAAAATTTAACTGAGTATTTTGAGCTTAATTTCAGTTTTAAATAATTAATT
This sequence comes from Cymbidium sinense, assembly GCA_021442155.1. Classification (NCBI taxonomy): domain Eukaryota; kingdom Viridiplantae; phylum Streptophyta; class Magnoliopsida; order Asparagales; family Orchidaceae; genus Cymbidium; species Cymbidium sinense. The sequence goes on along the minus strand of CM038225.1, from coordinate 6,132,958 downwards.
TCTTTAATTAAACAAAACCTACATGTCAAATTAAGTTGAAATTTTTAGAGATTAAAATTAATGTTAAAATATACTTACCATAAAAATTTCAAGTCAAATTAATCTCTGGATTAAAAGATATTGAAGTTTGAGTGTCAAATGATTTATTTATTTTAATAAAATAAATTAGCAGAATTCTTAAAAAATAGTTAAATCAATTGAAACTTTAAAAATACATAACTAAATGTAAATAAATTAGAAAAATATGAATGAATACTCATTTTAAAGATATTTTAGAGGAGAATGATAAATTTGTTTCTAATTGAATTTGAATAGTAGATTTTCTTAATTGGGTTTATTTGCAACCTTAATGACCTTAATTACTCCCTAATGACTTCATTAATTAATTCCAAACTTCTCAGGCATGTTTAGTGGGATTACTTATGCCTCCCTTAATTTTCTTAGAATTTATTAATCAGTTAATTAGGAAAATTAATTAATGAACCCCTAATCACTTTCTTAATGTAATTAAGGTTAATTAAGCATGTGAACAGTAGTTTAATTCCTTGATTAAGCATGTGAACAGTAGTTAAGAATTAATTAGACTTAATGAAATTATATGTTTACATCACTTCATTTCTTTCCTAGAATGCTAAATGTGTATGCCATATGAAATTCATGCATTCATGCTTTTCTAAAATCAAATTCAAAATGAAATAGTTTCTTTAGGTTAGATTGCAAGTTTTGGCTAAAGTAAAAATATGAGTGACTATTATCACTATTAAATTCAAAACTATTTTCAAAACCTATAAATAAAATACCTAAAACTGAAAGTGTGCTACTTATAGTTTATTTATAAGCTTGCTTGTGAATATAAAAAAGTGTCTTATGTTTACTTCCTTTCTTTCCTCTTAATATGGATTTGAATAAGATTTGCAAAGTGTATAATTCTTTTAAAGAACATAACACTTTCTTAAATCTATTCTTATCCTCTTCCATGTTATGACTTAAGAAAGATCCTTACACTTACACATATAAATTACATAACCAAGTCTAAACATAAGTACAAATTTTTGCATCTTTCTTTTCCATTCATTTATTTCGTACATATGCTTGTATTTAAGAAAAGTGATATATTAGTTTGGACAACCCAGGGGAAGCGAGGCTTTAAGTAGCCCTAAGTAGGTCTTGTACCTTACACCCTAGTTAGCCGTACTCACTTGTGCCTTTCATACATACATGTGTGCATATGAAAAGTGGATAAGAAAACCTCTTTTCTACTTTATGAAAATCATGCATCATAAAGCATTCAAATTTTCTTAAGTAACTCACTTAGCATTCTCTTTCAATGCATTTATTTTTGTACATACACATGTATTTAAATAAAGTGGTATATTAGTCTCGATAACCCCGGGGTTGCAAGGCTTTAAGTAGCCCTAAGTAGGTCTTGTACCTTACACCCCAGGTTAACAATGACATCGCACTCACTTATATCTTTTATACCTATAAATGTGCATATGAAAAATGGATAAAAGAGTCACTGTCTTCTACTTAACAAAATCATGTATACATGAGATAGTCCAAGTTTCCTTAAGCAACCTATCTCAGCATTCATTATTAAGGTGTGCTAAATACTTGCATTGCATGTATAGATATGCTTAGGATTCATTCATGTGCATGATACACATGTGGGAAAGAAATAAAATATTGTATTTTGTGATAATAATTCACTTTACTTAATCTTAAAATGCCTTTCTTTTTGAATAGGTTTGTTTAGAGAAAGTCTAAACTTAGGATTAATTAAAATACATAATAAAACATTCACTAAACAAAAATCCTTAATGAATCTACCTTAAAAATTGCTTAAGGTAGGGAGGAAAGAGAAGTTCTCTTCTCTTTCCTCTCTTTACAACATTTAGTGTTTAAGTAGGTTCATTCAAACGAAAGCAAATTATCAAATAAAATTAACCCATATCAACTAAAAAACTTAAATGAGACCACCCTTCTAAGTTGAACCTTTTCGCATTAAAAAAATCCTAACCTTAAAGCCTAGCTAAGCATACCACACAAATCTTACATGACACACAAATTAGGCTAAGTCACCACTTCTAGTACTATGTTAGGGCGGTGCATGGTTTGATGTTTGCTTTTATTTTGCAATATTTTATTTTAGTCTGGATGTCAAGGTTTACGTGCGTAGAATTAATTGTAGGAAGATTTAGGCTAACCATTGTATTTTGTAGGGGATTGTGCTTAAGGGGTGCTATAATAAAAATATAACTACTTTTGCTGTGCAGATGGATTATACCCTTAAGCATAATCCAAAATAGGCTAGGTGGACTTAGTTACCCATGTGTGGGGTGTTAAGTCCAATTTGTTTATATACATGCTTAGAATGTGTGGTTTATTTAGATAATCTCTATTTTGCAAGTTTTAGTTAGATTTACTTTTTCCCTTTTCATGTACCTTTGTAATTAGGATTTTGGAATGATTGTTATGGGATTAGGATGAACATTGGTTATAAGGCCATCCCTTATGTACCATGTGAAGCTTTTGGAGCATCCACCTTCCAACCATCCAAAAGAAAGAACCAAAAGAAGAAAGAAGAAAGAAAGAAGAAGAAAGAAAGAAGAAGAAATAAGAAAAGAAGAATGAAGAAATGAAGCTTGAAGACCCCCATAACATAAATTCCTCACTTAATTGTAATTAATTCATATGTAATCCGGGTTGTATAAAGGTAGAGCTCGGCTACCCAATTCATTTTTGGGTTTGTGCGGTGGTGCCCGATCACACTTGACCTTTTATTCTTTTGCGTTAGCTTTATAAATGTTTGATGTTTTATTCAGCTTGTGCTTTTGAAGTGGCATACTTTCATAGTTTCTTCCTTGCTTGATGTATGGCCTGGATGGTGATTAGGCTCTTAGTGAAAAATAAATCTTCTACTAAATCAATCAACTCAAAATTAAAAATAAACAACTCATAACCTCATTTAAAGCCTAAGTTAAAATCAAGATAAAAGAATTAACAATGCCTTAACTGGATGAGAATTTCTTTTCTAACATCATGCATAAAAAATATATTATTTCACTCTTAATCAGAGGCTTCCACCTTTTCCAGAGAACTTGGTTTGACCTTTAAGAGCCATGGAAAACACAGCTCCCCCTTCTCGCTGATTTTGGCCCATAATCTTATTTCTCATGCATTAAGCATATGAATCCTATAAGCATGAGTCAAATGATTTTCCAAAAATGAAAATAACATGTAATATGATTTGCATTAGATTTAGGTCATTTGAAGCATGCCCTTACATGATCTAGTCTCTTTAGGGAGTGAGTTTAAGGACTTAGTCTCTTTCTAAATAAATAATAACCTTGCTATCTTGCATAAAGTATATGACTTGCCAGCATGTATTTAAAATCATAGGAGGAGTTAGTTGGCCAAGGTGGTTGTAAGTCCAAGCAGTCGGGTGGTTTGTCCTCTCTTATGGAGGCAAGCCAAATACCCATTTCTCCTTAGATTTAGGTCGTGCTTTTAGCTCTCTCCAAAGCTCCCTAGATTTAGGTTTTGAGGTTGTTTCTCCCTTCTATGGGCCATAAACATAAATCCTCATATGTTAGGCATTTCCATGACTTTGCATCATGGAATTATAAGCCTTAAACTTCTAATAAAAATTCAACTTATACAAATAATTCTTCTCAATTTCAAAAATGTAAAGCCTAACCATATGATAGTTTGGGATGTTTACTAGGCTTCCTAATATCCTAAATATCCCCTACTCATCTCCATTTGGCTTCGATAAGAACTCCCTCCTCTTGATCAATCCCAGTTGATTTGTCAAAAATAAACTAATCGATTGATAGTCTTACTTATTGAAATCTTTGGAGACAATGATCATTTTCCTTAATCGAGAGTATTCTTGAGGAATCTCATTCCTTAAGATGTATTTAACTATGGGGGCTTACCCCTGTAGGAAACTTAATGAACATGATTTAAAATAAATCCTACTTTACTTTTCCATGTAAAGTAGAGGAATAATCTCTGATACATATGCATACCCATAATCTTTAGGAGTCCTTATTGAGGTGATTAGGTCCATTGTAGGGTGGTGAATTCTATTTTTTGAGATAGTACACCTCTCCTCAATGTCATACCTGATCACCCTAATAAGAACATCTATGGATCAATGTGGTGTTCCAACCATCAGGCGTATATTTATGTTTTGATTTATCCTCTTCAAAAGGATAGATGAAGGCGGGAGTATTTTCACCACGGGGGTTGAGGTTGAGTAACTTCTCATATGGACCAACTCCTCCTCCAAGTGAGCTTGACATTGGTCAAGGTGACTCCTCCTTTGCTATAAGAACTTGAAAGAGAGCTTGGGCAAGGTCGATTGGGGTCCCTGAGGGAGTGTACAGAGGGAATTGGCTTGATTTTAGGTGTGGAGTAAAATGGACTTTTGGTGGAGCTCCCTTGTTCTCACCTTATAAAAATTGAGAAATGGGAATTAGCAAATGCTTGAGAGAGCTTGGGATCACTGAATAATGACTCCTTTGGCTTCCTAACACTCAATCGACTGGAGGAATATTGGAATGAGAGTGAATTAGGGGGAGTATATCTCCCTCTTTGGAAATCAAATGATCGAGCTTAGGCTTGCCATTTTGATATAATTATCTTGATTTAGATGATTTATTAAGCTATTTTCAATTGCATATGGTTTGGTTTTGCTCAGAGAAGAAGTGGAGAAGCTTGTCATGTGCTCAAATTGAGTGTAAGGAAGATTCCTATGTGGCCATTTCAAAGCATGTGCTCAGTCTATCCATTGGGTCAGGTTGGGCTGACCCAAACCCATTGGGTTGGGTGTACCACCCTCCCTTCACTTGATCCATTAAGAGAGTGTCAAGTGAGTATGAAGAGGATTTGACCAAATTCTAAGTGGAATTGGCCAAAATTTACCTTATGGCCTAGGGTAAAGTGGTCATTTGGCTAATTTTTTAATTTGGGTATGTTTGGTATGTTGAGAAAATAGGTTTGGCTAAGTTTCATTGGATTTGGAGTTCATTTGGTATGGTTTGGTTCATGTTAACCCATTTTGGTCAAAATGGGTCAACTTGGGTCAAGTTGACCAATTGGTCAAATTGGGAAAACCAAGGGTTTGGCCAAGCTCATATGATCATCTGAAATGTTTTGGTGGATTTGGTTTGATTCAATTTGGTTTAGGCTTGAATTTGGTTCATATTACTTCATTTAGGTCAAATGGGTCAAGTTGACCAATTCTACCCATTTAACCTATTTGAGCTAGGTCCTGAGAAAATTTAGGTTTGGTTAGTCATATGAAGTGGTTTGGTATCTTTATTTCCAATCATTTTTTATTAAGTTTGAATTTGGCTCAATATGACCATTTAGGTCAAGTTGGGTTCAAGGTCAATTGGGCTAGGTTAGGTCTAGTTGGCCAATTGAGGCTTTGGTCAAGTTCAACAAGTGATTTATAATGAACTTGACCCATTAGTTTTAATCAATTTAGCTTAGATCAAGTTTTGACACATTTTGACTTTTAGGTCAAGTTGGGTGAACTTGGGTCAAGTGGCCAATTGGGCTAGGTTAGGCTTAAATGTTGACTTGGTGAAGTTCAAACATTGGTCATGAATGAACTTAGATCAATGGTTTCAATCAATTTGGCCTATGGTATATTTTGGCTATGTTGGGCTGTTTGACTGTTTGGTCAACCCTTAGGTTTGACTTGGTTTGACCTAATTTGAGTGGTTGATCATCTCATGATGATTGTTGATCATGATTACAGGCTTAGGTGATTTGATTCAATCCAATTTAGCTAGGATTAGAATTTGGCTCATAAGGGTACCTTAGGTTTCGTTCAAGTGAGCCTAAGTAGGTCAAATGGCTTGGTCAAAGCTTGATTTGAGTTTGATTGAACTCACATATGGACTTATGATTGAAATATAAATCCATTTGCAAGTGGTTAGAAGTGAAACAAGTTTTGATTCATTTGACAATTTCATATTCAAAGAAAGAACATGAAATGGATTTTGGCTTGATTTTTTGAATTGAGTTTTGATTTAGTGATTGAAGTTTGTATTTATATTTGGATTCATGATTAAAGGATTGATTGAATCATGAAGAAAAATCAAGAGTTTGGCTTGATTTGAAATTGATTTGGCTAAGTTCAAGATTTTGACTTGAAAGGTTTAGGTTGGATTTTGAATGAATTTGAGTTTGATTTTTGGAATTGGTTTTGGTTTTTTAAATTTATATTTTATTTATATATGTGAATGTAAATTAGAATATAAATGGGTTATGAGAAAATTTCATGAATTTGAAGTGATTTGATCATGATTTGGGCAAAGTCCTTAAGAGGAAATTTAAAGGACTTAGGAAATATTAAGAGTTTTGAATTTGAATTTTTGAATTTAGTTTGATTGATTTGAATTTATATTCTATTTATATATGTGAATATAAATGAGAATATAAATGAGTTATGAGAAAATTTCATGAATTTGAATTGATTTGAAGATGATCTAGGCTAAGTCCTTAAGAGGATATTTAAAGGACTTAGGAAATTTTGGAGTTTTAGATTTGAATTTTTGAATATAGTTTTATTGATTTGAATTTATATTTTATTTATATATGTGAATATAAATGAGAATATAAATGAGTTATGTGAAAATTTCATGAATTTGAATTTATTTGAATATGTTTTAGAATAAGTCCTTAAGAGGGAATTAAGGACTTAGGAAATATTTTGAACTTGGAATTTGAATTATGGGTTTCAATCATGGATTTCAATCATATGGTATTGATGTGAGTTTAGAGAAAATCAAATGAGATTGATTTGGAGTTTAAGAAAATCAATTAAGATTGATATGGAATTTGACTTGAAGGAAGAAAGTAAGAAAAGTGGTTTAAGCTAAGGGTAGACAAATTTCCCTAATACCCCTAAGGCATGACCTATTCCTATGGCTAACTCTTCTAAGTCTCTAGGACTAGGTTGAGTCTTCACCTAATCACTAGATCTATCTTAAAACTAAAGAATTATTAAAGTCTAAGAGAAGTCCTATGCCTAAGATGGAGGGGTTGAGAGCTCATCCTAAAAATAAGGATAATAAAGGGTGCCTAATAGGTGTGATGTGACTGACAAGGAACACCACATGTATTGGTGTTAACCGAAATGATCAACAATACCAAAAGATCACAAGTTCTAATAGAGATGATCTACTCCTAACCCAAGGTGTAGAAAGAATCCAGAGCTTAGAGCAATGTGGCTCTACTTATGTCAAGGACATAAGAGAGGGAAGGAGGAATCCATTAGGGATAGAGTATGAACCTTTCACTAGGGAAATTCAAGTCATCCACAGGGGGATGAGAGGTTTGATTTGATTTAAGTCTCAATGGGGAGAAATTTCTACTAGGAAAGAGGGTTGAATTTGTTTCAATTTTTAGATTTGGATTTTGAGATGAGTCTTGTTGGTTTGTGATGGACTGCACTGGGTAGGGGCCATGGAGGCCAAGACATAACTCAGACTTACCAATCCAAATGGGTAGTCTACTAAACATGTAGTAGGACTAACCAACCAAAGGGATACCTTTTGGTATGAAGCAACTATACTAGGAAGAAAGCGTAGTATACTTACATCCTCCAAAGTAGGGACCAGTTGCTAGGGGTAATCTATTGGCAAGGCAACATATTGAACCCAACCTAGGGATGACTATTAAGTGAATGCCACTGGGGGATTTAAATTAGCTCAAAGATAATCGAAGATTAATTTCATTTTAGATTTGTTTTGATGGATTCTATTAGTTTGCGATGGATCACACTGAGAAGGAGCTTATATCAGCCTAAACCTATCTCAAATTTATTGAACCAAAAAGAGTAGCTTCCCGACCGATCAAGGAACTATCTGACCAAAGGAGTGCCTTTCAGTTTGCATTGATCAATTGAAGGGAAGAAAGCTCAGGGATTCACATCTTTTACAACAAAAGTCCACTAGGGTGATCAGTTGCTTTGGGTGACAAATCGCACCTGACCTAAGGCTGCCCGTCGGTTTGCGACAGTCATGCTAGAAAGAATGCATCATAGTCTTGCATCTTCCAAAGCAAAATAACTGCTGAGGTAACCAACTTATGACAAAATAGATTAAACCTGACCTAAGGGTGACTACAAAGTCAGTGTCGACCCAGGAACTTATCTCAACTCGAATAGTCAGGCAATTCTTATAGGAGTTCTCACGATGCCTCAAAGATAGGATGCTTGGGAAAAGGGGCCCTTGGGGGCTTGAATTCTTAATCCAAAAGTGAATTAATTTGTTTGTTTGTTTAGTTAGTTTGTTTATCATGGGCTCTATTAGTTTGTGAGGGATCAAATTGAGAATGAGATTATATTTTTCTAGACTTATGTCAGATTTATTGAACCAAGGGAGAATCTACATCCATAACAAATTCTCCAACCACAGGGGCTACTTGGAAAGAGGGATTGTCCAATCCAAAAGTAACTTGGGTAGTGTCTAAATAGGGTCATAAAGGACATGATCCAAATAGAATGCCCCCAGGGTGAGGGACCGCTAAGGGCTTAACCCAAAACCATGGAGAAGATGACATGGCTAGTCATATATCCAATAGGTATTCAGTGTCCAACTTAAGGAGAAAGCTCAGGGACTCACATATGCCAAGAGTGGTGTATCCACCGTGAGTCATGTCGACATAGAAAACATCAACCAACCTAAGGTTCCATCATTGCAATCAAACTAGAAGAAAGCTAGGGACTCACATCCTTCTATAGGGGAACTGATTGTTGGGATAGTTTATCTTTGGCTCGACAGGTGCTATCCGACCTAGGATGACTACTGAGTGAATGCCACTAGGGGACTTATATCAACTCAAATATAGTCAAGAAGAAAGGAGCCTCTAGGGAACTTATCCTAGACCTCAAACATACTCGACCTAGTTAGATCATGATGATTAGTTCAAGAAGAAAGCACGAGGACTCATATCTTCTTAAACAAAATTATCATGAGGTAGCTTATTGAGTAGTGAAGTCTACCATACCAACAAGATGCTCATTGGTTTGCAACAGTGAAGTTAGGAAGAAAGCATGGGGACTTACATCTTCTAAATAAGTGACCACTGGGGTGACATACTAGCGAGGTAGCATATAGACTCGACCTAGAGCAGCTAATGAGTGAGTGCCAAAGGGGGCTTGCTCCCACATCAAAATATCTCAAGATAAAAGATTTATGTTTATTTTATGCATGTGTTAAAAGGGAATAGGACACCTCTCGAGTTTTCTTACACCCACCTTAAACACGCTAGGGGATTTGATGAAGTGGTGTCGCGAATGGAAAATGGGAATTCCCACTAAGAAAGGATGCCACTTGGGTTCTCTCACAGCTAACTTAGTTGTATTAATCAAAATAGGATGCCTTTCGGGTTCTCTTACATCTATTTTAATATCATTGGGAGATTGTGTTTGCATTGTGAAAGAGGGATAGGATGCTGGGGACTCTCTTATACCTACCCTAAACACGTCATGGCGGATTCGCAAGATAAGCAAACAACGCTTTGAAAGAAGAGAAGATTTGATGAATGGAACTTGATTTTTATTCTTTTTATTAACAATTGTTTTCAAACATGATTTATTTCATGAGTAATATTTCTTTAGATAGAGCCCATTAATTGGAAGCATCGGTGTCCCCTTTACAATCAATAAGCTGATAAGATTCTCCTTGGTAGGCCTTATCTATGACATAGGGGCCTTCCCAAGGGTTTAAACTTGCCTCCCATCTTTCGATGGATAATAATTGGTCTCCTTAAGACTAACATAAGTTCTCCTACTCAAAAAACTAGGTGACCTTGTTGTGAGCTTGAATTATTTTGGCCTTGTACAACTTAAGGTTCTGGCATGAGCGTAGGCGACTCTCCTCCAAACCTTCAAGCTCTTCTAACCACAACTTTGCATTCTACTCTGTAGTGATCTTGCTACCCAATGCTATCCTTAGTGATGGGAGTTGATCTTACTACCCATACATTAAGGAAAATGGGGTAGACTGAGTTGGAGTTTGGTATGTGGAGCGGTAGGCTAACAAGGCTTCAACCAACTGCTCGTTCCGCTATCTTTTGTTATCATCAAGTGTCTTCTTTAATATTTGGATGAGATTTTTGTTGAATATTTCTACTAGGCCATTTGCTCTGGGTTAGTAAATGGTGACTTCAGGAATTTGGGCCAACAACTTCATGGTATACTCACGGTAATGACAAAGCTTGGGTTTGAGAACCTTGTAGACCCGACAATCTGATTGATGACCAACTGAGAATCCTCAAAGATGTTGATGCTCTTGACACTGATAGTGATGGCTAACTCCAGATCGACAATGAAAGCCTCATACTCAGCTTCATTGTTGGTGCATGGGTTGGAAAGATAGTATGATAATCTCATCACATCACGGTCTGAAGTTAGGAGAATTATTCCTACCCCCGCCTTTCTTGGAAGAATAGATCGTGGATGCTTCCCCTTTATGAAATGAAGCTGCACCATCAAAATACATCTCCCATCGGTGGTTGCCGGCCTCCCTAAGTTCATGATTTATTCATCGGGGAGAGATCACTGCAGAATCGCCAGAAGTGGGTGTGCTAAGAAATCCGTTAGTGCCTATCCTTTTATCGCATGGAGGGGTACGAATGTGATATCAAACTACGAGTGAATCATGGACCATCATGCCAAATGTCTGAATAGCATTGGCCATGTCATGAGGTAGAGATCAAGTTCACTTTATGAGAAAGCATTTAATGCCATAGCTTTTGGGAGGCAAAGATTTAAGCTAGGCAATATTTCTCAATAGGTGGATAATTTGCTTCAATAGGGATAAGATGATGGCTGAGGTAGTAGAGAACATTCTCTTTCCATCAGAGAGTCATGTAAACCGCATGAGGATGATCTTTAAAGGCTTAATGCTTAACTTGTCATCCCACTTGAACTTGACATCCTTTTTGAAAAGTACTAAAAATGGCTTGCATATCCCTGATAAGTTGGACATAAAGTGTCTTAGATACACCAGCCTTCCTTGGAAAGATCTGCATTGAGTTAAACTCTTAGGAGGTGGCATTTCTAAGATAGCTTTAATCTTTTTAGGATTTATTTATATTCTCAGGCATTTTGACAATAAACCCAAGGAATTTCTCTGAAGTTACTCTGAATGCACACTTCAGGGGATTCATTTTGAGGTTATATTATCTTAACCGTTCAAAAACTACTCTCAAGTCAAAGAGGTGGTTTTCCTTTTCTTTGCTTTTGACTACTAGATCATCAACGTAGCACTTAACTTGATGATGGATGAGTTCATTGAAGATTTGAGTCATGACCCGTTAGTATGTAGCACCAACATTTTTAAGGTCGAAAGGCATGACCCTATAATAGAAGATTTCGATTGGGGGTTCAAAAAGTAGCATTTTTTTAATCTTTAGGAGACATCTTGATTTGGTTGTAGCCAGATGACCCATCCATGAAAGAAAATATTGCATGAGATGATGCGATATCCACCATTAATTCTGATATAAGAAGAGGAAACTCATCCTTAGGACATGCCTTATTTAAGTCCCTAAAATTGACGTAAATGCATATTTGACCATTCTTCTTCTTAACTGGTATGACACTGACTAACCATATAGGATGTTTTTCTTGCCCGATGAAACCAACATAGATCAATTTTTTGACTTAAGAAATGACCTGTTGTTTGATTTCTAATCGCATGCGTCTACGAGCTTGCTTAATAGGGGTAGCGTTAGGATCTATTGCTAGCTTGTAGACTGCTATGTTAGGAGATAATCTGGGCATCTCTTCATAAATCCATGTGAAGCAGTCTTTAAACTCAGTAAATAGCCTAACTAAGTCATTAGTTTTTTCTTTATTCAATAATGAACTGATGTACATTGACCGTGGATTTTCTTCTATCCCGAGGTTGATTTCTTTAAGCTTGTCAATTATTGAATGAATATCTTCTTCAAATTTTGGTGATGCCTCTTTGATTTGGAGATCATATGGATCATCTGAGATTTTTGAACACACATTCTCATAAGAGTTGTTGTTGTGTGAAAAGAACCTATTAGATTCCAGATGGTTGGTAAGAACTAAGCAATAATTGTCGTCATCGACTGGACCAATTGTATTGAATCCTAGTCTTGCTCTTGATTGTGCTTCCCTACCTATATTGTTCCATAGCTTTTCAAAGTACTCAGACATGTGCTTGGACTATATATGAGGAACTAAACCTTTTTATATACGATTATGAATATAAGGCGAGTAAAAGTCAAATGGTAATTCCATTAATTCCTTAAATGTATCTTTCTCAAGTTCTACATCAATCAGGACTTGAGGATGATGATCCCAAAAAGAATCTCTTCGGCTTCATATCACTAGAAGACTGAAGGTCTTTCTTAGCTACTAAACCTTCAACTTTTTGAGATGAAAGTGAGGTTAGAGCTAAGTTTCCTAGCTGCTGCCTAATAGTCTCACATAAACCTGATTCAAATACTTTGCTTTATCTAGAGGCCCGATCTTCATCTCTGTTTAGATCAAATGTCACCTCTAATAGAACCCCCTAAGAGGGGTTGGATGGTATACTAATCACATCAGGCTCATCCTCCAAGCTGGATTCTAAGTTTATATGAATAACAGGGGTACTCCTATGAATTGGAATATGACCTCTGTTGGTTGATGGCCATCTAGGGGGTCTTCCACCTCTAAAACTCTATATTTTTTCCTCTACCTCTACATGGTGGAGGTTGAGCCATCCTACCCACATGTCCATATGATGGAATGAACTATGGGTGGAATGTGATATGCAGATCTATTTCTTCCTCAATTTCCCTTTCTTGTCCACTTGGATTTTCATTTTTCTTTTCTTTTTCTTTTGCCTTTTATTTTTCTTTGTTTTCTTTGTCTTTTGAATTTGAGTTTTGTACAAGTTCACAAGAAAGAGTGTTTTGAGGAATAATAGGTCACATCCTCATAAATCTCAACCTCTCTAACTGAAAATGGCTTTTCATCTCCATTGACACGATATTCAATCCCATCTTTTTTGAACTTGATGCATTGATGGAGGGAGGATGGAATTATCTTATTCTAATGTATCCAAGGCCTACCAAGCAAAGTGAATGAATTATTCAAATCAATGATGTAAAACTTGGCTTCAGTCTTCAAGTCACGTATTTCCAAAGGTAACACTATGGAACCTAAAGCCCGCTCACCTTGTTCATTGAATCTTCTTAACATCATCCGATCTCCTTGGAGTGTGGTGATGTCGATCCTCAAATAGGCAAGGGTCTTTAGACTCATAATGTTCACTGATGCACCTTGATCAATAAGAACTCGCCCATATCAACTGTGTTATAGAGGGATGGTTGTGCTCCAAGTCCCCCACAAGAAGGTCTTCATCTATGAAGGTGATCCCCTAAGCTTCTTTTGTATAATGTGCCTCTTCATCTATAATGATCAACTGAGCTAAGCATATCTCATGATTAAGGAGAGCCTTGATTAATGATTCTCTTATCTCTTTGGATAAGATAAGGGCATCGTATATGCTTAGCTTAGATGACAACTTTCTTAGATGAGAGAGAATATTATAGCCCACCTTGGGCTGATCCTCCACAAGCAGATCCAAGGGTGGAGCATCCCGTGGAGGGGCTTCTCGATCCTCTATACTAATGACTTGTTTCCCTCTATCTTGAGGTGCTGCCCTAGGAGGTAGAACCTGCCACACTGGGAGGATGATCCGATCTCTCGGTAATAATGAAGGTTTGACCTCCATATCAGGCTCACCTATTGCTTCTCCTATGGGACCCTCAGAATCAGATGATTCCAAGTCTATCTCAAAAGGTGAACACATTTTATTCAGAGTATGAAAGTCTAAGTCTAAATCAAAGAGGAAGATCGAAATTATTATAGTTATTTTGACTTGAAGGGTTATCATTAAGAATAGAAGGAGACAACCCATTAGAAGTGACACATATGTAATTCAAGCTAGTTTTATTCTTCAATTTCTCAGATTTGAAAGGTGGTACAAAGTAGAAATCAAGTAAAGTAAGTGGGGTAAGGGATTTGATGCCCTTATTCACCGATACAAGAGTTCTACTAGTAGAAGAAGAAGAACTAGCTGAAGTAGAGGAAGTCATCGATGTGGTGCACCGAGACCTGAGGTCGGACTAGACTGGGTTGCACCACGCTATCCCGTCACACATGTCGCCGCAGTGAACTCCACTTTTCCCGAAGTTGGCACTATCAACTTACAAACCTTCTTTGATGTTGGAGGTCGACCGTGAACCGCAAAGTTTATTGATCTTTTGAATGATCTTTTTAGAGGTTTTGGATAAAAAGATATCCCAACCTTCTTTAGTTTAGAAAGGATCACATGTATCCCCATGGATTACCCTAATGGAATGGATGGTTGTTCCACAAGGTATTTCTTCGGGATAACTACAACATAGATCTTGAAGCTATATTCAAGCCAGTCCTTAAATATGAAGCAATCCTCCAAAACATGGCCTAGCATACGATGGTAGGGGAAAAGTTAGATTATGACTTTATCTACTTTGATCTCCTAGGCTCGGGTAAAAAAGATATTCTTAAAGATTTTCTTGATTACCTCCCTCTTAAATGAATAAAGTTTGTTAAGCTTATCTAAAAGAGTAGGTGAACCATAGCTACATGGTGGAGGGTAAGTGTGGCACTACTGATGGTGGTATGGCTGAGGAGGCGGTGGTGTTGGCCATGGAGGTTGCTATGGAGGCCTGTAGGGCTGCCTTGGTGGTGGTAAAGAAGGTGGAAGTGAAGACTGCTGAGGTCGTGGTCTCTCGGAGTGATCTCTAGCTAGTTGCTTCCCCTTATCTACTACTATCACTATTCCTGGCTTCTTCTCATAGACCTTCTATGGCTTTGCTTTGGGAAACTAGCCTTGAAAAGGCAACTATTTGGCCTCTCCTTGTAGACTAGCTGCTGTGTTGATTAGCTTCTCAAATGTTTTGATAGAGAAGTCCTTAAGCATGAAGGTGACCTAACCATGGATATTCTTTAGAAGAATCTTAATGGCATGCTGCTCAACAGTTGTGGCTCACATTTCATATTCAGGTTATGCCATCAGAGAATATAGTCAATAAGGGACTCACCTGGGTGTTGTTGATGAGATCACCCATAGTAACCCTTTGCTGAGCTCCAACAAACCTCTTGATAAAGAGTTGCTCCAACTCAGTAAATGTCTTTACTGAACCATTGAGAAGTTCAACATACCAATTGAAAGCAATCCATCTAGGCTACTAAAGAAGAGGCAGAATAGCAAAGTGTCATTGCCACTGGCGTTGCAACAACTGGCCCTGGAGTGTGCTATATGCTGCCCTGGGTTTTCACTGCCATTGAAGCTCTTGAAGGAAGTTGGCATGAAACCTTTGGGATATTGGATTGCATTGAATTGGTTTGGGTAGGGTCTACCCTTTGAACTGATGATCCTCCCCGAGCTTGAGCCAACTCTTCCTTCACTTGCTACTCAACCATGGATCTGATGTCTTTCTCCTGTATGGAGGTACTTTTTGCTACCTTCTTATACATGCTAGTGCTACCTTGCTCAACAGGAGGTAAGGTCTTGGGTCCAAGACATGCACTAACTCGGCTAAATTATGATAGTAGGATGAACTGTTGGGGCTTATTTTTGAAGTACTGAAACTGCTGTTAACAAGTCCTCAAGCTGCCTCACCATCCTATCTATCTGCTCATCTTTCAACTTTAAGTAATATCAAAGGTGTTGGGCTGATTGGGCTGTTTTCCTGATCAACCTCATCACCTTCCATGGCCTGCTGCTCTCTGAGAAGGGATCCCCTGGTATCTACTATCGACTCCTGAGTCTCCCAATAAATCATCTTCATTGGGATCAAAGCTGATCTTATTTTCATATGACCAGTCATACCCCATAATCTCCTTCTTCTCTACAAGATAATGTGCTACTATCTCCTCAAGAGAATGATCAATCTGAATGGAAATAAATGATTTTGACTGACTAGTGTGATCACTGTCATGGACTAAGAGGCACCGGACCTCGCCTGCTAGAGTCAATCCTATGAGGACAGCACTCACTAGAAAAGACACACTCCTGACTATCACTGACTATGAAAGGGTGACATTCCTAGGAGGCTCTACTATCATCTGCGTTGGAATATCACCGCCTCTCATAATAGCCACCATCTCCATATCATGCTAAACCTGGGTGAAGGGATGACCACTATGCTTGGTCACTCTCCACACCACACCACTAGCGTAAGGTCAGCAGAGAGCTCGCCTTCCATAGGTGGTGTGGATGGAGTAGGATCCCTCATCTATAGCCAGATCACCAAGAGGGTATGCTTCTACCCAGATATGGCCTTCATGGCCTTCATGAACCAAGATGTGGCGTGAATAGTGAGCGGATGGGAGGTGTGTGGTGGAGACATCACGACTCTTTATGAACAGCTCTCCTGATGACTAGTCCCAAGCGTGAAGCTATCGTATGGTCGTATGGTAGCCGAAGCCGAAAATCGACAAGTGCGTAAGCCGACCAGCAACTCAACCTCTCGCCTCCCTACCGATATGAATACATGTATGGGCCTCTTTGGCCCTCTCCTATCGAAGGTGTTTCTCCATGCTATGGGGGATGATAGATCTCAAATCAAATTGAGCTTTGAACTTTGAACGTCCGTAAGTTCTATCAACCTAGAGTAAGACCGAGGAGCATATGACCTTCACTCCAAAATTGAGGGTCTGAACCACCGGGTGGAGGTGAAGTATGAATCCTCCTAGCATCCTCTCTATCTGACCCAGAGAGAGGATGAAATTGGTTTGCTGTAATCTGCAGGGTGATCAAAGTAGGTACCTCCTCTACAGCTGATCGCATAGTGGCCTCCATCTCCTTAGCAATCTTGGTATGATACCACTTGATCATGCAATTTTTATTTCTCCTCTGTGTTCAAGTAGGATGAGCAGAGTAAGAACTAGACCCAACCTCAAAGGCTAGGGAGAAATCTCTGGAATTAGAGGAGCCTTACCCAACCAAAGAGTGGGTGCTAGCCCTTACTAGGGTAGCACGAGAAACCACGGGGCATGTAAGCGCTGTCACTATCATTGCTAAAATTGGTGGGACTGCCACTGCTTTCCTCTTTAATGAGGGGAGGTTAGAATCCGAGGGTAGATCGATCTAGATGATCGGCTTCTACCCGACCACCACAGTCCTACTGACAGTTGTGAGAGGAGTGCCCTCATAGGTGATCTTTACTCCCTCAAATCCCCTATTTAAATGGATAAGGTGGGTATGATTAGCTCGAGGGAGGTTGGCCTGATCCAAGGCCAAGTCCATGCCATAAGGGAAAGTGAACACAAAACTGAGCTTTTCATCTAATCACAATTGAAGGACTAGTGGCTCTTTGATTAAGAATGCAATATAGGAATCAAGCTTAGATCAAATTTCTATTTTTTATTGATTTCTTAATTTGAATTTAGAATTTGAACCCAAATCCAACATCTTGTAAGTGTTAAGTGGGGTTCAAATGGATTAGAGAAGATTTAGAAATTTGATTGGAAAGAGGAATTTTTTGGATATGAATTCAACTTCAATAAATTTAGGTATGTTGAAAAGTGGATTCAAATATTTTTAGAAAGTTTCTTCCATAGGTTCATGTTTGAAATTAGATTTTATTTTGAAGACCCTTCCCTTTAACAAATTTGTGTATTTTAAAGTAAGGGTTAATTGGTTTTGTTTTTGATTTGTATTTTGGAATTTTACTCACTTAGCAAATTAGGGTATGCTAAGTGAAGTGTTTGAAAATAATTGTTTCTTTTTGTGAATTATTGTTGATTTTAAAAATTGGGATTCCTACTTAGCAAATTTAGGTATGCTAAGTTAGGAACCCAAGTGTGTTTTGTTTTTGAAAGATTTTTGAAAATAGGATTCTTAGCAAATTTGAGTATGCTTAAGAAGTCCTAAAGTGTTTCATTTATTTTGGATATTTTGATTTTGCAAAAGTAGAATCCTTAACAAATTTGGGTATGCTAAGGAAATCCTAATGTATTTCCTGTTTGTTTTGATTTATTTTTGATTGAAAGTGGAGATTTTACTTTAACAAATATGGTATGCTAAAGATGAAGTTCCACTTAATAATGGAAATTTCACTTAGCAAATTTGCTAAATGAAATTCCAAAGATGTGTTTAAAAATTTTATGTTTTGGTTTTGTTTTGAAAATAGAAACTTCTCTTTGGAAAGTTTGGTATGCTAAAGAGTAAAGTTCCAAAAGTGTTTAAAAGTTTTTGGTTTTCTTGAATTTAGAGACTCAACTTAGTAAATTTGAGTATGTTAAATGAAGTTCCAAATGTGTTTGAAAATTTTTAGTTTTGAACTTGGAGACTTCACTTAGCAAATTTGAGTATGCTAAATGAAGTTCCAAATGTGTTTGAAAATTTTTGGTTTTGAATTTGGTGACTTCACTTAGTAAATTTGAGTATGCTAAATGAAGTTCCAAATGTGTTTGAAATTTTTTTGGTTTTGAATTTGGAGACTTCACTTAGCAAATTTGAGTATGCTAAATGAAGTCCCAAATGTGTTTGAAAATTTTTTTAGTTTTGAATTTGGAGACTTCACTTAGCAAATTTGAGTATGCTAAATGAAGTTCCAAATGTGTTTGAAATTTTTTTGGTTTTGAAATTGGAAACTTTGCTTAGAAAATTTGAGTATGCTAAATGAAATTCCAAATGTGTTTGAAAATTTTTTGGTTTAGAATTTGGAGACTTCACTTAGCAAATTTGAGTATGCTAAATGAAGTTCCAAATGTGTTTTGAAAAATATGATTGTTAAGTCTTGATTTTTGAAAAGAAGACTTCCATTCAACAAATTTGGGTATGTAGAAATGGAGTCAATCTTATTTTAGCAAATGTGAAAATTTAGTTTTGTGTGTGATTATTGCTTTTTGAAAGAGGGAATTCCAACTTAATCATATATGGGATATGCTTAAGTGGGATTTCCAAATGATGTTTTATATTTGGGAATGAAATCTTCATTCAATAATTTTTTGGTATATTGAATGAAGATATTCATATGTGCTTTTGAAAAATTTAGTCTTGTTTGAAAATGAAACTTCCATTCAATAGGTGTGGGTACATTGAATGGAAAGGTTCATGTGTGCTTTTTGAAAGTTTTATTTTTAATTCTGATTTTGATCTTTGGAAAGATGTTTGTTCATTTTATTTTTGAAAATGAAATCTTCATCAAAATGAATTGAGGGAAGATGCTCATTTGTGCTTTTGGAAAATTTTATTAGTTTTATTTTTGAAGATTCTTACATATAACAATTATGAGAATTATTAAATGAGGGTGATTTAAGAAAATTTTCTGGAAAATATTTTATTATGTGCATTTTTTTTTGAAAGAGTGCTTTTTAAAAAGCAAGATTTTTATGAAAAATTTATTTTGTCTTTATTATTTTAGAATGAACCTTTCCTTATCATAAAATTGATAAGGAGGAAGTCTTTATAGGTTTTATTTTTATTTAGATCTTTTTATTTTTACCCATTAGAGAACCCAACGGGGGTTTTAAGACTAACAAGGGGTGATGTCCTAAAACCTAAAGATGTTAGCTATCTTAACTTAGGAATGAAATAAGCTAAATGCCAATGGAACGGAAGATAATCTAAAATTCATACCAAAGTACAAACCCACTATCGATACTTGAAGACAACCATCATTTACCAAAGATGGAGAGAGGAACCATCCCTAGTGGAGTTACCAGAAAAATTTATGGTGAAATTTTCATATGAGAGATTTCTAAAGAATAAGATATATACTTCCATCTTCACTCTATGCGAGATAAAATGAAGATGGAGATATACATCTCTTTCCTTTTTATGTAATTTTGACACCACGTAGATCCGCAGATGTTCTTATTGAGGGTGATCGGGTACGACATTGAGGAGAGGTGCATTATCTCAAAAGATAGAAGTCACCATCCTGTAATGGATCTAATCACCTTAACAAAGACTCCTAAGGACAATGAGTCTGCTTGTGTATCGAAGATTCTTCCCCTACTTTACATGGAAAAGTAAAATAGGGTTTATTTTAAATTGGGTTCATTAAGTTCCCTACAGGGGTAAGCCCAAATAGTTAATTACATCCTAATGAATGAGATCCCTTAAGAATACTCTCGATTAAGGTAAATGATCATTATCTCCAAAGATTTTGATAAGTAGGACTATCAATCAATTAATTTATTTTGGAAGATCAAATGGGATTGATCAAAGAGAGGGAGTTATTATCGAAGCCAAATGAAGATAAGTAGGAGATGCCCATGATGCTAGGAAACCTAGCGAGCATCTTAAACTATCCTATGATTGGGTTTTACATTTTTGAAATTGATTTAATTTGTTTGAGTTAAATTTTTCATTAGAAATTTAGGGCTCATAATTCCATAACACAAGCTTATGGAAATACCTAAAAGATGAGGATTTATGCTATGGCCCACAAAGGGGAGAAGCAACCTCAGAACCTAAATCTAGGGAGCTTTGACAAGGGCCAAAAGCACAACCTAAATATATGGAGAAAATGGGTATTTAGTTTGCTTCCAGAAGAGAAGACAAACCACCTGACTGCTTAGACTTATAACCACTTGGGGGTGGCTGCCAACTAACTCCTCCTATATTTTTAAATTCATGTAGGCAAGTCATATGCTTTATGCAAGATAGGCATTATTTATTTAGAAAGAGACTAAGTCCTTAAACTCATTCCCCTAAAGAGACTAGATCATGTAAGGTGTGCTTCAAATGACCTAAATCTAATGCACTTTTAGATTTCATTTTATTTTTTATTTTGGACAATATTTTGACTCAGAGGCTAGGATTCATATGCCTAATGCATGAAATGAGATTATTATCGGGAAGGGAGGTGTGTTTCCACCATGGCTCTCAAAGATAAAGCCAAGTTTCTCTGGAAAATGTGGAAGCTCTCCAATCAAGAGTAAAAATAATATGCATTTGTGCATGATGTTAAAAAAAA
The DNA here is from genome assembly GCA_021442155.1 of Cymbidium sinense. Classification (NCBI taxonomy): domain Eukaryota; kingdom Viridiplantae; phylum Streptophyta; class Magnoliopsida; order Asparagales; family Orchidaceae; genus Cymbidium; species Cymbidium sinense. Next base: position 6,111,925 of record CM038225.1, on the reverse strand, counting down.
AGTACTCATCCAGCTAAGGGGTTACTAATTCTTTTATCTCAATTTTAGCCTAAGCTTTAGGTGAGGTTATTAGTTCTTTATTTTTAGTTTTGAATTATTAAATTTGGTAAAAGATTTATTTTTCCTAAGAGCCTAATCTACATCCAGGCCATACATAAAGCAAGGAAGAAACTAGGAAAAGGATGCCACTTAATGCACAAGCTAAATAAATCATCAATCAATTTATAAAGCTAATCATAAAAGAATAAAAGGCCATTGAGGCTGGGTACCACCACACAAACTTGAAAACAAATTGGGTAGCTAAGCTCTACCCTTATACAACTTGGATTATAAATTAATTACATACAATTAAGCAAGGAACTCATTGTTATGGGGTCTTCATGCTTAATTTCTTTATTCTTCTTTTCTTCTTTATTTTCTTCTTGGTCTCTTCTTTTGATGGATGGTTGGAAGGTGGATGCTAGGCTTCACATGGTGCATAAGATGAAATCTTATGACCAATGTTCATCCTAATCCCCATAACAATAATTCCAAAATCCTAATTGCAAAAATTACATGGAAAGGAAAAGTAAATCTAGCTAACACCTATAAAACAAAGATTAGCTAAACACACCAACAAATCCCAAGCATGTATATTGGACTTACCACCCTACACATGAATGACAAAGTCCACCTGGCCTATTGGATTATGCTTAGGCATATATGCACCTGCACAACAAAAGCATTTATATTTTTATTTATCATAGCACCCCTTAAGCACAATCCCCTGTAGAAGATAATGTTTAGACTAAGATTTCCCTACCATTCAATCTACAAACATACATCCTAACATCTAGACTAAAACATATATCACAAAATAAAAGCAAGCATCAAACCATACATCGCCCTAACCTAAAGCTAGAAGTGATGACTTAGCATAATGTGTGTGCTTTAAAGGTTTGTGTGGTATGCTTAGCTATGTCTTTAAGTTAGAATTCTCTAGGTATAAAGAATGTTTAGCTTAGAGGAGGGTTTCATTTAAGTGATTTAATTATTTTGGGTTGATTTTATTTTATGTTTTAATTGGGTTCAAATGAATCCTACAATTGATTACAAAGTTATAAAGAGAGGTAAAGAGAAGAGAACTTCTCTTTCCTTCTTTAACCTAAGTAATTTCAAAAGTGGATTTATGTTTCAATTTTATTTAATGAATATTTTATTATATGTTTTAATTAATCCTAAGTTTAGATGAACTCTGAATACACCTATTTAAAAAGAAAGGCATTTTAAGATAAAATAAAATGAACTAAATTCATAAAACATACATCACTTCATTTCTTTCCCAACATGTATAACATGCATATGAATAAGTCCTAAAAATATCTATACATACAGATGGGAATGTTTAGCACACTTGATGATGCATGCTAAGTAATTCATTTAAGAAAATTTGAATGTTTATGATGCATGATTTTCATTAAGTAGCAAAGGGGTTTCTTGTCCAATTTTCACATGCACACATGAATGTATGAAAGGCATAAGTGAGTATGATGCCATTGTTATCCAAGGGTGTAAGGTACAAGACCTACTTAGGGCTACTTAAAGTCTCACAATCTAGAGGTTGTCCAGACTACTATACCACTTTCCTTAAATACAAGCATGTGTACGAAAAAAATGAATGTAAAAGAAAGAATACAAAAGTTTATGTTGGTTGAATTATTTTTATTTATACAATTTATATGTACAAGTATAAGCATCCTTTTAAAGTAATATCATAGGAATGAATAGGATATGGAATTAGGCAAGTGTTAGGTTCTTTTTAAATGAACCATACACTTTGCTAAATCCTATTCAAAACTATACTAAAAGAGGGGACGAAAAACCTACACTAAGCACATCCTTATATTTTGCTCACATGCAAACTTATAAGTAATATATAAGTATCACACTTTCAATTTTAATAATTGATTCATATATTTTGAAAATAATTTGGATTTAATAGTGATAATAGCCACTCATATTCTTACTTTAGCCAACACATGCAATTTGACATAAAGGAGACATTTTCAATTTAAATTTGATTTTTGAAAAGTTTGGATGCATGAAATCATATGACATACATATTTAGCATGTTGGGAAAGAACTAAAGCAATGAAAGCATATAAACACATTCACTTTAATTAATTCCTAAAGACAATCTTATGAAATAAGGAAGTTTAAAGCAAATCAAAGATTATTTAATATGTTTTTGGTTTGATTTTGAACTTGATTTAATTTTAAAAATAAAAAGTGAATTGAGTTTGCTATTCTTAACCCATACACACATGTGTTTGATATTTTTTTAAATTTTTAGGTGATTAGATTCATTTTATATTTTGATTAGATTAAGGTATGAATTAAGCATGTTAATTACCCCTTACCTACACCACCTTAGCATAGTTAACCAAATAATTATGAGCCAATGAGATGACATAAAACCTCACAAGGAATTTACATTTGTAATGCTCCTAGGAATAAAGGGGCCTAATGCAATTTGGCTCATGATTAATGATTAATTAAGCTAAGGGGTTTAACTTAAGAAATTTCAAAACACCCCTCACATATATGAGTTGAATTTTGATTTTCTTAATTGAACTTAGGCTCTTGAATAGCTAAGCATCTACCCCAAGTAGATTAATTAAGTTCTGGAAAGTTTTAGAATTTTAAGAAATTATTTAAGAGGGTAATTAGTGAATTAACCCTTAATTAAGAGAGGATTAAGAAATAAATGGGGGTTTAAGGAATAGCTTAGGGGAAATGCCCCAAAATTATTCCTTAAACCTCCTATTCACTGAAACAGACCTTAATCAACACCAACAAAGAATTAAACCACTAATCAAACCCTTAGTTAACCTTAATTACATTAAGGGTGTAATTAAGAAATAAATTAGCAATTTTCCAATTAAGCCACCAATAAATCCCAAGAATATTAGGGGAGGGAGAAGTCATCCCCCAAAATATACTTAAGAAGTTTGAGAATAATTAGTGGATTAATTAAAGGGTAATAAGCAAATTAAGATTTCATATGAAGCACAAAATCAGAGAAAATAACTATTCAAAATTAATCAAAATCAATTTTAGAATATTTTATGTTTAATTATCTTTCTAATGTAATTTATTTCATAATTTTTCTAATTTTTCTAGTTTGAGGTATGAATTTTAGAAATTTAGGCAATTAATTAGAATTATTTAAATCCTAATGAATTCCATAATCCTATGGCGTGCCATGCATGAGCTGATGCAGCATCCCTTTACATGCGATGCCTTCCCATTGGCCACTTAAATGTCCCATCATAGCTCCATGTGGTGGTGACGCTACGCTGCTTTTCCCTCAGTTGTCCGATCAAGGATCAAATGGCTGAGATTAAAGTCACAGATCAGAGGAGATAAAGTTAAATATAAAGCACATTTTAATCTCGGTTGTCCATCCAAAATGCATGGATGGATGGCCAAAGATTCCCTATTCTTCCCTGTGAAAAATAGGGACCGTCCACTTTCAAAAAGAAGATCCAAGCTCGATTGAGCTCAGATTGGATTGAAAATTAACCCATACCATCTAAATCTAATGGCAAGCACATCTAACGGTCAAAATTCCATGAGATTAAAATTTCTTCATAAAGCTCCACACCACATTGAGTTTAATGGTCGAAAAATGGCATACCTCACCGGAGGTGATCACCGGTGCTCGATTCCCTTGGAGAAGCTTCATCTGGTTGAGACAAAGCTTTGGTGAAATTTTTAGAGGTTGAGGTTGAGTGGATCTTCCTATGGGTCACCTCCTTAGCTTGTGCTGAATTTTGATTGAAGTGGATCTCCCCTTGCTTCAAATACTTGGAAGAGAGCTTAGGTAAGCTCGATTAGACTCTTTGATGGAGTGTGCAAAGTGAATTGCAATGATTTTGAGTGTGGAGAAAGTTGGAAGTTTAGTTGAGCTCCCCTATTTTCAAAGGATGAAAACTGAGAAATGCCAAATTCGATCTCCCTTTAGGAAGCTTAGGATCACTTGCAAATGGCTCCTATGACTCTCTAGGCTTCAATCAATAATGGCTCTATTGGAATTGAAGTGAATTAGGGGGAGTATATCTCCCCCAATGGTAATCACGGCCAAAGCTTCACTTATCATTTTAGATCAATTACCCTGATTTAGAGTTGTTTGAGCAGTTAGAGGTTCCATGTGATTCATTTTAGGCCAGGGAGTGGATTTGTGAAGTCCCCATGCGCTCCATTTTAGTGGAGGCATGATTCCCATGTGCCCATTTCCATGCGCATGGTCGATTTGGCCCTTGGGTCAAGTTGGGTTGACCCAAACCCATTGGGCTAGGTGCACCACCCTCCTTAGTGCTCACTTGACCTATTAGGAGAGTATCAAGTAGGTATGAAGAGGGTTTAACCAAATTCCAAGTGAAATTGGCCAAAATTTGTTCTATGGCCTAAGGGTAAAATGGTCATTTAGCTAATTTTTGAATTTGAATATGTTGGGTATGTTGAGAAAATAGGTTGGACCATGTTTCATTGGATTTGGAGTTCATTTGGTATGGTTTGGCTCATGTTGACCCATTTAGGTCAGAATGGGTCAACTTGGGTCAAGTTAACCAATTAGTCAAATTGGGTCAAACCAAGGGTTGAGTCAAATTCATATGACCATTTGAAATGTTTTGGTGGTTTTGGTTTGAATTTGGTTCATATGACTTCATTTAGGTCAAATGGGTCAAGTTGACCAATTTGACCCATTTGACCTATTTGGTCAGGTGTAGGTTTAGATTTGGTTAGTCATATGAGTGGATTGGTATCTTTGTTTCCAATCAATTTTGGTTAAGCTTTGGCTCAACATGACCCTTTAGTCAAGTTAGTTGGGTCAATCAAGTTAGGTCTAGTTGGCCAATTGAGGCTTTGGTCAAGTTCAACAAGTGATTTGAAATAAACTTGACTAATTGGTTTCAATCAATTTGGCTTAGATCAAGTTTTGACACATTTTGACTTTTTAGGTCAACTTGGGTCAACTTGGGTCAACTTGGGTCAAGTATCCAATTGGGCTAGGTTAGGCTCAAATGTTGACTTGGTCAAGTTCAAACATTGGTCATGAATGAACTTAGATCATTGGTTTCAATCAATTTAGCTTATGGTGGATCTTGGCTATGTTGGGTTTCATTTTGGCTAAGTGTTGACTTGGTCAATCCTTTGGTTTGACTTGGTTTGACCCAATTTATGTGATTGATCATCTCATGATGATTGTTGATCATGATGAGAGGCATGGCTGAGTTTGATTCAATCCAATTTGATTAGGAATAGAATTTGGCTCATAAGGGTACTTTAGGTCACTTTGGGTCAAGTGGGTCTAGATGGTCAAATGGCATGGTCAATGTTTGAGTTGAGTTTTATTAGTTTTAGGTTATTATTAGTTTATTATTAGTTTTATGTTTAGTTTTAGTTAGGTTATGAGTTTAGTTTTATTAGTTTTAGTTATTATTATTTTAATGCTTAGAAGGGTGGGGACATTTAGTTTAGTTCATTAGTTTATTTTAGTTTATTTATTATGGTTTAGTTTATTTTAGTTTATTTATTATTATTAGTTAGTTAGTTTTTTGTTTAATTTAGTTAGTTATTATTATTAGTTTATGGTTTTAATATTATTTAGGTTTTAGTTAGTTTTAGTTAATGGTTTAGTTTTATTAGTTTAGTGTTTTTACTTTATTTATTCATTTATTAATTTAGTTTATTAGTTTTATTAGTTTTAATTAGTTATGGGTTATGGTTTTTTTATTAGTTTATTATTATTAGTTTTTTTAGTTAGTTTATGGTTTTAGCTTTTTATTAGTTAATATTAGTTATTTTTTTATTATTAGTTGGTTTTATTACTAGTTTATTTTATTTTAGTTTTTTCTTTAGTTTTATTATTATAATTTATGTTTATTATTATTAATTTTATCATTATTATTTAGTTTATTTATTTAGTTAGGGTTTAAGGTTTAGTTATTTAGTTATTTGTTAGTTAATTTATTATTATTTATTATTATTAGTTTATTAGTTTAGTTAGTTAATTATTTTATTATTATTATTATTATTATTAGTTTTATTAGTTTAGTTATTGTTTATTATTATTATTATTATATTTATTATTTATTAGTTTAATTATTTAGTTAGTTTTGTTTTATTTAGTTATTAGTTTATTAGTTTATTATTAGTTAGTTATTATTAATTTTTTTTGGGTGTTTTATTATAAGTTTATTATTATTAGTTAGTTTATTAAGTTTAGTTATTATTATGTTTATTTAGTAGTTAATTTTTACAGTTTATTAGTTTAGGTTTAGGGTTTAGTTTTAATTACTTATTTAGTTATTATTATTAGTTAATTAATTTAGTTTTAGTGTTTATTATTTATTAGGGTTTAAGTTTATTTATTAATCAATTTAGTTTTATTAATTAGTTCATTTATTAGTTTATTAATTTATTAATTATTAGTTTTAGGTTATTAGTAATTAATTATTAATTTTATTTAGTTAATTATTAGTTTTAGTTTTTTATTAGTTATTATTAGGTTTTTAGTTTATTATTTATTAATTTATTAGGTTTTATTGGTTAGTTATTGCTATTAGTTTATTTTATTATTAGATTTTTTTTTTATTGTTTATTATTAATATTTATTTTATTAGTTATTAGTTATTTTATTCGGTTTAGTTTATTATTAGTTTTATTATTATTAGTTTTATAAATTTAAGTTTGGGTCCAAGTGTTTACTTTAATTAGTTATTATTATTACTATTACTATTATTATTATTATTATTATTATTATTATTATTATTATTATTATTATTATTATTATTATTATTATTATTATTATTATTATTATTATTATTGTTATTGTTGTGTTTGTGGTGTGTTATGTTGTTATTATTATTATTAGTAATAGTATTATTAGTTTTAGATATTATTATTATTATTATTATTATATTAGTTTATTAATTTTAGTTAGTTATTATTATATGTATTTATAGTTTATTATTAGTTGTTATTAGTAGGTATATTATTAGTTTTATTGGTTAGTTTTCATTTAGTTTATTATTATTTATTAGTTTAGTTAGTTTTGTGTTTAGTTTAGTTTTAGTTATTTATTATTTTGTTTATTATTATTATTATTATTAGTTAAGTTTAGTTAGTTTTTTTATGTTATTAGGTTTTATTATTATTTAGTGTTTATTTAGTTATTCTTAGTTTTTAGTTTAGTTTCTTTTTTATTATTATTCATTACTAGTTTATCAATTTAATTTATTTTCTTAGTTTATTATTATTAATTAGTTTATTAGGTTAGTTTATTAATATTAGGTTTATTTATTTATTTATGTTTTATTTATTATTTAATTTATTATTAGTTTAATTTATTATTATTATATTATTATTATTATTTTATTATTATTATTATTATTACTTTAGTTATTTATTTTATTTAGTTTAGTTATTATTAGTTTATTATTTAGTGTTAGTTATTATTAGTTATTTAGTTTTAGTTTATTTTTTTAGTTTTATTATTTTAATTATTATTATCTAGTTATTATTAGGTTTATTTAGTTTATTTGTTTATTTAGTTTAGTTATTAATTTGGTTAGTTAGTTATTAGTTGTTTCTTAGTTATTTAGTTAGTTTATTAGTTTTAGTTTATTAGTTATTAGTTTTTTTAGTTAGTTTAGTTATTATTAATAGTTATTAAGTTGTATTGTTAGTTATTTATTAAGTTAGTTGTTTGTGGGTTTAGTTTATTAGTTAGTTATTATTATTAGTTAGTTGTTTATTAGGGTTTTGTTTACTTTGTTTATTAGTTTAGTTTTAGCTATTAGTTTAGGTTTAGTTTAGTTTTTATTAGTTTTAATAATTTTGTTTGTTTTTAGTTAGTTCATTAATGTGGTTTTTTTGTTTATGTTTAATTTAGTTATTACTTTATTTATTAGTTTAGTTGGTTTTTGTTATTCTTAGTTTATTAGTTTTTTTATTATTTATCCGTTTAGTTTATTTAATTTTATTAGTTTTTGTTATATTATTAGTTTTGTTTATTATTAGTTCATCTTTAGTTTATTATTTATTAGTTTTAGTTTTAGTTAGTTTATTTTAGTATTGGGTTTTGTAGGGTTTAGGGTTTAGGTTTTGGGTTTGGGTTATGGGGTTTAGGGTTTAGGGTTTAGAGTTTTAATTTTAAGGTATAGGGTTTGTTTTAGAGTTAGAATAATTTTATTTTTCATTTTTTTTATTTTTAGGGTTTAGGGTTTAGGTTTTAGGTTTTAGGTTTAGGGTTCATGTTTTAGTTTAGGGTTTAGGGTTTTTGGTTTTTTTTAATAGAGAACAAATTTAAATTCAACATTTCTTCTTTTTAATTTCATCAACTAAGTAACACACCAAGTTCTCTAAGACACAGGCGACGACATAGATAAAAAATGAGCATGCATAGGGCAAATCAAAAACCCTAGATAATTAGAACCTGTCAGAACCACCATGACCTCTCGAGTAGTAGGATCCACCATCATATTTTCGATCTCTTCCTCCGCCACCACCATGGCTATAACCTCTAACGCTCCTCCTGCCTCCATAACCACCATTTCTCTAACCACCAGCTCCATATCGACCATCACCCCCAGATTCCCCACCGCCACTGCGATAATTGCCTCTTCAACCTTCAACTCCACTGCTAGATCTAGAATTACCCTAGTTAATGGTGATGTTCCTGCTGTCAAGGTTCTACCCATTCTTAAGTTTTAGGTTTAGGCTTAAGTTTATTAGCTCTTAGGGATAAGGTTTATTTTTTAAATTTTTTAGTTACTTTAGGTTTAGGTCTACGGTTTGAGGTCTAGGGTTTAGGGTTTAGGGTTTAGGGTTTAGGGTTAGGGTTTAGAGTTTAGGGTTTAGGGTTTAACATTTAGGGTATAGTTTAGCATTTAGGGTTTAGGGTTTTGAGGTTTATGCTTTAACGATTTAGGATTTGGGTCTAGGGTCAAGGCTCATGATTTAGGGTTTAGGTTTTATTTGAGTTTGTGGGTTTTTTGGGGTTTTAGGGTTTAGGGTTTAGGGTTTATGGCTTAAGATTTAGAGTTTAGGGTTTTTTTTTGAAATTAAGAAACCCGTAGGTTTAGTTTTATTTAGTTTATTTTTTATTTGTTTTAGTTTATATTTTTTTATTTAGGTTTATTTTTTTATTTTAATTTAGTTTAGTTTATTTATTTTAGTTTATTTTTTAGGTTTAGGTTTATGTTTAGATTTGTTTTTTAGTTGAGTTTTATTTTCATTTTAGTTTTTCAGTTTAGGTTTTATTTTTCATTTTAGGTTTAGGTTTTTATTTTATTTTTTAGGTTTAGGTTTTAGGTTTTTATTTTAGGTTTATTTTTAGATTTTATTTTTTAGGTATTTGTTTTATTTTTATTTTTAGGTTTTAGTTAAGATTTTTATATTATTTTTTTAGGTTTAGGTTTTAGGTTTTATTTTTTTAGTTTTGGTTTAGGTTTATTTTTAGTTTATTTTATTTTATTTTGTTTAGGTTTAAGTTTAGGTTTAGGTTTTATTTGTTTTAATTTATTTTATTATTTTATGTTCATGTTTATTTTATTTAGTTTATTTTTTTTATTTTATGTTTAATTTTTTTGGTTTAAGTTTTAGATTTTATTTTTTATTTTTATATTTAGCTTTTATTTTATTTAGGTTTTTATTTCTTAGGTTTATTTTAGTTTGGTTTATATTTTATTTATTTTATTTTAGTTTATTTTAACTTCTTATTATATTTTATTTTATGTTTGTTTTTTTTATTTTATTTTTTTAAAAAAATTTTAGGTTTAGGTTTTGTTATTTATTTTAATTTTAGGTTTTATATAGTTTAGGTTGAGGTTTTTAGGTTTTTAGGGTTTATGCTTAGGATTTAGGGTTTATGATTTAGGGTTTTAAGGTTTAAGGTTTAGGGGTAAGGTTTTAGGGTTTAGGGTTTTTAAGGTTTAGTGTTTAGTGTTTAGGGTTTAGAGTTAGCTTAGGGTTTAGGGTTTATTCAGGGTTTAGGGTTTTTAGTGTTTAGGGTTTACAATTTAAGGTTTATTTAGGGTTTAAGATTAAGGGTTTTAGGGTTTAGGGTTTAGTTTTTTAGTGGGTTAGTTATGTGTTTTTTTGGTTTAGTGTTTAGGTTTTAGGGTTTAGGACTTAGGGTTTAGGGTTTAGGCTTGTGGGGTTTTTTTTCTAGTTTATTTTAATTATTATTTTTATTTAGTTTTACTTTTTATTTTTATTTAGTTTAGTTTATTTATTTTAGGTTTATTTATTTTACTTTAGGTTTTTTTTGTTTATTTTTAAGCTTTAGGTTTAGGTTTATGTTTACTTTTTAGTTTATTTTATTTTATTTTATTTTAGTTTAGGATTTATTTTTTATTTTAGGTTTAGGTTTAGTTAGGTTTTATTTTAGTTTATTTTTTAGGTTTTATTTTTAATTTATGTTTAGGTTTATTTTTTTATTTATTTTATTTAATTTAGGGTTTAAGTTTACTTTATTTTAGGTTTAGGTTTAGGTTTTATTTATTTTAGTTTTAGGTTTATTTTATTATTTTATTTGAGGTTTAGGTTTTCTTTTAGTTTTAGGTTTATTTTTTATTTATTTTTATTTATTTTAAGTTTAAGTTTTTATTTAGTTTTTTTATTTTAATTTATGAAGTTTATTTTATTTTATTTTTTTTTAATTTTTTATTTTATTTAGGTATTTTGAGTTTAAGTCCATTTTATTTTACTTTAGTTTATGGTTTTATTTATTTTGTTTTAGTGTTTAGTTTTATTTTATTTTATTTTATTTTTTAGGTTTAGGTTTAGGATTAGTTTTAGTTTAGGTTATTTTATTTTATTATTTTATTTTATTTAGTTTTAGGGTTTTTATTTATTTTATTTTAGGTTTATTTAATAGGTAGGCTTAGGTTAATTAGTTTAGAGTTTAGGGTGAGTGAGGGAGGTTTGGATTTAGGGTTTATTATATTTAGAGAGGGTATTAGTGGTGTTAGTTTAGATTTAGGGTATTAGATTTATTTTGGATTTAGGGGACGTTTGTGGTCAGTGGTTTTAGTGGTTTTGGGTTTATCTAGGGTTTATGATTAGGGTTTGGTTATGGTTTAGTTTAAGTTGATATAGTTTTTTGGTGTGGTGGTCAGTTTAGAGAAGTTTAAGGTATGAGGATGGTTTAGGTCAGTAGTTAAGTTTGGGTTAGGGTAGGATTTAAGAAAAGAGGGTCAGGATTTGATTTATGATTTTGGTGGGGTATGATATAGTAGGGTATTTTGGGTAGGGAGGATAAGTTTCTTTATAAAAGATTTGGTTAGTTTATTAGTTTAGAGAATTTTATACTTTTGGAGTGATCAGATCAGGATCAGTGATCAGTTTAGGAGGGTTAGGGTTTTTAGCATTTATGATGATTTAGGGTTTAAGAGCATTTGTGTAGTTTAGGAGTTTTGGAGTACTGGTTTATAGTTTGGTTTTAGGTCACCATGCTGTATTTAAGGTTAGGCGCATTTAGTTTAGCCTGGATTATGGCTTTAGTTTAGGTTTGGGGAAAGAAGTGGGTAGTTTTGTTTTAGGTTTAGGTGGGTTGTGGAGTGGTAGTGTAAGTGGTAAGTTTAGAAGATTTAGGTTTTATTTGGGTTTTAGGGTTTAGGATTTTTATCTGGTTTAGGAGTTCAGTTTAGAGTGTGGTATGATTTAGGATGAGTGGTTAGTTAGGTTGGGTGGGTTTAGTTAGGGTAATGTTTGTGAGTTTAGTTGGGTAGGTTAGGTTTAGGATTTGGGGGTGGAGGATAGGATTGTGGTAGGGTTAGGGTTTAGGGTTTAGGGATCCAAGGTTTAGGATTAGGTTTAGTTTAGGGTTTATTTAGGGAGGTTTGGGGTTTTGAATTTAAGCAAAGACAGTTGTTTATTTTATATTTTATTTATTTATTTTAGTTTATTTTAGTTTATTATTTTTATTTAAGTTAATTTTTTAATTTTAATTTAGTTTAGTTTATTTATTTTAGTTTATTTTTTTAGGTTTAGGTTGAGGTTTATGTTTATTTTTTAGTTTAGTTTTATTTTTATTTTATTTTTTAGGTTTAGGTTTTATTTTTTATTTTTAGGTTTATGTTTATGTTTTTATTTTTTATTTTTTTTAGGTTTAAGTTTTAGGTTTTTATTTTAGGTTTATTTCTAAGTTTTTTTTAGTTTAGATTTAGGTATATTTTTAGTTTATTTTATTTTATTTACTTTAGGGTTTAGGTTTAGTTTATTTTAACTTTAGGTTTAGGTTTTATTTATTTTAGTTTAGTATATGTTAGTTTAGGTTTAGGTTTATTTTATTTTGTTTATTTTAGGTTTAGGTATTTTTTTAGTTTAGGGTGGTTTTATTTTTTATTTATTTTCAGATTTAGGTTTTTATTTACTTTTTATTTTAATTTATTTTAGGTTTATTTTATTTTTTATTTTTTATTTTAGGTTTTATTTTATTTAGGTTTTTCATTTTTAGGTTTATTTTTTTTTTGTTTAGTTTAGATTTTTAATTATTTTATTTTGGTTTACTTTTATTTTTATTTTATTTTATTTTATTTTTAGGTTAGGTTTCGATTTAGGTTTATGTTTTAGTTTAGATTTTTTATTTTAGTTTATTTTTTATTTAGGTTTTTTTATTTATTTTATTTTAGGTTTATTTTTTTAGTTTTAGGTTTATTTAGTTTAGTTTAGGGTTTAGGGTTTAGGGTTTAGGGTTTGGGGACTAGAGTTTAGGGTTTAGGGTTTAGGGTTTAAGGTTTTAGGTTTTATGGTTTAGGGTTTAGGGTTGAGGGTTAGGGTTTATGATTTAGGGTTTAATGTTTTAAGGTTTGGGATGTTGAGATTTTTTAAGAAAATTAGGTTTAGGTTTAGGATTAAGTTTACTTTTTGTTTTCTTTATTTAATTTAGGTTTAGGTTTATTTATTTTTAGTTTACTTTAGATTATTATTTTATTTTAGTTTAGGTTTTATTTATTTTGTAGGTTTTTTATTTTTAGTTTAGTTTAGGTATAGGTTTATTTAGGTTTATTTTATTATTTATTTATTTAGTTTATTTTTTAGTTTAGGTTTAAGTTTATGTTTATGTTTTATTTTTTATTTTAGTTTATTTTTTTATTTTAGTTTAGTTTAGGTTATCTTTTAGTTTAGTTTAGGTTTTCTTTTAGTTTAGTTTAGGTTTAGGTTTTAGTAATTTTTTATTCAGTTCATTTATTTTTTGTTTTTTAGTTTAGTTTAGTTGGTTTTATTTATTTTTTAGTTTATTTTTCTTTTAGTTTATTTAGCTTAGGTTTAGGTTTATTTTTAGCTTTATTTAGTTTAGTTTAGGTTTAGGGTTTAGGCTTTTTTTAGGTTTAGGTTTATGTTTTTATTTAAGTTTTAGTTTATTTATTTTTTATTTTATTTTTATTTAGGTTTATTTAGTTTAATTTATTTAGTTTAGCTTTTATTTTTTATTTTGGTTTAGGTTTAGGTTTTATTTAGTTTTATTTTAGGTTTAGGTTTAGTTTAAGTTTATTTAATTTTTAATTATGTTTAGGTTTCTTTTTATTTGTAGTTTAGTTTATTTATGTTTAGGATTAAGTTTTTAGTTTATTTTAGTTTAGGTTTAGGTTTAGGATTATTTAGGATAATTTAGTTTAGGTTTATTTATTTTTTACTTTAGTTTTTTTTTTGTTTTATTAGTTTAGTTTATTTAGTTTACTTATTTAGGTTTATTTTAAGTTTAGGTTAGGTTTATTTATTTTAGTTTAGTTTAGTTTATTTTTATTTTTAGGTTTACTTAATTTTTAGTTTTATTTAGTTTAGGTTTTGGTTTAGATTTACTTTTATCTATCTATTTAGGTTTTAGTTTATTTAGTTTAGTTTAGGGTTTTGGTTTATTAATTTAGGTTTAGGTTAAGGTTTATTTATTTAGTTTATTTATTTATTTAGGTTTAGGTTTAATTTAGTTTTATTTTATTTTGGGTATAGGGTTTAAGTTTAGGTTTAGGTTTAGGTTTATAGAGTTTAGGATTAGTTTAGGTTTAATTTTATTTATTTATTTAGTTTATTTTTTATGTAGTTTTTTTATTTAAGTTTATTTTTTATTTAGTTTTAATTTATTTTTTTATTTTAGTTTATTATTTTATTTATTTTTTTTATTTTTTATTTTTTATTTTGGGTTTAGGTTTTAATTTAGGTTTAGGTTAGAAGTTTAGGTTTAGGTTTTTTTTGGTTTTTTATTTTATTTTATTTTGTGTATTTACTTTATTTAGTTAGTTTATTTTTATTTATTTATTTAATTTATTTATTTAGTTTATTTATTTAGTTTAGGGTTTATTTTATTTTAGGTTTAGCTTTCATTTAGTTTTAATTAGGTTTAGGTTAAGTTTATTTAGGTTTAGATTTTTAGTTTAGTTTGTCTTAGTTTAATTTAGTTTAGGTGTATTTAGTTTTTTTATTTGTATTTTTATTTATTTAGTTTGGTTTAGGTTTATTTATGTTTAGGTTTATTTAGTTTATTTATTTATTTACTTTATTTTTTATTTTGGTTTTATTATTTAGTTTAGTTTATTAGTTTAGCTTATTTAATTTAATTTTTTTAGGTATATTTAATTAAGTTTAGTTTAGGTTTATTTAGTTTAGGTTTAGGTTTATTTTTTACTTAGTTTAGTTTATTTTTTTAGTTTAGGTTTAGGTTAAGGTTTAGGTTTTATTTAAGTTTATGTTTAAGTTTATTTTATTTATTTTAGGTTAAATTAGTTTTGGTTTAGTTTAGTTTAGGGTTTAAGTTTATTTTAAGTTTAGTTTATTTAGTTTAGTTTATTATTTAGTTTAGGTTTAGGTTTAGGTTTATTTTATATTTTTATTTTATTTAACTTATTTTTTAGGTTTTATTTTAGCTTTTAGGTTTAGGTTTATGTTTAGGTTTAGGTTATAGGTTTAGGTTTATTTATTTAGTTTAGGTTTTAGTTTATTTAGTTTAGGTTTAGGTTTAGGTTTAAATTTTACATTTATTTTTAGGTTTGTTTTATTTAGTTTATTTTATTTATTTAGTTTAGTTTAGGTTTAGGTTTTATTTATTTAGTTTATTTAGGTTTGGGTTTAGGTTTAGATTTATTTATTTATTATTTAGTTTATTTATTTAAGTTTATTTTTTATTTATTTTTATTTAGTTTATTGTTCTATTTATTTTAGTTTTTTATATTTATTTTAGTTTAGGCTTAGGCTTAGGTTTTGATTTTAGGTTTAGGTTTTTATTTTATTTTATTATTATTTATTTAGTTAAGTTTATTTTATTTATTTATTTATGTTTATTTAGTTTATTTATTTAGTTTAATTATTTAGTTTAGGGTTTATTTTATTTTAGATTTAGGTTTTATTTAGTTTTATTTTGTTTTATTTAGGTTTAGGTTTAGTTTTTTTTTAGGTTTAGGTTTAGGGTTTGGTTTATTTAATTTTAATTTAGGTTTAGCTTTAGGTTTATTTTAATTGAGTTCATTTTATTTAGTTTTGGTTTATTTATTTAGTTTAGTTTATTTAATTTATTTAGGTTTAAGTTTATTTAGGTTTAGGTTTTATTTAGTTTATTTTAGTTTATGTTTTAGTTCATAATTAGTTTTTATTTATTATTAGTTATTAGTTTTAGTTTATTATTTCTTAGTCTTAATTTTAATTAGTTTAGTTTAGTGCTTTATTAGTTTTTTTAGGTTTTATTTAGGGTTTAGGGTTTAGGGTTTGGTTTTTTTTTAGGGTTTAGGATTTAGATTTGTTTTTTTCATATATTTAGGGTTTTAGGTTTAGGAATTAGGGTTTAGTGTTTTTTTAATTAAGTAAACTCATTGGTTTAGGTTTATTTAGTTTATTTTATATTTATTTTAGTTTATTTTATTTTTTTATTTTTATTTAGGTTTATTTTTTATTTTTATTTAGTTTAGTTTATTTATTTTAGTTTAGGTTTTTTGTTTTAGTTTATTTTTGAGGTTTCAGTTTACGTTTAAATTTATTTTTTAGTTGAGTTTTATTTAATTTTTTTAAGTTTATTTTTAGGTTTTATTTTTTATTTAGGTTTAGGTTTATTTTTAGTTAAGTTTTATTTTTATTTTATTTTTTTGGCTTAGGTTTTATTTTTTACTTTTAACTTTATGTTTAGGTTTTTATTTTATTTTTTTCAGCTTTTAGTTTTAGGTTTAGGTTTAGGTATAGGTTTATTTATTTTATTTAGGTTTTAGTTTATTTAGTTCAAATTTAGGTTAAATTAGTTTAGGTTTATGTTTATGTTTAGGTTTAGGTTTTAGGTTTATATTTAGGTTTATTTTATTTAGTTAATTTTATATTGGTTTTAGTTTATTTAGTTTAGTTTAGGTTTAGGTTTTTATTTATTTAGTTTATTTAGATTTAGATTTAGGTTTATTTTATTTTTAGTTTATTTATTTATTTATTTTAGGTTTAGGATTAGGTTTAGGTTTTTAGATTTCTTTATTTAGGTTTAAGTTTACGTTTAGGTTTATTTAGTTTAGTTTAGGTTTATCTATTTAGTTTATTTTATTTAGTTTATTTTAGTTTAGGTTTTGGTTTTAGGTTTAGGTTTAGGTTTATGTTTAGGTTTAGGTTTAATTAGTTTAGTTTAGGTTTATTTATTTTTATTTTTATTTATTTTAGTTTATTTATTTAGGTTTAGTTTTAAATTTAGATTTAGGTTTACTAAGTTAATTTTTTAGTTTAGGTTTAGGTTTATTTTTTTATTTTTTTTATTTTAGTTTAGGTTTATGTTTATGTTTAGGTTTATTTAGTTTATTTAGTTTAATTTATTTTGTTTATTTAGTTTAGGTTTAAGTTTAGGTTTAGTTTAGGTTTAGTTTATGGTTTAGTTTAGTTTAGGTTTAGGTTTAGGTTTAGTGGTTTAAGTTTAGGGTTTAGGTTTAGAGTTTAGGTTTAGGTTTAGGTTTATTTTATTTATTTATTTATTTAGTTTATTTTTTAGGTTTTATTTAAGCTTTTAGGTTTGGTTTTATGTTTAAGTTTAGGTTTCAGGTTTAGGTTTATTTATTTAGTTTAGGTTTAAGTTTATTTTGTTTAGATTTAGGTTTATTTATTTTAGGTTTAAGTTTAGGTTTAGGTTTTAGGTATATTTTTAGGTTTATTTTATTTTTGTTTTAATTTATTTAGTTTAGTTTAGGATTAAGTTTTTATTTATTTCATTTATTAGGTTTAGGTTTTATTTATTTTTTTATTTTATTTTACTTTTTAGGTTTATTTATTTCAGTTTAGGTTTAGGTTTATTTATTTAGGTTTATTTTTAGTTTAGTTTATTTAGTTTTATTTTAGGTTAGGTTTATTTTATTTTAAGTTTATTTATTTATTTTTATTTATTTTAGGTTTAGGTTTTTAGGTTTATTTATTTAGGTTTAGGTTTATTTAATTTAGTTTAGGTTTATTTATTTAGTTTATTTATTTAGTTTATTTTAGTTTAGGTTTAGGTTTAGGTTTTAGGTTTTAGGTTTAGGTTTAGGTTAGGTTTAGGTTTAGGTATAGATTTAGGTTTATTTATTTTATTTTTATTTAGTTTGGTTTATTTATTAAGGTTTAGGTTTATTTATTTTAGTTTAGTTTAGGTTTAGGTTTAGGTTTATTTTATTTAGTTTAGGTTTAGGTTTAGGTTTAGGTTTATTTAGTTTAGTTTATTTTATTTAGGCTTAGGTTTAGGCTTAATTTGGGATTATTTAGGTTTAGGTTTAGGTTTAGGTTTGGGTTTATTTTAGTATATTTAGTTTAGGTTTAGGTTTAGGTTTTAGTTTAGGTTTAGGTTTAGGTTTTATTTAGGTTTATTTAGTTTAGTTCATTTATTTTTTAGTTTAGGTTCATTTATTTTAGTTTATTTATTTTAGGTTTAGATTTAAGTTTAGGTTTAGGTTTAGGTTTAGGTTTAGGTTTATTTTATTTAGTTTATTAATTTAGTTTAGTTTAGGTTTGTTTAGTTTATTAGTATTATTTATTTTAGTTTAGGTTTAGGCTTATGTTTGGTTTAGGTTTAGGTTTAGGTTTATTTTTATTTAGTATATTTAGTTTATGTTTAGATTTAGGTTTAGGTTTAGGCTTTATTTAGGTTTAGGTTTAAGTTTAGGTTTAGGTTTAGGTTTAGGTTTATCTTTATTTAGTTTATTTAGTTTACCTTAGGTTAAGCTATGGCTTTAAGTTTGTGTGGTATGCTTAGCTATGGATTTAAGTTAGACTTTTCTAAGTGTGAAACATGTTCAACTTAGAGGAGGGTTTCATTTAAGTGATTTAGTTGATTTTACTTCATATTTTGATTAGGTTCAAGTGAATACTACAATTAATTACTAAGTTATAAAGAGAGGGAAAGAGAAGAGAACTTCTCTTTCCTTCCCTAACCTAAGTTATTTCTAAAGTTGATTCATGTTTTGGTTTTGTTTAATGAATTTTTTAATTAGGTGTTTTAATTAATCATAAGTTTAGATGAACTCTAAACAAACCCATTCAAAAAGAAAGACATTTTAAGTGTAAACAAAATGAATAAAATTCATAAATCATACATCACTTCATTTCTTTCCCAACATGTATAACATGCATATGGATGAGTCCTAAGAATATCTATACGTACAAATGAGAATGTTTAACACACTTTATGATGCATGCTAAGCAATTCATTTAAGAAAATTTGAAAGTTTATGATGCATGATTTTCATTAAGTAGAAAAGGGATTTCTTATCCAATTTTCACATGCACACATGAAAGTAAGAAAGGCATAAGTGAGTACAACGCCATTGTTAATCAGAGGTGTAAGGTACAAGACCTACATAGGGCTACTTAAAGCCTCATAACCGCAGGGTTGTCTAGACTAATATACCAGTTTCCTTAAATACAAGCATGTGTACAAAAGAAATGAATGGAAAAGAAAGAATGCAAAATTTTGTGTTAGTTGATTTATTTTGTTTATGCAATTTATATGTGCAAGCATAAGTATCCTTCTTAAGTGATAGTATGGGAATGAATAGGATATGTAATTAGGCAAGTGTTAAGTTCTTTTCTAATGAACCATACACCTTGCCAAATCCTATTCAAAACTATACTAAAAGAGAAGAGAAAGAAGACCTACACTAAGCACATCTTTATGTTTTACTCACATACAAACTTATAATTAAGATATTAGTAACACACTTTTAGTTTGGATAATTGATTCATAAATTTTGAAAATATTTTGGATTTGATAGTGATAACAGCCACACATATTCTTACTTTAGCTAACACATGCAATTTGACATAGAGGAAACATTTTCATTTTAAATTTTATTTTTGAAAGGCATGGATGTATGAAACCACATGACATACATATTTAACATATTGGGGAAATAACTAAAGCAATGAAATCATGCCAACACATTCACTTCAATTAAATCCTAAAGACACTCTTATGATATAAGAAAGCTTAAAGTAAATCAAAGTTTATTTAATATGATTTTTGTTTGATTTTGAATTTGATTTCACTTTAAAAATGTGGATTGAGTTTGCTGTTCCTAACCCATTACCACATGTGTTTGACATTTTTATTTATTTTTTAGATGATTAGATTCATTTTAGATTTTGATTAGGTTAACATATGAATTAAACATGTTAATTAGCCCTTACCTACATAACCTTAGCATAGTTAACCGAATACTTATGAGCCAATGAGATGACATCAAACCTCACAAGAAATTTAAATTTGCAATGCACCTAGGAAGAAAAGGGCCTAATGCAATTTGGCTCATGATTAATGGTTAGTTAAGCTAAGGGGTTTAATTAAATTAATTTCAAAACACCCCTCACACATATGAGTTGAGCTTTGATTTCCATAACTGAACATAGGCTCTTGAACACCTAAGCATCTATCCAAAGTAGATTAATTAAATTTTGAAGAATTTGAGAAATTTTAAGAAATTAATTAAGAGGATAATTAGTGAATTAGCCTTTAATTAAGAGAAGATTAGGAAAGAAAAGGGGGTTTAGGGAATAGCTTAGGGGAAATGCCCAAAAATAATGCACTAAACCTCCTATTTATTGGATCAAACCTTAACCAACTTTAATAAAGGATTAAAACACTAATCAAACCCTTAATTAACCCTAATTACATAAAAGGGGTAATGAGGAAATGCATTAGTAATTCCCCCAATTAAGCCATCAATAAATCTCAAGAAAATTAGGGGAGGCAGAAGTCATCCTTTAAAATATACCCAAGAAGTGTGATATTAATCAATGAATTAATTAGG
Source organism: Cymbidium sinense (assembly GCA_021442155.1). Taxonomy (NCBI): domain Eukaryota; kingdom Viridiplantae; phylum Streptophyta; class Magnoliopsida; order Asparagales; family Orchidaceae; genus Cymbidium; species Cymbidium sinense. Next base: position 6,091,649 of record CM038225.1, on the reverse strand, counting down.
GAATAATTAGCAAATTACTATTTCAAATAAATCCCAAAATCAAAGAAAGATAATATTAAAAATACATTAAAACCAATTTTAAAATATTCCAGATTTACTAAATTCAAACTAGGTTTTATATGTGGTGCGATAGGCCCACAAGGCTTCAACTAACTGCTCATGTCACTATCGCTTATTGATGTTGAGTGTCTTCTTTAGTATTTGTATGAGAGTTTTGTTGAAGGCTTTTGCTAAGCTGTTTACCCTCAAGTAGTTGATGGTGGAATATCTCCAAAATATGTTGTGTCTCTAGGCAAAGTTGTTGATCTCGGTGCTCTTAAATGCAATGCCAATATCAGTTATAATTCATCGAGGAAGTCCAAACCTATATATGATATGGTTCCTAAAAAATTGAAGCACATATTGAACTGTGACCTATCTGAGCAAAATTGCTAATGCCCATTTGGAAAAGTAGTCAGTAGCAGCTAAGATGAACTGATGACCCTTGAAAGAATGAGGATCAGTCGGACCCACTATGTTGGTACCCCAACACTCGAATGGCCATGAGGCCAATGCAGGATGTAGAATTTTAGGTGGTTGGTGTAGGACTACACCATGTATTTGACATTAGTTGCATCGCCTAGCTGTATCCACATAATCTTTAATCATCGATGACCAGTAGTATCCTAGTCTCTTGATCTTGGATTTCATCTCTGGATCAGATTGGTTGGCTCCACATAATCTTGAGTGTACCTTGGTCATGATCTTATGGGCTTCATGCTTGGCTAAACAAACATATAATTAAAAGACTATTGGTACAATACACCATCCATAAGAGCATAGGAAAATGCTCTCTACTTCATCTAATGGGCTTGGGACTTCTCTTGAAGTAGTTCGCCTTTATTTAGGTAATCCATGAATGGTTGCCTCAAATATAACTTCTCATCCTTCTTAGAAATGACAACCTCCCTTTCAGGAGAGTACATTTTGATGAGTTCAATATCAATAAGGGATAAGATTTGTCTATTTTGGACCTTTTTTGATTTGGTCTCATCCTCCAGACATGCCAACTCTTTGGCAAGCTTGAATAAAGCATATACTATGACGTTCTCTCCTAGAGGAATCTTAAAAATGGTTACCTCTAGGATTTAGGCCAATAAATCCATGGTGTACTTATGGTAGTGATGGAGCTTGGGCTTTGTAGCATTATAGAACCCAGGGATTTGGTTGATAACTAGCTAAGAATCTAGGAAGATGTTAAAGTTCTGGATGCATAGAGTAACAACTAACTCTACACTAAAAATCAGAGCATCATATTTGACTTTATTGTTGGTGCAAGGATTGGACAGATGATATGAGAATCTCATCACATCATGGTATTGAGTTAAGAGAACTATTCCTACCCCTGCCTTTCTTGGAGTAGTAGATTATGGTTGTTCTCCTCTTTAAGAGGAAGCCACACCATCAAAGTACATCTCCCAATGGGGAATGCTAGTATCCCCTAATTTCATGATTTATTCATCAGGGAGACCATCATTAAGAAGAAGTTAGTAGGAAGTGAGTGTTCTGCTAATAAATCTACTAGTGCTTATCCTTTCACTGTAGGAAGGGGTACGAAGGTAATGTCAAACTGTGAGAGGATCATGGACCATCATGCCAATCATCCGGATAGCGGTCGTGTCTTCAGATACTATAGTGGATTCATCCTAGAGATGAAGTTCACCTTATGAGGAAGCATGTAGTACTATAGCTTTTGTGATGCAAAGATTAAAGTTAGGAAATGCCTCTCAATGAGTGGATAATTATCCTTAGCAGGGATTAGACGATAGGTGTGGTAGTAGAGTGCATTTTCCTTCCCTTCGTCATTGGCTTGGGCCAAAAAAACACCAAGGAAGTCATCTAACATAGCAGTGTAAAGTACGAGTTGCTTGCCCAGGATAGGGCTACTAGAACTGGCGGCATCATCAGGTAGTGCTTGATGTCTTCGAAGGCATGCTCACAATTATCATCCCACTTGAATGGCTGACATCTTCCCTATAGGTTAGATATAAAGCATTTTAGATATGCCAACCACCCTTGGAATGATTTGAGTTGAGTTAAAATTTTAGAGGCATTTCTAATATCACCTTGATCTTCTCCAAATCAATTTTGATTCCCTGGTGTCAGATAAAAAACACAAGGAATTTCCCTGAAGCTACTATGAATGTACATTTCATGGGGTTCATTTTGAGGTTAAATTTCTTAACTGTTCAAAAACTACTCTCAAATCAAAGAGATGGTCTTTCTTTTCTCTACTTTTTACCACAAGATCATCACCATAGTACTTGACTTGAAGATGAATGAGTTCATCGATGATTTGAGTCATAGCTCGCTGGTATGTAGCACCAGCATTTTTAAGGTTGAAAGGCATGACCTTATAGCAATAGATTTTGATCTTGGTTCTAAAAATAGTATTTCTTTCATCTTTAGGTGTCATATTTATTTGACTATATATAGATGATCCATCCATGAAATAGAAGACTGCATGAGCTAAAGCAATGTCCACCATCAGCTCCGAGATTGGTAGTGAAAATTCATCTTTTGGACATGCCTTATTTAAATCCCTAAAATCAACACATATGTGAATTTGGCCATTCTTTTTCTTAATTGGGATGACACTAACTAACCAGGTATGTGGGATTAACCCTTTCTTTACTAAATTATGAACATAGGGAAAGTACCAATCAAAAGGTAATTCTATTAAATTTATATATGAATCATCCTCAAGTTCTACATCAACTTCTTGACTTAAGGATGATGCTCCCTAAAAGAACCTCTGAGTCTTCACACCTATGGATGACTTAGGGGCTTCCTTAACTACCAAACCATTAGCTTTTTGAGAGGAAAGTGAGGTTAGAGCTAAAGTTCCTAACTGATGCCTAACTGTTTCACATATAGACTTAGTTACACTTATGATTTGCTTTAGAGCCCGATCTTCATCGCTATCTGGCTCAATTGTCACCTTCAAGGGAATCTACTGTTGAGGAAAGCTAGCTGGTGTGCTAACCATATAAGACTCATCATATGAACTAGATTCTAAGTTTATATGGATAGCAGGCATACTCCTTGTAGCTAGGTCAAATCTTCTATTAGGTGGCCAATAATGAGGTTTTCCACCCCTGGGACAACCTCTAAACTGGCCTCTTCCTCTTCCTAGTGGAGGTCAGGTCGTCCTACCCATATGCATTTAAAATCTACCCAAATCAAATTTAATGCTAAATAATCATTCTACCCTTAGGTCAAGGGCTTCACGTTGACAAATCACCCATATAAGTAGCTATTTCTATTCCTTGGCCACTTTATACTCTCCCAATGGTCCACCTAGGCACCTAGGACACTGCCCAACCTAACCTAAGGAGTGGTTGGGTTGGTCATGACCCATGGGAGGTAAAATAACCTCACCCTCCACAGTGGAGAATTTAAAACCCATAGAACACCCATGATTCCTCATTGGCAGCCACCTCCACACCTTCAACCAACCAAGCCAAGCCAACTCACCTACTCCTTACCACCCACGACTCCCTGCGATGGCTGATCGACCACTAGAAGATAAATTTGATCCGACTGTCAGATCAAGATGAAAGGGGGTATACACCCCCTCGTTTCCACTTAAACACACACAAAAATCAGCCCACAGAGCCCTAGCTACCCAAGATGACCCGCTAGAACCATTCCCTAAGCTCCCAAGCTTGTTCCTCGATCAAAAAAAGCCATTCCCGTCTATCACAAAATAGGACACTCCCATTTCTGACCTAACTTTCCTATTTCTCCATCAAACTCAAATTAACTTTGCCCAAGGCCTCGTTGAGCAAGAATGAATCATCTCTCAAGCTTCTCGAGCACCAGAGGTGGGACTTCGATCAAAGTCGAGCTCCAAATCATTGGTTCTTGGCCATCTGAGCGAACATCAAGGAATTGATCCAATTGTTGCTCAATAGGGCTTTGTCTCCACTAGATGAAGCTTTCTAAATAGTTCGAGCCAGTCTTGAGCTCCAGTGAGGTATGCTTTCAAAACCAATCCTTAGGCAAAAATCTTTAGGAGATTTTTGAAGAAAACTTGCATCTCGTGATCTTGATTGTTGGATCCCCTCTGATCGATGTCATGAATGTGTGAGATCCTTTTAGAGTTGATCGGAGCTCAGGTAAGCTCAAATCAAGTGAGAAATGGTAGACGAACTCCATTCTCCCTCACTCGCGTGACGTTAGATCATGCACCTAAAGGAGTTTAATGAAATTATGGTTAGTCCACATGTGTAGGAAAACCATAAGAGTAATTAATTAAGTCCTTTAATCTAATTAACTATTAATCATGAGTCAATTGCATTGCACCCCTTTTATTTTCTAGAATCATTGCAAGTTTATTTTCCATGCATATCATGATAGCACATAATAATTTAGCTAATTACTTTAAGGTGACATAGGTAAGGGTAATTAATTCATCTAATTAAGGGTTCAACTTAATTAATCGATAAAATAAACTTAACTATATTTCCTTAAATTAAATCAAATATCTAATGTTGGAATGGGTTTAAAACAACAAATGATTATTTCTCTTCTCTTTCTTAAATCGAATCAAATCCAAAACTTAATTAATAAAAAACTTTGGTTTGCTTTTAAATAATCTTATTTGATTTGATTGTCCTTAAGAACTAGTTTGGTTGAATGAATCACGCTTATATTTGATTGTTCTCTTTCCAATCATGTTAAATTTGGTATGTCATTTGAATTCATGCATCCACGTTTTCAACATCAAGTAAAATAAAATGGATTTCCTTTATGTAAGCTTGCATGTGTTGATTTAATTTAATATATATGTGGCTATTATCACTATTAAATCTAATTTTTTTTTCAAAAGCTTATAAAGGAATTATAATATGTGTTATGATGCTAGTTATAAATACATAAGAAATGCATGTGCTTATAGCTTAAGTGTATGAATGTTGAGTTCTCTTTCCTCTATTCATGTGTTGATTTATATAAGATTGAATAGTAATGGGTATATAGTCTGGACATCCTGGGAACATGAGGCTTTAGCTAGCCTCAAGGAGGTCATTCGATTACCTCCCTGGTTTGTGACTTGGTTGATAAAATCGAAAAGAAGAAATGTTGAATATGAATTTATTCTCTACTAAAAAAATCAAAAATCCTAAACCATAAACTAAAAATTGAACCCTAAACCTAAACCCTAAATCCTAAACCCTAAACCCTACACCATAAACCCTAAAACCTACAACCCTAAACCCTAAAACCTACCCAAACCCTAAGCCCTAAAAACCCAAAACCATAAAGCCTAAACACTAAACACTAAACCCTAAACCCTAAACCTTAAAACCATAAAAACCTAAACCTAAACTAAATAAAACCTAAAAATAAATAAATATAAGAACTTAAACCTAAATAAAATAAGAAAATAAAATAAAATAAAAACCTAAACTAAAACCTAAACCTAAACCTAAAAATAAAATAAATAAAAACCTAAACTAAAAGAAAAAATAAAATAAACCTAAAAATAAAAAACCTAAATAAAATAAAACCTAAATGAAAAATAAAAATAAAATAAACCTAAAATAAAATAAAATAAAAACTAAATAAAAATCTAAACCTAAAAAATATACCTAAAAATAAAACCTAAAAATAAATAAATAAATAAAACCTAAACCCCTGAACTAAAAAAACCCTAAACCTAAAATAAAAAAAATAAATAAACCTAAACCTAAACTAAAATAAATAAAACAAAAATAAATAAAAGCTAAACCTAAACCTAAAATAAACTAAATAAAAATAAAATAAGCTAAAAATATACCTAAACCTAAACTAAAAAATAAAACCTAAAAATAAACCTCAAATAAAAACCTGAAACCTAAACCTAAAAAAATAAAATAAAAACCTAAACCTAAAAAAAAAAAAAACCTAAACTTAAAAAATAAAATAAAAATAAAACTAAACTAAAAAATAAACCTAAACCTAAACCTAAACCAAAAAATAAACTAAAATAAAAAACCTAAACTAAATTAAACCTAAAATAAATAAACTAAACTAAATAAAAATAAAAAAAAGCTAAAATAAATAAAAAATAAACTAAATAAACCAAAACCAACAAGCTTACTTAATTTAAAAAAAACCCTGAAATAATAATATTAATTCATAAACCCTAAACCCTAAAACCTAAAACTAACCCTAAACCCTAAACCCTAAACCTACAACCCTAAACCCTAAACCCTAAACCTTAAACCCAAAAAACCCTATAACTTAAACCATAAACCTTAAACCCTAAACCATAAACCATAAACCCTAAACCCTAAAATCTCAACCCTAACCCCTAAACCCTAAACTTTAAACCCAAAAAAGAACCTTAAACCCTAAACTCTAAACCACAAACCCTAAACCCTAAACCTTAAAAGACTAAAAATCTAAACCTAAATTAAATAAAACCTAAAAATAAAATAAATGAAAAAAAGCTAAACCAAAATAAAATAATAAAATAAAATAAAATAAAAACATAAACTAAAACCTAAACATAAATTTAAACCTAAAATAGAAAATATAATAAAAACTAAACTAAAATAAAAGTAATAAAAACCATGACTAAACTAAAAAAATAAAAAACTTAAATAAAATAAAAACTAAACCTAAAATAAAAATAAAATAAACCTAAAATAAAATAAAATAAAAATTAAATAAAAACCTAAATCTAAAAAGTAAACCTATAAATAAAACCTAAAAATAAATAAATAATAAAACTTAAACTCAAAACTCTTAAAATATCTAAACCTAAAATAATAATAAAATAAACCTAAACCTAAACTAAAATAAACAAACTAAAATAAATAAAACCTAAAGTAAACTAAACCTAAACCTAAACTTAAACTAAATAAACTATAATAAACAAAAAATAAACCTAACCCAAACTAAAAAATAATACCTAAAAATAAATCTAAAATAAAAACCTAAACCTAAAAATTAACCTTAACCTAAACCTACAACCCTAAACCCTAAACCCTAAACCCTAAACCTTAAACCCTAAAAAAACTCTAACTAAATCAAACCTAAACCTAAACATAATCTAAACCTACAACCTAAACCCTAAACCCTAAACCTTAAACCTAAAAAACTAAACCATAAACCATAAACCCTAAACTAATCCTAAATCCTAAACCTAAACCCTAAACCTAAACTCAAACACAAAAGAACCTAAACTCTAAACCAAACTAAAAAAATAAAATCAAACCTAAACTAAATAAACTTTAAAAAAATATGAAAAATCTTAAACCAAAATAAAATAAAATAAATATAAATAAAAAAATTAAAATAAAAAAAAACCTATACCTAAACCAAAAAAAAAATAAAATAAAACTAAAACAAAATAAAATAAAATAAATAAAAACCTAAAATAAAAAAATAAAAACTAAATAAAATCCCTAAAATAAATAAAAATAAAATAAACCTAAAACTAAAATAAATAAAACTAAATAAAATAAAATAAAATAAACCTAAACTAAAATAAACTAAAAATAAAACCTAAACCTAAACTAAAAAAAAAAATCCTAAACTAAATAAAATATAAAAACTAAAATAAACCTAAACTAATAAACTAAACTAAAATAAATAAAACCTAAAATAAAACCTAAAACCTAAACCTACAAAAATAAAATAAAAACCTAAACCTAAACCTAAAAATAAAAAAATAAAACCTAAACCTAAAAAATAAACCTAATCCTAAACCTAAACCTAAAAATAAACTAAAATAAAAAACTAAACAAAAATAAATAAACTTAAAATGAATAAAGTAAGCTAAATAAAAATAAATAGTAAACATAAATAAAATTAAAAAAAATAAAATAAGCTAAAATAAAGAAAAATAAACTAAATAAATGAAATAAACCTAAACATACTGGTTTACTTAATTAAAATAAACTCTAAACCCTAAACCCTAAACCCTCAATCCTAAATGCTAAACCTTAAACCTTAAAATTAACCCTAAACCCTAAATTAAAAAAAACCTAAACCTAAAATAAAAAATAAAATAAAACTAAACCTAAACTCAAATAAACTAAACTAAAATAAATAAAACCTAAACCTAAACCTACACATAAAATAAACGAAACCAAAACCATAAACTAAATAAATAAACTTGAAATAAACATAAATCTAAACTAAAAAAGAAAACCTAAAAATAAACCCCAAATAAGAACCTAAAACCTAAACCTAAAAAAATAAAATAAAACCTAACCTAATAAAAATAAAATAAAATAATAATTAAACTAAACTAAAAATAAAGATAAACCTAAACCAAAACAAAAATAATAAACTAAATTAAATAAACCTAAATTAAATAAACTAAATAAAATAAAGATAAAAATAAACCAAAATAAAATAAACTAAAATAAATAAAAAAATAAACTAAAATAAATAAAAAATAAACTAAATAAACCTAAACCTATTTAAATTAAAAAAAACCCTAAACCCTAAACCATAAATCCTAAACCCTAAACCCCAAACCCTAAACCTATAACCTAAACCATAAGCCCTAAACCTTAAACCCTCAAAAACTTTAGACACTAAACCATAAACCCTAAACCCTAAACCCTAAATTAGCCCTAAACCTTAAACCCTAAATCCTAAATCCTAAATCCTAAACTAAACCTTAAACCCAAAAAAAATCCTAAACCCTAAACCCTAAACCCTAAAAGGCTAAAAACCTAAAGCTAAACTAAATAAAACCTAAAAAATAAAATAAATGAAAAAACCTAAAACAAAATAATAAAGAAAAATAAAATAAATTTAAAACATAAAGGACAACCTAAACCTAAAGCTCAATCTAAACCTAAACCTAAAAAATAATAAAATAAAGTAATAAAAACTAAACTAAAATAAAATAAATAAAAACCTAAGCTAAACTAAAAAAAACCTAAATAAATTAAAAACTAAACCTAAAATAAAACATAAAAATAAATAAAAAATAAAACCTAAACCCTAAACTAAGAAAATTCTAATAAAATATAAATAAAATAAATTTAAACCTAAACTAAAATAAATTAAAGTAAATAAAACCTAAACCTAAACCTAAAGTAAGCTAAACTTAAACATAAACCTAAACTAAATAAAATAAAATAAACTAAAAGTAAACCTAAACCTAAACTAGTAAATAAAACTTAAAAATTGACCTTAAAAACCTAAAACTAAACCTAAAAAAATAAAATAAAAACCTAAACCTAAATTTAAAATAAAAAATAAAACCTAAACCAAAAAAATAAATTAAAAATAAAACTCAACTAAAAAATAAACCTAAAGCAAAACCTAAACCTAAAACATAAACTAAAATAAATAAACCTAAAATAAATAAACTAAACTAAATAAAAATAAAAAGTAAACATAAATAAAAATAAAAGGTAAAATAAATTATAATAAATAAAAAATTAATTAAATTAACTAAATAAACTTAAACTTTATGGTTTACTTTTTTTTTTTAAAAAAAAAAAACCCTAAACACAAGCTAACCCTAAACCCTAAACCCTAAAACCTAAACCCTAAACCCAAAAACCCTAAACCCTAAACCCTAAACCCTAAAAATCTAAAAAATCTAAACCTAAATAAAATAAAATAAACTAAAATAAAATAAATAAAAATCTAAACTAAACTAATAAAATAAAACAATCCTAAGAATAAAAAAACTAAATAAAATAAAAATTTGAAGAATATCTTACCCGATCTACTGCTTATGAAATTATGTTTTTATAGAGATGGTTTCTACCTATCTGGGTTTTGATGCTCTATGCATGCTCATTTTTTATTTATGTAGTCACTTCTGTCTTACAAAACAAGGTGTGTTACTTGGTTGACAAAATCAAAAAGAAGAAATATTGAATATGAATTTATTCTCTATTAAAAAAAACCCTAAATCCTAAACTAAAACCTGAACCCTAAACCTAAAACCTAAACCCTAAACACTAAACTAACCCAAAACCCTAAACCATAAAAAACTAAAAACCTAAACTAAAATTAAATAAAACTTAAAGATAAAATAAATGAAAAAACCTAAACCAAAATAAAATAAATAAAATAAAATAAAATAAAATCATAAACTAAAAAATAAACCTAAACCAAAAAAGAAAATAAATTAAAAACATAAAAACTTAATTAAAATTAAATTAATAATAACCTAAACTAATCTAAAAAAAATAGAAAACCTAAAAAAATAAAAACTAAACCTAAAATTAAAATAAAATAAACAAAAAACTAAAATAAAATCAAATAAAAGATAAACCTAAAACTTAAAAAAAAAAACCTAAACCCTAAATTAAAAGAAAAATCTAATCCTAAAATAAAAATAAAATAAACCTAAACCTAAACTAAAATAAAAAAAACCTAAACCTAAGCCTAAAATAAACTAAACCTAAACAAACCTAAACTAAATAAAATAAATTAAACTAAAAATAAATCTAAACCTAAACTAAAAAATATAACCTAAATAAAAATCTAAAACTTAAGCATAAAAAAATAAAGAAAAACATAAACCTAAACTGATAAGTAAAAAATAAAACCTAAACCTAAAAAAAAAATAAATAAAATAAAACTAAACTAAAAATTAAACCTAAACCTAAACTTAAACCTAAACTTGAAAAATAAACTAAAAAAACCTAAACTAAAATAAATAAGCCTAAAATAAATAAACTAAACTAAATAAAAATAATAATAAAATAAATAAATCAAAAATAAACTAAATAAACATAAACTACTAGTTTACTTCATTTAAAAAAAATAAAAAATAAAAATAATTTTAAAATAATTATTCGTAAACCCTAAACCCTAAAACTAACCCTAAACCTTAAACTCTAAACTCTAAACTAAATCCTAAACCCTAAACCTTAAACCGTAAACCCTAAACCCTTAAACCTTAAACCCTAAACCCTAAACCCTAAATCGTAAATCATAAACACTAAATCCTAGCGCTAAACTAACCCTAAACCTTAAACCCTAAACCCTAAACCCTAAACACTAAACCCTAAACTAACCCTAAACCATAAGCTAACCCTTAACCCTAAACCCTAAACCCTAAAACTCTAAACCCTAAGGCATAAACACTAAACCCTAAACCCTAAAACCCTAAACTTGAAATCATAAAAACCTAAAAATCTAAACTTAAACTAAATAAAACCTAAAACAAAATAATTAAATAAACTTAAACCTAAATAAAAATATTAAATAAAATGAAAACCTAAAGTAAAACCTAAACCTAAACTTGAAAAAAAAATAAAATAAACTAACAAAAATAAACTAAAATAAAATAAATAAAAACCTAAACTAAATTAAAAAAATAAAATAAACCTAAGAATAACATACCTAAATAAAAAAAAACTAAACATAAAATAAACCTAAATTAAAATAAAATATAAACTAAATAAAAACCTAAACTTAAAAACTAAACATAAAAATAAATAAAAAAGAAAACCTATACCCTAAACTAAAAAAAAGAAAACCTAAACCTAAAATAAAATAAAAAAATAAAATAAAATAAAACTAAACCTAAAAGAAACTAAACTAAAATAAATAAAACCTAAACCTAAACATAAAATAAACTAAACCTAAACCCTAAACTAAATAAAATATAATAAACTCTAAATAAATATAAACCTAAACTAAAATAAGACCTAAAAATAAAGCTAAAAGAAAAACCTAAAACCTAAACCTAAAAAGTTAAAATAAAAACCTATACCTAAACCTTAAAATAAAAGCATTACCCAAACCTGAAAAAGAAAATTTAAATAAAACACAACTAAAAAAATAAACCTAAGCCTAAACCCAAACTTAAATACTAAACTAAAATAAAAAGCCTAAACTAAAATAAATAAACCAAAAATAAATAAACGTAACTAAATCAAAATAAAAGTAAACATAAATAAAAATAAAAACTAAAATAAATAAACTAAATAAATAAAAGAAGAAATGTTGAATATGAATTTATTATCTGTTAAAAATACTAAAAACTCTAAATCCTAAACTTAAACCTGAACCCTAAACCTAAACCCTAAACCCTATACCCTAAACCCTAAACCCTAAACCCTAAACCCTAAAACCCTAAACCCTAAAACCCTAATCCTTAATTCCTTAACCCTAAAACCTAAACCCTAAACCCCAAACCATAACCCCTAAACTTTAAACCCAAAATAAATGATAAACTTTAAACCATAAACCCCAAATCCCAAACCCTAAACCCTAAAAAGCTAAAAACCTTAACCTAATATAAATAAAACCTAAAAATAAAATAAATAAATAAAATCTAAACCAAATAAACAAAATAAAATAAAATAAAAACATAAACTAAAACCTAAACCTAAACCTAAAACTCAACATAAACTTAAAAAGAAAATAAATAAAAAAAATTTAAAACTAAACTAAAAATAAAATAAATAAAAACCTAAACTAAACTAAAAAATGATAAACTTAAATAAAATAAAACTAAACTTAAAATAAAAATAAAATAAACTTAAAATATAATAAAATAAAAACTAAATAAAAACTTAAACCAAAATAATAAACCTAATAATAAAACCTAAAATTAAATAAAAAATAAAACATAAACCCTAAACTAAAAGAAAAACCTAAACCTAAAATAAAAATAAAATAAACCTAAACCTAAACTAAAATAAACTAAACTAAAATAAATAAAACATAAACCTAAAATAAACTAATCCTAAACCTAAACCTAAGCTAAATAAAATAAAATAAACTAAAATTAAACCTAAATCTAAACTAAAAAAAACCTTAAATAAAATCCTAAAACCTAAACTTTAAAAAATAAAATAAAAACCTAAACCTAAACCTAAAAATAAAAAATAAAACCAAAATAAAAAAAAAATAAAAAGAATAAAACTAGACTAAAAAAAAATAAACATAAACCTAAAACCTAGACCTGAATCTAAAAATAAAATGAAATAAAAAACCTAAACTAACATTAATAAACCTAAAATAAATGAACTAAACCTAATAAAAATAAAAATAAAATAAACTAAAATAAATAGAGGATATACTAAATAAACTAAATAAACCTAAACCTATCGGTTTACTTAATTTTTTTTAAAAAAATTTAAACCCTAAAACTAAGCATAAACCTATAACCCTAAAGCTACAACCCTAAAACTTTAACCCTAAACCCTAAACTAAACCTAAACCCAAAAGCCTAAACCCTAAGCCTAAACCATAAATGATAAACCTTAAACACTAAACCCTAACCGTAACCCTAACCCTAAACCCAAAACCTAATACCCTAAACCCTAAAAAATTAAACCCTAAACTCTAAACCAACCCTAACCCTAAACCCTAAATCCTAAACCCTAAACTAAATATGTGATAACCTAACCCTAAACTCCTAAACCCTAAACTATAAACTTAAACTAAAACTTAAACCCTAAAACATCAACTCCTAAACCTTAAACTAAACTCTAAACACTAAACTCCTAAATAAACCTAACTATACTATAAAACTAAACTATAAACCTAAACTCTATAACCTAACTTAACCTAAACCCTAAACTCAAACCTAAACCTAAATCTAAACCTAAAACCTAAACCCTAAACTTAAACTAACCTTAAACCCTAAACCTAAACCTAAACCTAAAAACTAAAACCTAAAGAAACACTAAACCCTAAAATATAAATCAGAAACCCTAAACCATAAAACCCTAAACCTAAAACCCTAAACCCTAAACCCTAAAACCCTAAACCCTAAACCCTAAACCCTAAAAACCTAAAAGCATAAACCTAAACTAAATAAAACCTAAAAATAAAATAAATAAATAAATATAAACCTAAATAAAATAATAAAATAAAGACCTAAACTAAAACCTAAACCTAAACCTACAAATAAAATAAAATAAAAAGTAAAAATAAACTAAAATAAAATAAATAAAGATCAAAACTAAACTAAAAATAATATAAACATAAGAATAAAAAATCTATATTAAAGAAAAACTAAACATAAAAAAAATAAAATAAACTTGAAATAAAATTAAATAAAAACTAAATAATAACCTAAACCTAAAATAAAAAACCTATACCCTAAAATAAGAAAAAAACCTAAACCTAAACTAAAAACAAAAATAAAATAAACCTAAACCTAAACTAAAATAAATTAAAATAAAATAAATAAAACCTAAATCTAAAGCTAAAATAAATTAAACATAAAACATGATAAAATAAAATAAACTAAAATAAACCTAAACCTAAACTAAAAAAAATAAAACCTATAATAAACCTAAAATAAAACCCAAAACCTAAAAAAAAAATAAAAAAAATAACCTAAACTAAACTAAAATAAAAAAAATAAAACTTAAAAAAAAATAAAATAAAAATAAAACTCAACTTAAAAATAAACTTAAACTAAACTAAACCTAAAAAAATAAACTAAAATAAAACCCTAAATTGAATAAAATAAACTTAAAATAAATAGACTAAACTAAATAAAATAATAAAAATCTAAATGAAAGAAAATAAACTAAAATAAATAAAATATACTAAATATACTAAATAAATGTAAACCTGCAGTTTATAAATTTAAAAAACCTTAAACCCTAAATATTAAACCCTAAACCCTAAACTAAACCCAAACACAACCTAAACCCCTAAACCACAAATCCCAAAAATTCTAATCCCTAAACCCCTAACCTCTAAACCAACCCTGAACATAAACCACAAACCCTAAACCTTAAACCATAAACCATAAACCATAAACCATAAACCCTAAATCCTAAGCCCCAAAACCTAAACCTAAATCAAAAGTAACTAAATAAAATTAATAAATAAACCTCAAACCTAAAACTTAATAAACCTAACCCTTAGAATGGGCAGAACCTTGATGACAAGGACATCATCATCAACTAGGCTTAATCTAGGTATGGAGGTGAAGGTGGAGGTGGTGGTTATCGTAGTGGAGGTGGGGGATCTGGAGGTGCTGGTGGATATGGAGTTGGTGGTCAGAGTTGTGGTGGTTATGGAGTCCGGAGGAGAGATGGAGGTTACAACCATGGTGGTGGCAGAGGGAGAGATCAGGGATATGATGGTGGATCCTACTACTTGAGAGGCCAGGGTGGTTCTGATGTGAACTGGAGAAAATGAAGAATGGCCAATTTGATCTACTATGTCTGGAACGGTGCCTTTACAGTAAAGGCTGTTCTAGTTATCTAGGGCTTTTAAATTTCTCCATGTGTGCTCATTTTTTATTTATGTTGTTGATTATGACTTAGAAAACTTGGCGTGTTACTTGGTTGCTGAAATCAAAAAGAAGAAATGTTGAATCTAAATTTGTTCTCTGTTAAAAAAAAACCAAAAACCCTAAACCTTAAATTAAAACCTGAACCCTAAACCTAATACTTAAACCCTAAACCCTAAACTAAAACTTGAACCATAAACCTAAAAGCTAAACCCTAAACCCTAAACCATAAACCTTAAATACATAAAAAATATACTAAATATACTAAATAAACCTAAACCTAATAGTTTACTTAATTTAAAAAAGAAAAACTTTAATGCTTAAATCCTAAACTCTGAACCTTAAACCCTAAACCTATGATGCTAAACCTACAACCCATCTTAATAATAATTAGAATGAAAACAAACTTGAGAACTACATTCCTATTTCAATTTTTTGACAAGTTTTACAACATAACTATCTTTTCTAATAAATTGGGTCAAATCCTTTTAAGCTCTCTTACAATGGTGATTTTGTTCTTAAAGAGGTTTGGAATTTTATTAAAAATAAATAGAACACCTCTAATGTTTTCATTAAACTTTGGAATAATATTTCCCATTTCTTAATCAGTTTTAGCTTGGAGGATTTTGAAACTTCATCTGGTTGATTCCTTTAAAGGGTTTTACTTACCTTATAAATGCTATTATTGCTTTCATATTGAAAATGTTAATCATGTTTTGTCAATGGTGCTATTGCTTCCAAACTTTGGATATGGTATGATGATTTATTTAACACTTACTATTTTCAGCTCTCTTTCATTATATCAACTTCTTAAGTTTGTTTCCATAAAAGCGTGAAAGGTCATATCAAAGTTTTAATTGCTATTACCCTTATTTGGTTCATTAAGATGGAAAAAAATGATCATGTTATCCCTATGAACCATAAAATGATCCTTGCTAGAACTAACAAAAAAAATTCATGCTTTATTTAATGCAAATTTAATTAGCAATTTTCACTTTAGAGGTTATAAATTTGTGGCTAAAAAATTGGGTATCACTTTGCATGATGATCCTTCCTATAAGAGTATTAGCATTATACATTTGATTAAGCCTAAAAAATTCTATTAATATCAATATTGATGGTTCTATTTCCCAAAACAAATATGGCTGTGGTGGAATTCTTAGGGAATTTAAAGGCACCATCATTTATGCTTTTGCCTACCGCCTTAAAGCTTGTTTTGTAATTTATGCTATACTCATGGCTGTTAACAAAGCTATTGATATTTATTTAAGCAAAGGTCTCTATAATATTTGGTTTGAAGTTGATGCTCTTCTTTTACTTGATATGCTTACTAATAATAAAATGGGAAATGCTGACTTATTTTATCTTCTTAATCACACTAAAAAGCTTCTTTCTCAAGTTTGCTACAAAATGTTTCACATTCTGAAAGTAATGCTTGCGCTGATTTCCTATCTAATTTGGAGGGAATTAAATGAGCTCACTTTATTTGACAACCATAACATACTTAAGCATCTGTGTGGTCTGATCAATCCAGATAACACTAGACTACCTTACCTCAGATTTTAACCTTCTGCTATTTTATTAATCTTTTTCTATGGTGATTTTATTCAATCTATTTTTTATTGTTTTTTTCTCCCCTCACTAGGAAGTGGATTTTGGTGAGTTTATTTCTATACTTAAACCCCCTTCCTCTTTACCCCATTCAATACTTGCCTAGCCATTTTTGGGTCTTAGTGGTGCAATTTTTAATTGGTTTCCCTATCCTCTTAGCCAGGTAGTTTTCTTTCTCTGGCTCATGCTTTGTGTCTCCTATTGGGTTGTGGTTGTGCCAAATTTTTTCCTACCCTTTTTACCAATGAATGTTGGGTTTGCCTTTAGTTTTGCCTAGCTGTGGCCTTTTTGAATTGGATTTCTGATGCTATGGTTGGTTCTGGTTCTTTGTTATTTGTTTCATTCATTTGCCTAGCTATTTTGGGTTGTTATTTTTTCATGGCTACTATTGGCCTCTTCTGGCTTGATTATCCTTTCCTTGTTTGGCTTGGAGGTTTGTTGGTTCTATCTACCTTTGATTTGAGTTAACTGTTATGTGGTTGTTGTCTCCCATTTTCTCATTTGTAGTGACTATCTGCTCTTTGGGATTTGGAAGAGGTTTTGTTTGCCTCTAGCCTTGTTCTTTTCCTTACTATTTTCCTTCTTATGGTTGGGTGGTCCTCCTTAGCCTTTTCTAGTTTGGCTGGGTGACTACCATTTTTATTTCTTGGTTATTTTGGAGATCTCCAAGTGGTTTGTTGCTTTGTCCGTTGTTGTTCTTTTCCCCCTTTTTGGACTTTGTATTAGCTCTGTTTACTAGTTGGTTTTGTTGGCTGACTGGGCTGGTTTTCTATTTTGGCTGTCTAGGTTGGTTGGTTGGGTGGATGTGTTGTATGTGTTTGATGGTTGGTTTAGGTGCTTTTGGTTGGGTTTCTTGTCTGCTCTTGGGTTGGTTATCCTCTCTTGGGTGTAGCTATTTTTCCTTTTTTTTCCTTCCCGATTTTGGGTGTCAGTTTTTCTATTTTCGACTTCTCTACTCATCTTTTTTGGTGGTTTTATTATTTATTTTGTTGGTGGAGGATATGAGCTCTTGTGGTTTTTTTGGTCTTTTAGGAGTTATTTTTGATTGGCTACTTGAGGGTTTTATGGTGATGTCTTGATGCTTGTGTAGTGGTTTGGTGTTTTGGGCTTTTGGATGTTGGTATTGACTCCTTTAGTTTAGTTGGTTCTCTTTATTTCCTCTTTTGGTTGGTGATGGTGGATTTCTTTCCTTTTGTTTTGGTGGCTTTGATGGTTACTTCTAGATGCCCTCTTGGTCTCTCTATGGCTTTCTTTTCTCTTGTTGCTTATCTTCTACTATTTTTCTATTTGGGTAGAAGTTTTTTATTGGATTTGCTAGTGCTTTAGAGATAGTTGTGGGTTGTTCTCTAACCAAGATGCTTGCTTTATGTGTTTGGTCTATTGTGGGTTTTGGTTGGTGGGTTTGCTGCTGGCTGGTTATTTTTCTCTATTTTTTGGTGTAGGAACTAGATCACTTTGGACTATTTTGCCTTGCATGATTCTTATATCAGGTATGCTGGCTATGATGGCCTTGATGTTTCCCTATATCTTCTCTCTAGTTGGTAGCATGCATATGATTGTAACCCTTCTCATGAAGTTTGGATGCTCATATGCATTGTTGTCCCTTGAGATGATCTTAAATAAGCCCGAGCCTTCTCTTTCTCTGATCTTTCTGAATTATTTACTTTATCAATTTTCCTTGAGCTATGACCATTTCCTTTGTAGTATTTTATAGATTTCTTTTGTAGGTTGGAACTTCACAGATGGAATGATCTTTACACATCAACTCAAATCTTTTTGATGTGGATCTTGCTTATCTTTCCTTCTCAAAGTGATAATGAGCTATTGACTAGTCCTTTTATTATTCTTAAGTTTTATTAGTTCTTTTTTATGTACTTTCGATTTTCTTTTGCTTTTTACTTTTGCTCCTTTATTTTCTTATTTCTATTATGCTTAGATAGGGGTTTAGCTCTTTAGGTTTCTTGTAGCTCTGTGAGCAGTAGAAATTTGAGCTTTACCCCTTTTAATGACATTGTATCCTTTATTTTTAAGGTAATAAAATTCTAACTTTCCCTAAAAAAAACTAAACCCAAAGAATGGTAGAACCTTGACGATAGGAACATCACCGTCAACCAGGGTTAGTCTAGATCTAGCGGTGGAGTCGAAGGCAGAGGTGGTGGTAATCATAGTGGTGGTGGGGGATTTGGAGGTGGTGGTGGATATGGAGGTGGTTGTTAGAGCGGTGGTGATTATGGAGGCAGGAGGAGGGACAAAAGTTACAATCGTGGTGGTGGCGAAGGGAGAGATCGAGGATTTGATGGTGGACCCTGCTACTCGAGTGGTCGGGGTGGTTCTGATGGGAGCTGGAGAAACGGAAGAATGGCCGATCCGATCTATTGCTTATGGAACTATCTCTTTACAGTAGAGAAGGTTTTAGTTATCTAGTATTTTTGATTTGATCTATGCGTGCTCATTTTATATCTATGTTGTTGCTTGTGCATTACAAAATTTGGTGTGTTACTTGGTTGATCAAATTGAAAAGAAGAAATGTTGAATCTGAATTTGTTCAATTTAAAAAAAACCAAAAGCCCTAAACCCTAAACTAAAGAACCCACAAACCTAAAACTTAAAACCTAAATCCTAAATCCTAAATCCTAAACACAAACCCTAAACCTAAAAACCTAAATCCTAAAAACAAACCCTAAATCAAAACATACACCTAAACCTAAGCCTAAACCTACAACCCTGACCTTAAAC
This sequence comes from Cymbidium sinense, assembly GCA_021442155.1. Classification (NCBI taxonomy): domain Eukaryota; kingdom Viridiplantae; phylum Streptophyta; class Magnoliopsida; order Asparagales; family Orchidaceae; genus Cymbidium; species Cymbidium sinense. The sequence continues at coordinate 6,072,079 of CM038225.1, read as the reverse complement.
TAATCCCAAAAACCACAAAACCCCACCTCCTTAAACCTAAAGCATAAACCCTAAAATCCTAAACCTTAAACCCTAAACCCCAAACCCTAAACACTAAACACTAAATCGTATCCCTAATTTCTAAACCCTAAACCCTAAACCATAAACATTAACCTAAAGTAACTAAATAAATTAAAAAAATAAACCCACAAACACTAATAAAAACCTAAACTAAACCCTAAGAATGGGTAGAACCTTGAAGGCAAGAACATCACCATCAGCCAGGGCTAGTCTAGATCGGGTGGAGGTGAAGGTGAGGCCGATTATCTTAGTGGTGGTCAGGGATATGGAGGTGCTAGTAAAAGAAGTGGTGGTTATGGAGGCGGGCACAACGATGGAGGTTAGAGCCATGGTGGTGGTGGAGGTAAAGATCAAGGATATGATGGTGAATCCCGCTATTAAAGTGGCCGGGGTGGTTTTATTGGGAACTGGAGAAACTGAAAAATGAACGATCCAATCTACTGCTTATAGAACAATATCTTTATGGTAGGGATGGTTCTAGTTATCTAACATTTTTGATTTGCTCTACGCATGTTAATTATTTATCTATGTCGTCACTTGTGTCTTAGAAAACTTGGTGTGTTACTTGGTTGATGAAATTGAAAAGAAGAAATGTTCATTATGAATTTATTCTCTATTAAAAAAGAAAAAAAAGAAATACCAAAAACCCTAAACCCTAAACTAAAACTTGAACCTTAAAACTAAAACCTAAACCTTAAACCTTAAACCCAAAGAACCCTAAAGCTTAAAACCTAAACCCTAAATCCTAAAACCCTAAACATTAAACCCTAAAACCTAAACCCCAGACCCTAAACCCTAAACCCTAAACCCTAAACCCCAAACCCTAAACCCTAAACCCTAAACCCACTTAAACCTAAAAACCACAAAAAGCTAAAACAAACCTAAACTAATAACTAATAAAAATAAAATAAACTAAACCAAAATAAAATAAAAACATAAACTAAACCTAAACCTAAACCTAAACTAAGAAGAAAATAAAATAAAATAAAACTAAACTAAATAAATAAGTTAAAATCTAACTAAACTAAAAAAACCTAAATAAAATTTAAACTAAACTTAAAATAAAAATAAAATAAACCTAAAATAAAATAAAATAAAACTAAATACCTAAACCTAAAAAAAATAACCAAAGAAATTAAAACCAAAATAAAGAAAATAAATAAACCCTAAACTAAAAGGAAAACCTAAAATAAAATAAAATAAACCTAAACCTAAACTAAACTAAAATAAATAAAACCTAAACATAAACCTAAAATTAAACCAAAATCTAAACCTAAATAAAAATAAAGCCCAAAATAAACTTAAATTAAAACCTAAACTTAAACCTAAAATAAATAAAATCAAAACCTAAAATGTAATAATAAAGAAAACTACACTAAAAAAATAAACTAAAGCTAAAAATAAACTAAAATAAAACCTAAACTAAAATAAATAAAATAAAATAAATAAAATAAACTAATTAAAAATAAAACAAACCTATAAATTAAAAAATAAAATAATAAATAAATAAAAATAAACTAAATAAACTAAACCTATAGTTTTATTAATTAAAAATTAAAATTAAAAAAAAAACCCAAATACTGTAAACCCTAACCATGAACCCCTCCCTAAAATAAAAAACTACCATAAACCCTAAAAAAAATAAAATCCTAAATAATAAAAAACTAAAATACATACCTAACTTAAACCTAAAAATAAACTAAAATATAAAACTTAAACTAAAATATAAATAAACTAAATAAATAAAATAAATCTAAATAAAATAATAATAAATAAATAAAATAAATAAAATAAATAAATAAAAAACCTATTGATGGGTTTGCTTTAAAAAACCACAAATCTACCCTAAATCTTAAACCTAAACCCTGATCCTTACAGGCTCTAAGACCCTGACCCTAAATCTATACTAAACCATACCCTGACCCTTCTAACCCTAGGCTCTCCTGACCCTGGGCTCATCACTGACCAAAATCTTGATATGGACCCTGGGCCCTGACTAACACCAACCTCCTACCCCAGGCCCTGGGCCACTGAGCCCCAGAACCTGAGCCATCCCTACTAGACCTAAATCTGACCTATTAAATAAACTAAAATAAAATAAATAATAAAATAAAATAAAAGACCTAAACTTCTCCTCCTAAACTAAATAAAATAAAATAAACTACCAAAATAAAATAAATAAACCAAACTAAACTAAAATAAAATAATAAAATAATTAACCTAAATAAAAAATAAAATACAAACATAAAATAAATTTAAAATAAAACCAATATTAAAATAAAATAAAAAAAAATAAAAAACCTAAAAAAAAAAATAAACCTAAAAATAAAAAATAAAAATCTAAACCCTAAACTAAAAAATAAACCTAAACCTAAAAAATAACTAATAAATTAATAAACCTAAACTATAAACTAAACTAAAATAAATAAACCTAAACCTAAACCATAAAATAAATAAAATAAATAAACTAAAAATAATAACTTGAATAAGCCTAAAATAAAAAAACCTAAAACTTAAAGCTAAAAATAAAATAGAAACCTAATATAATCCTAAAATAAAACTAAACCTAAAAATAATAAAAAAAAAAAATACTAAAAATAAACCTAAACCTAAACCTAAAACTAAACTTAAAATAAATAAAATTAAAAATGAAACTAAAATAAATAAACTTAATATAAAATAAATTAAAATAAAATAAAAAATAAAAAATAAAAATAAAAAAATAAAATAAAATAAAAAACTAAATGGCTTACCTTTGGTTTGCTTGAAAAACCAAACATACCCTAGGCTACCCTACCCTAAATCCTATTCTAGGCCACAAACTAACTGACCCTCGACCTACCCAACCCTAACTACTGACCTACCACTCTCTAAACCCTGGGCCCCACAAACTGGGCCCTAAACTGGGCTCTAACCTGACCTGGGCCACTCTAATCACAGGCCCTCCACTGGGCCACTGACAACCACACTCATCTTGTCTAAACTAACTCCAAACCCAGACCTTAAACCCTAAACCTAACTCAAACTACTTCATAAACCTAAACCCACCACCAAAATAAAACCCTACCACCTGATCCTGACCTAACCCTAAACCAAAAGCCAATCTCTATACCTTATCTCTAAACCCTAAATTCTAAACCCCAAACCCTAAACCTAAACCTAAAGTAACTAAATAAATTAAAAAATATATCTAATCCCTAAAACATATTAAACCTAAACTTAAACTAAACTCTAAGAATGGGAAGAACCTTGATGACATGAACATCACTATCAACCAGGCTTAGTCTAGATCTGGCGGTGGAGGTGAAGGGGATGCAGCGGTGGAGGTATTGGTGGTGGGGGGTCTGGATGTGTTGGTGGATATGGAGGTGGTGATCGAAGCAGTGGTGGTTATGGAGGCATGAGGAGCGACGGAGGTTATAGCCATGGTGGTTCCAGTGGGAGAGATCGGGGTTATGATGGTGGACCCTCGAAGGCAGATGATTGATGGGAACTAGAAAGGAAAGAGCACGATCCAACCTGCTATGAAACTATGTCTCTGGTTGAGATGGTTCTACAATCTAGGGTTTTGATTTGCTATCGTGATCATTTTGATCTATGTCATCTTTTATCTTAGAGAACTTGGTGTGTTACTTGGTTGATGAAATCGAAAGAAGAAATGTTGAATCGAATTTGTTCTTTATAAAAAAATGAACAATCTAAATAAATTAAAACTTGAATCTAAACCTAAAACCTAAACCTAAACAATAAAATAAAAAAAATAAAAAATATTAAAAGACTTAACACTAAACTCTAAACCCACAAAATAACCTAAACCCTAAACTATAATCCCTAAAACCCTCAACCCCATATCTCAACCCTAAACCCTAAACCTTAAGCCTAATATAAACTAACAAAACACTAAACTAAACTAGCTAAAATAAAAATAATAAACTATAATAAAACTAATACTAAATAAAACAAAAATAATAAAACAAACTAAACTAAACTATAAATAATAATAGAAATCTAATGAACTAATAATACAAAAACTAACTAAACTAATAAACAAACTAATAACTAAATTAAACATAAAAACACACTAATAAACTAACTAAACAAAATATAATAACTAATAAACTAAAAATAAACTAAAATAAACTAATAAAACTAACTAATAATATATAATTAATAACTATAACTAATAACTAATAACTAATAAATTAACTAAACTAAAAACTAACTAAAAATAAACTAATTAATAAATAAACTTAAAGCCCTAATAAAATAATAAACACTAAACTAATAAATAATAATAATAATATATATAACTAAAATAACTAAAATAAACCCTAAACCTAAACTAATAAACCATAAAAACTAATTAATAAATAAACATAATAATAACTAAACCCAAATAACTAATAACTAATAATAACTAAATAAAAAACTAAAAAAAATTAATAATAACTAATAATAATAATAATATAACTAAATAAAGGAAAATTAACTAAATAACTAAACTAATAAAATAATTAAACTAATAATAATAAAACTAACTAATAAATAAAATTAATAAATAATAATAATAATAATAATTAATTAACTAACTAACTAAACTAATAAACTAATAATAATAATAATAAAACTAACTAACAAAAAAACTAAATAACCCTCCAAACTAAAATAAATATAATAATAACATAAATTAATAATAATAAACTAAAAACTAATCAAAAACTAAATAATAACAACTAACTAAACTAATAATAATAATAAAAATAATAATTACCATATAAATAATAATAAAACTAAACCATAAAATAAATAAAGTAATAATAATTGCTAATAAACCCAAAACCCATAAAGTAATAAAACTAATAAACTAAAAAATACTAAACTAAAAAATAAACTAATAATAACTAAACCACTAACTAAAACTAACTAAAACCTAAATAATAATAAAACCATAAACTAATAATAATAACTAACTAAACTAAAATAACTAATAACTAATAAAACTAAATAATTAATAAATAAACTAAATATAATAAATAATAAACACTAAAACTAAACTAATAAACTAATAATAATAACTATAATAATAATAATAAAAACTAACTAACAATAACTAAACTAATAAAAACTAATAATAATAATAATAATAATAATAACTAATAATTAACTAAATATGCTAATAATAATAAAAATAATAGTAAACTAACTAATAAATAACTAAATAACTAAACCCTAACTAAAATAAATAAAATAAATAATAATAATAAAATAAAAAATAATATTAAACATAAACTAATAATAATAATAAACTATAAAAAATAATCTAAAATAAAACTAATAATAAACCAACTAACTAAACTAAAAATAATAATAAATAATAAATAATAAATAACTAAAAATAACTAAGAAAAAAATTAAACCATAAACTAAACTAAAAAAACTAATAATAATAAATTAATAAACCTAAACCCACAAATAAACTAACAATCTAATAAATAAACTAACAAAAACAAAATAAAACTAAACCACTAACTAAAACTAATTAAAAATTAAAAATAATAATAAAACTAGTAATAATAACTAACTAATAATCTAATAATAACTATAAAATAAACTAAATAAAGTAAACCACAAGAAATAAAAAACTAAATAAACTAATAAACTAAACTAATGCCTCCCCACTAAAACTAACCTAAAATAATAATAACTAAAACTAAACTAATAACTAAAATAAAACTAAACTAACTAAACTAAAAATAAAACTAATAATAAATAATACATAAAACTAATAAAACCTAATAATTTCTAATAAACACTAAACCTAAAACCTAAACCCTAAAACTAAACTAAACCCTCTTATTGAGCAATTTTGGGATCCCTCGCATTCTTGGTGATTTTTTTGTGATTTCTCTCTTGGATTCCTTATAGATTGTCAGCCTTGGGTCGATCTCGACCTGTTCTTATCACGACCCCATGACTCATGGAATATGCTACTTGAAATCCATGGGGTAAATCCCTTATGTTGATGGATCCTGCTAGGGCATTAAATTTTTTGGGTAGCCCTACCTCTAAATTACTTATTATTACTAAATCTTTCAAAGAGGCATTAGCTAGTAAGAATTCCTCCACCGAGCCTCCTTTGAATTTGCTTCATAATACTTTTAAAGGTACTCAATAATTATGATTTCAAATGAGGATATTGAAAGATTAACTGAGCCTTTTGCTTTTTCTTTGATTAGAAAGTTTTTATTTAAATAGCTAAATATGGAAGATATTCATTCTTTTTTTGATAGCTTAAATTTATTTGGTTCTTTTTCTATTGGGCTGATTGATGTAAGGCTTATTTTGATTAAAGTTTTTAATGACCTTGATTACAAAATAATTTTTTCTAGGCATTCTTACCATGGTTTTAATTGTCAAATGCGTATTTTGAATTGGACGACTATTTTTGATGTTAATGAAGAGTCTCTTATGTTCCAATATCAATTTCTTTACCTAACATGAGGATTCATCTATTTAATTATCAGTTTCTTTATGCTATTGGGTTGATTTTTGGTTGGTCTTTGCATGTTGATCAAACAGCGATTTTCTTATAGACCCTCCGTTGCTAGAATTCTTGTAGAGATTGATATTACTAAAAGATATCCAAAAGAAATTTGGTTGGGTTCAGAGAAATGTGATTACTTTTAAAAGTTATTTTTGAGAGCTTTCCCATTTTTTGTAATCATTGTAAGATTCATGGGCATGAAATTTCTGAACGCTTTATTGCTCATCCCTCTCTTAGGAAGAAAATCACCAATAAGAATTCAATTGTTGAAAAAACTAATGATTCTCTCAGGTTGGATAATGGAAAATATGCTTTTGAAAATTCTAATATTTTGCAAAACCAGATTTATGAATCTTCTGAAATGTTTTACCTATTAATGATTTGTCTAATGTGGAAGATAATTTTGATGTTTCTGAAAACCTTTTAATTAATAGTCATGCTTTAAGTGTTTCTTTAGATGATTTTGTTAAAGGGAAGACTTTAGAGGCTGTGGTTAATGATTATAATGGTTTGGATGTTGTGCATAAGTCCTTTCATGATGATGGTTCAATATTGTTGATGCTAAGACCATTTCTTCTAGTGATTAAGAATGGTGGAAAAGCTCTTATTTTTGATATTTTAACTTACGGTCGACAATCTTTTTTAATATTGGTGATCTTTCTTTTAAAAAAATAAGATTTAGATACGTGACAATTCTCTCATTATGAATAGTTCTATTTGGTTCAAAATGATGGTTTTCTATGGCTTATTCACAATTTTGGTAATATGCTATGTGTTTCTAAGGTATTTGAATCTTATTTTAATCCCATGAAGATTATATTGAAAATCTAGATTTTGCTCTCTTGCTTATAAATGCATACTATTTTAGATTTTCCTTTGCCATCTTGTGGATGATTCAGATATTTGAAATTGATAGCTTTTGCTGATCATCGTGCCTTTTATAATAATAATGATTTATTTTTAGATGGAGATTTTTTGGAGAAAGGACATGGTTATAAAACTATTTATAAGAAGAAAAAGTGTTCAGATTTATGCCCCTCCTCACTTGCCTAGGGTAACTCATTTTAAAGCTTCTTGGAAATAATCTCTCCTATCCTTGGGAGGTTTTTGCCTTTGGCTAGTTTTTTCTCTGTTGGCTGAGCTTTTATTGTGTGTTTTCTTGCTATCTAGAGTATTGGCTTCTTGGCTAATTTTCCTCCTTTTAGCTTTGGATTTCTAGCTTCCTTTTTTTTGAGTTTTTTTGGTGCCCCTGAGTTTTTTTTAGTGCCCTTTGACTGTCTGGTTTTGTGCTAGTGGCTTTGTTCCTATTGGCTTGCCTTTCTTTGGTTGGTTCTTTTACTCTCTTTGTTGGTGGTAGGTTGGGCCTTTTGTCCTTGGCATGTGGTTTGTCCATTGGCTAGTTGTTTCTCTAGCTATTTATTTTATCTATTACTAGCCTTTATCTTTTTTTCTGTTGGTTGGTTTGGTCCACTTGCTCTTTCCTGAGCTATTTTTCTTAGGTGCTCTATTGTGTGGCTACTTTGTTGGGTGTTTCCTTTCCTTTAGTTGGTGCCTTGGTGGCTTTGGATTGGTGTTGTGGGATCTATTGGCTTGGTACCTCGATTGGTATTGTTATGGGCTCTATTGGCTTTATCTTTGAGGGATCTTTTCTTTTTTTTTTGGGCTATGAGCTTCATTTCTCCCTCTTTTTTAAGAGGTGTTCATATTTTGTTTTGTTGGGATTGCCTTATGTTAATTTTATCTATTGGGCTCCTCTCTTTTTTATTTCCTTAGCTTCACTTTTTGTTTGGCTGGGTGGCTATTATGATAGGTTTATATTTTTTTTTCTTTGGTGGATATATGATGATATGATGAATTTTTTCCTTGAAATTTTTGTGGCTTGTGACTTTTCCTATTTGTAACCATTCTTTGAAGTTGGATACACTTAGGATTTGATGCCTCTCATTATTTTCATTATCCTTCTTTTCTCATATCTCAACCTAAGTTTTTTCTCTTTATGTTTTTTGATCTCCTTCTAGCTGAGATTTCTTGCAGGTTGTAGGTCCTCTTTTTCAGTTGGTCTTTTCTTCTTCTTGGAGGGAGTCTTACTAATGGTCTCTTTTTTCTTAGATGGCTGGAGTTGTTTTCAGTTGCAGGTTTCCATTTCCTATGGATCTTCATCTCTTTCGAGGTTCTTTTAGAGCTCCGTGGATTCTTCCCCTTTTTGCCTTTTGCTTGGCTTTCTTAGTTTTGTCTTTGTTTTTTTTTCTTTATTGCTCTTTGATTTATTAGTTTAGGGACTAAACTCTTTAAGATTCTCCTATTCTTCATTTGAGCAGTAGTTTCTTTATTTTCTTGAGTTTAGTCTCTAATATGGTCTTCTTGTACCTATTTTTTGAGCAATAAATTCCTTTTAGTTACCCTAAAATGCTAAAACCTAAACCCTAAACCCTAAATTATAAAGCATTAACCATAAACCCTAAACCCTAAAATCCTAAAAACCTATCTAAACTAAATAAAACTTAAAAATAAAATAAATAAAAAACCTAAACCTAAATAAAATAAAAAACTAAAATAAAATAAAAAAATAGAAATAAACTAAAATAAAATAAATAAAAACCAAAACTAAATTAAAATAAAATAAACTTAAAAAAAAATAAAATAAAATAAAACTAAATAAAAATAAAATAAATAAACAAAATAAAATAAAATAAAACCTAAAACCTAAAAATAAAATCTAAAAATAAATAATAAATAAACCTAAACCAAAAAAAAACTAAACCTAAATAAAATAAAATAAACTAAACTTAAAACTAAAATAAGATAAATTAAAATAAATAAACCAAAACTTAAACTAAAATAAACTAAACCAAAATCAACTAAACCTAAACTAAATAAAATAAAACTAAAAATAAACCTAAACTAAACTAAAATAAAATCTAAAATAAACCTTAAATAAACTTAAACCTAAACCTAAAACCTAAATAAAAAAATAAAACCTAAACAAAATAAAATAAAATAAAATTCAACTAAAATAAACCTAAAACCTAAATAAAACAAAATGAAAACCTAAACTAAAATAAAGAAACCTAAAATGAATAATCTAAAATATAAAATAAAATAAACATAAATAATATAAAAATAAAACAAACTAAAAGAAATAATAAATAAAATAATCCTAAACCTACGGTTTAATTTTTTTAAAACCCTAAACTAATCTTAAACCCTAAATGCTAAACTAAACCCTAAAACTAACCCTACCTAAACCCTAAAGCCTAAAACCTAAACCCACTAAAGCCTAAAACCCTAAACCCACAAACCCCTAAACCCTCCCACTAACCCTACCACACCCAAACCCCAAACCTAGGCTTAAAAAGGTGAAAGGTGATAAGAGTTGGGTTGGTGCACTTCTTATTGCACCTATTGATGTTGTGGTTCCTCCAGGAAACATTGCTCTGGATCCTTCATAAACTTCATTCTTCTAGGTTCTCAATATCCCAACTTCACATGGGTACTGTTGAATTTATCACCTTCATTAAGCCAATTAAAAATGGCGATGAGGTGGGATCCTTAGAGGCTGCACTCCTCACTAAGCTGGGGATTAGGCCATTCTCTTATGGCCTTGTCATCCAATCTATGTATGATGATAGATTGGTGTTCAGTATTGAGGTACTTGACCTCACTAAACATGATCTCATAGAAGTTTTTGGTAGGCCTTTCAATGATCACTTCTCTCTCACTAGCCCTCTCTTATCCCAAACTTTGCGGCCCATGTTCATCAATGCTTACAAGAATGTCCTTTGCCATCATAATTGCCATACATACAGCCAAGAAGGTTACAATATTTGAAGGATCTTAGTAAATTTGTTGTGGCTCTGCGCTAATGATTACGGTACTCTTCTTTGCTCTAGCTCTTGTGGAGAAGAAGGAAAGCTGAGGAATCGATGATGATATGGGATTGACTTGTTTGACAAATCTTTGTTGGCCTTATCAAATAAAATTTTATTGTCTGAGTTAAATTATTTTGTGAAATACTATTTTTGTGAATTTTTAATTACATTTTATTTTATCATATTTTATTAGTTGTTAGAGGATAATGTCATGTTTTGGTAATTTCTTATTTGTTATGAAATCATTTGAGTTTAAAAAAAATCCTAAACCCCAAACCCCAAACCCTAAACCTAAACCTAAAGTAACTAAATAAATTAAAAAATAAACCTAAACCCGAAAACCTAATAAACTAAACCTAAACTAAAACCCTAAGAATGGGAAGAACATTGAAGGCAGGAACATCACCGTCAACCATGTTTAGTCTAGATCTGGCGGTGGAGGTGAAGGCGGAGACAGCAGTTATCGTAGTGATGGTGGGAGATCTCGAGGTGCTAGTGGATATGGAGGTGGTGGTCAGAGCAGTGGTGGTTATGGAGGAGGGAGGAGCAACAGAGGTTACAGCCGTCGTGGTGGCGAGGAGAGATCGGGATATGATGGTGGATCCGCTACTGAGGTCGAGGGTGGTTGATGGGCGGAGAAATTGATGGGGGGCCGATCCAAACTGCTGCTTATGGAATTGTGTTTTATAGTAGAGATAGTTCTAGGCGCGCTCATTTTTTATCAATGTCATCGCTTGTGCCATAGAGAACTTGGTGTGTTACTTGGTTGATGAAATCAAAAAAAGAAATGTTGAATCTAAATTTGTTCTCTGTTAAAAAAAAACCAAAACCCTAAACTTTAAACTAAAACATGAACCCTAAACCTAAAACCTAAACCCTAAACCCTAAATGTAAACCCTAAACCCTAAAAATAAATAATTAAATAAAAAACCCTAACCTAAATCATAAACTAACCCTAAACCTACAACAGGTAAACCTAAACCCTAAAACATGAAACCCCAAATCCCAAACCCTAAACCCTACCTTAAACCCTAAACCCTAAAGCTAAAGCCTAAGCTACCCTAAACCTGACCCTAACCTTAAAACTACTCTAACCACAGGCTAAACCCTACTGAGCCCAAACTACCATGACCACAAACCTAAGCTAAAACCTAAATAAAATAAGATAAATAAAATAAGATCCTAAAAACTAAACCTAAACATAAAATAAAATAAACTCAAGAAATATAAACTAAAGATAAAATAAATAAAACTAAACTAAATTAAAAATAAAATAAACTGGAATAAAACCTAAATAAAATAAATTAAATGTAATAAAATAAATATTAAAACTAAATGAACCTGGCGTAAAATAAACTTAAAATAAATAAAAAGAAAAAACCCTAAACCCAAAAAAACTAAACCTAAAATAAAAAATAAATAAATAAAATAAACCTAAACAAATAAATAAACTAAACCTAAACATAAACTAAATAAAATAAAATAAAATAAAAAATAAAAACCTAAACCTAAACTAAAAATTAAAACCTAAAATAAAACCTAAAACTAAACCTAAAAATAAAATAAAATGTAAACTAAATAAAATAAAAAAACATATAAAATTAAATAAAATAAAATAAACTAAAATAAATCTAAACCTAAATAAACCTATAAAATAAACTAAGAAAACCTAAGCTAAAATAAATAAACTAAACTATAAAAAATAAATAAACCTAAAAAAAATAAAATAAAATAAACTAAATAAAATAAACCCTGGTTTACTTGCTTTAAACATCTGACACACAAACTAACCTACTAAACCCTAAACCCTAGGACTAGGACCCTAAACCATGAGCCACAACCTAGGCCCACTAAACCTTACCACCACTGACCCTACCTGACCTTGACCCTAGGCCACTACCCTAAAACCTAAAACCTAAAACTTAAACCTAAACAAAATAAACAAAAAATAAAATAAAAAAACTAAACCTAAATAAAATAAAATATAATAAAGAAAAACTTGAACTAAAACTAAACCAAACCTAAACAAAACTAAACCTAAAAAGATAAAATAAATATAAACTAAACTAAAAATAAAATAATTAAAACCTAAAATTAATCTAAAAATTAAATAATCTTAAAAATAAAACCAAAATAAAATCAACCTAAATGTAATAAAAAATAAAATAAACTTAAAATAAATAAAATAGAAACTAAATAAAAAACATAAACCTAAAAATAAACCTAAAAATAAATAAATAATAAAACCTAAACACAAAACTAAAAAAACCTAAAAATAAACAAAATAAAATCTAAACCTAAACTAAAATAAACTAAACTAAAATAAATAAAATGTAAAACTAAACCTAAATAAATAAAACTAAACACTAAATAAAATAAAATAAAATACTAAAAATAAACTAAACCTAAACTAAAATATAACTTAAAAAATAAACCTAACATAAAAAACTTAAAACATAAACCTAAACATAAACCTAATAAAAAAAAAACCTAAAGTTAAAATGAAATGTAAAACTAAACTAAAAAACATAAACATAAATAAAGTTAAAAAAACTAAAACTTAAACTAAAATAAATAAACATAAAATAAATTAAACTAAATAAAATTATAATAAAATAAAATAAATACTAAAATAAACTATAAAATTTTTTTTTAAAATAAACCGCTAGGCTTTAAATTTTGACCCTAGGCCTTGACCCTACCCTAAACAACCTGAGCCACAGGCCTGATGTATGATCCCAGGCCTGACAACCCTACTGAGCCCACCCTGACCACCCTGAGCCACTAGATCCTCCCCTTAATCTTTTTCTGACTCAGGCCCTGACCCCAAACCCTAAACCCGGCCACTGGGCCACTGGACTGACTAAGATAGCCCACAGCTTAGCCCTAAGGCCACAAAACCTAAAGCCTGAGCACTAAACCCCAAACCTAAACCCTGAGCCCAAAAAAACCTAAATCCTAGTTATAAAACTTAAACTTAAATGTGACTAAATACTTAAAGATAAAATAAATAAAAAAAATATAAAAAAACTAACCTAGGCTAAACTTAAAATAAAATAAAATAAAATAAAAAAATAAATAAAATATAAATAAACTAAACTAAAGGTAAAATAATATAAACTTAAGAATAAAACATATAAAAAATACAAAAATAAAAAATAAAATAAACCTAAAATAAAATAAAATAAAAACTAAATAAAAAAATCTAAACCTAAAAAATTAAACCTAAAAAAAATAGAAATAAATAAAATAAAACCCAAACCCAAAACTAAAATAAAACTAAACCTAAAATAAAATAAAATAAACAAAATAATGACCTAAACTATAATAAACTAAACTAAAAATAAATAAACCTAAACCTAAACCTAAATAAATAAACTAATCCTAAATCTAACTAAATAAAATAAAATAAAGTAAAGTAAACCTCAACCTAAATAAAATAAAATTAAAGAAAAAATAAAACATAAAAAAACCTAAAAAAAAAAATAATATAACTAAACCTAAAAATAAAAATATAAACCTAAACCTAAATAAAAAAAATAAAACTAAACCTAAAATAAAATAAAATAAAACTAAACTAAAAAATAAACATAAACTAAACTAAACTTAGAAAATAAACTAAAGTAAAGCTAAACTAAAAAAATAAACTAAAAATAAATAAACTAAACTAATAAAAAAAAATAAATAAATAAATAAATATAAACTAAATAAACCTAAACTTAATGGTTTACTTAATTAAAAAACCCTAAACTCTAAACCCTAAAACCCTAAACCTAAATCCTTAACCTTAAACCCTAAACCTAAATCCTAAACCCTAAAATAGAATGGTAGAATGGCAAGAACATCCTCGTCAACTAGGCTTAGTCTAGATCTGGAGGTGCTGGTGGATATGGAGGTTGTGATCAGAGCAGTGGTGGTTATGGAGGTGGGAGGAGTGACGGAGGTTATAGCCATGGTGACGACGGAGGGAGAAATTGGGATATGATGGTGGATCCCGCTACTCGAGAGGGGTGGTTTCGATGGGAACTATAGAAATAGAAGAATGGTTCGATATGATTTGACTTATAGAAATGGAGTGTGTCTTTAGAGGCATTCTAGTTATCAAGGGTTTTGATTTACTCTATGCATGCTCATTTTTTATCTATGTTGTTGCTTATGTCTAAAGAACTTGGTGGGTTACTTGATTGATGAAATCAAAAGAAGAAATGTTGAATCAATTTGTTCTTTGTTAAAAAAAACCAAACCAACTAAACTAAAACCTAAAGCCTAAAACATAAACCATAAACCTAAAACCCTAAACCTAAAAAAAAATAAAAATTTAAAAAAAATCCCAAACCCTAAACCTAAATACTAAAACTACTAACCCTAAACCCTAAACCCTAACCTACCCTAAATCAAACTAAATCCCAAACCCTAACCTAAACCCTAAACCTAAACTATAAACCTAGCCTAAATCTATCTTTATCACCTAAACCCTACCCACCCTCCTAAACCAACCCAACCTCGACCCCTGACCCTAAACCCTAAACCCTCCCTAAACTAAATCCAAAACCTAACTAAAACCTAAAGATAAAATAAAAAATGCTACCTAAATAAAATAAATATAAATAATTAATACTTCTAAACTTAAATCTAAACCTAAACCTATTAAATAAAATAAAATAAAACTAAACTAAATAAAATAAATAAACCTCAACTAAACTAAAGATAAATAACCCTAAATGTAAAAAAAATAAATACTAATAAAAATAAAAATAAAAAAACCTAAAATAAAAGAAAAAATAAAACTAAATAAAAAACCTAAACCTAAAATATACCTAAAAATAAAACATAAAATATATAAAAAATGTAACCTAAACCAATTAAAAACCTAAACCTAAAATAAACAAAATAAAATAAACTAAACTTAAACAAAATAAACTAAACTAAAATAAATAAACCTAAACCTAAACCTAAAATAAACATAAACCCTAAAATAAATAAAACCTAAAATAAACCTAAAATAATGATCTAAAACTTAAACCTAAAAGAATAAAATATAATCTTAAACATAAACCTAAAATAAAAAATAAAACCTAAACCTAAAATAAAATAAAAATAAAACTAAATTAAAATATAAACATAAACCTAAACCTAAAATTAAAACTAAAATAAAAACCTACAACTAAAATAAATAAATATAAAAAAACCTAAAGAAAATAAAATAAAAAATAACTAAAATAAATAAACTAAATAAACTAAAATAACCTAAACCTACCACATAATTTAAAAAGAAAAGATAATCCAAACTCTAAACCTTGAACCTCAGACCTCCACCCAGTGACCACTACTACTCCACACCCTCCCTGGACCCTAGATCTTGAAAATAAACCCTACCTACCTACCATGATCTTATTAATCATACCATACCCTAAACTCACCCTACTCTAAACTCTGAGCCCTTAACCTAACTAACCACACCCTAAACCCTCTACATAAACTCCCTAGCCAAACTCTAAAACCTGTAAACATACATAGTAAACCTAAAATAAATAAATAAACAAATACTTAAATTAAATTAAAACCTAAACTAAAACTTACCTAAACCTAAAGAAAATAAAAAATAAAAATAAATAAAACCCCAACTAAAAAAAAAAATAAAATAATCTTAAACTAAAATAAAAATAAATAAACATAAAATAAAAAAAATAAATAAGCCAAAAAAATGAACCTAAAATAAAATAAAAAAAATAAAACCAAACTACACTAAAAAAATAAAACTAAACTTAGATAAAGATAAAATAAAATAAAACCTAAACTAAAATAAACTACACTAAAATAATTTAAACCTAAACTTAAACCTACAATAAACTAAACTGAAATCCTAAACTAAATAAAATAAAATAAACTAAAAGTAAACTTAAACCTAAACTAAAAAAACCTTAAAATTAACCTAAAATAAAAGCCTAAGACTTAAACCCTAAACACTAAAGTTGAAACCTAAATAGAACTAAATAAACCTAAAAGATTAATAAAACCAAATAAAAAACTAAATAATAAAATAAAAAAACTAAACTAAACTAAAAAAAAAAAACCTAAATAAAATAAAACTAAATAAACCTAAACTTAAAATAAAAAAAAATATAAAATAAACACAAATACTAAATAAAAACCTAAAAAACAATAATCCTAAACTAAACTAGATAAACTAAACTAAAATAAATAAATTAAAATAAAAAGTAAACTAAACAAATAAACTAAACCTAAATCTAAAATAATAAAATAAATAAACTAAGTAAACTAAACTAAACTAAATTAAACCTAAAATAAATAAAATAAAATCACAAAACCTAAACCCAAATAAACTAAAGCTAATACCTAAACCTAAAGAAAATAAAATTGAAATAAAACTAAACTAAAATAAAATAAATAAAACCTAAACTAAACCAAATTAAAACATAAAACTAAACCTAAAATAAAATAATAAAATAAAATAAAATAAATAAACTAAAAAAAAAATATCCCAAAAATAAAATCTAAAATAAATAAAAAAAATAAAATAAACTAAAACTTAAAAAACTAAAATTAAAAATATATAATAAAACTAAACTAAGAAAAACTAAATTAAAATAAATAAAACCTCAAATCTAAACTAAAATAAACTAAACCTAAACCTACTAAAATAAATTAAAATAAATAAAAATAAACCTAAACTAAAAAAATAATACCTAAAATAAACTAAAATAAAACCTAAAACTAAACCTAAAAAAAAAAAAAAAAGTCTAAACTAAATAAAATAAAATAAAACTAAAAAATAAAATAAAATAAATAAAATAAACCCAAACCTATAAAACTAAAATAAATAAACTAAAAAAAAAAAAACTAAATTAAAATAAAATAAAATAAACTAAAATATAAAAATAAACTAAATATAAATAAACTAAACTATGGGTTTACTTATTTAGAATAAAGAAATAAATTTTAGAAAATAAAAATAAAATAAACCCTAAACCCACACTAAAGCCTAAAATAAAATCTACTGACTAAATCCTAAAACCTAAACCCCAAACCCCAAACCTAAAAATCCCACAAACCCTAAACACTAAATCCTAAAATCTAACTCACAAACTCTAAACATAAATCCAAACCCTAGACCCTAAAACTAAAACTAAACTAAAAAATAAATCTAAAAAGAAAATAAATAAAAGAACATAAACTAAGTAAAATAAAAAAGAAAATAAAATAAAACCTAACTAAAAACTAAACCTAAACTAAAACCTAAACTTAAATAAATTAAATAAAAAATAAAGAAAACCAAACTAAACTAAAATGGAAAATAAAATAAACTAAAAATTAAATAAACCTAAAATATAGACTAAAATATAATAAAATAAATGTAAAATAAAATAAAATAAACCTAAATATAATAAAATATAAAAGTAAATAAAACCTAAACCTAAAAAATAAATAAAAAATAAAACCCAAATCTAACCTAAAATAAAACTAAACCTAAAATAAAATAAAATAAACAAAATAAGATAAATGTAAACTAAAAAATAAACTAAACTAAAATTAATAAAACTAAATAAACTAAAATAAACTAAACTAAATGCTAAAAAGTAAATAAAAAATAAACTAAAAAATAAACTAAACCTAAACTAAAAAACCAAACCTAAAATAAAACTAAAATAATAACTAAAACCAAACCTAAAAAAAAAAATAAAATAAAAAACTTGAACTTAAACCTAAAAAATAAAAAAAATAAAACCTACCTAAAATAAAATAAAATAAAACTAAAAAAAAAATAACATAAGCTATGTAAACTGAAAACTAAACTAAAATAAAACCTAAACTAAAAAAATAAAATAAAAATAAATAAGAAGAATAAAAATCATAAACTAAAATAAAAAAAAATAAACTAAAAACCTAAACATTTACTTTTTAAAAAAAACCCTACCAAACCCTACTATCATGACCTGAGCCAAAACTAAAACCCACAGGCTGCAACTGACAGAAAGGCCTTGGACCATAGGCCACAAAATCCTGACAGGCCCAGACCCTGCATGATCCTAGCCAACTAGGCCTAAGACCTAAAACCCAACCTGGGACCCTGAGCCACTGAGTGACCTACCCTAGGCTGGCCCTGGGCCACTGAGCCTAACCCTGACCCACTGACCCCAAGGCCTAAACCTAAATCTGAGCCTTGGGCCTAAATAAAATCACAAACCTAAAACCTAAAACCTAGGCTAAAGGTAAATAAACCTAAAAAAGAAAGAAATAAATAAAACAAAATCTAAAATAAAATAAAAGAATAAAATAAAATAAAAACATAAACCAAAACCAAAAACATAAACCTAAAAAATAAAATAAAATAAAAAAAAATAAAAAAAACTAAAATAAAATAAATAAAACCTAAACTAAACTAAAAATATAAAATAAACCAAAGAATAAAAGAAAATAAAATAAAATAAAAACTTAAAATAAAATAAAACAAACCAAAATAATACAAAATAAAAAATTTAAAAAAAATAAACCTAAAATAAAATATAGAAATGAATAAAATAAAACCAAACTAAAATAAAAAAATAAGAACCTAAATATAAAATAAATAAACAAAATAAAATAAACCTAAAAGAAAAAATAAATAAACTTAAAAAAATTAAAACTAAAAAACCTAAAATAAACTTAAATCCTAAACTAAATAAAATAAAATAAAATAAAAGTAAACTAAACCTAAACTTAAATTTAAAAATAAAAACTAAAAATAAAACATTAACTTAAAATAAAATAAAAAAATAAAAACTAAACTAAAAATAAATAAACCTAAAAAAATAAACTAAATAAAATAAACCTAAAATAAATAATTAAATAAAAATAAATAAAAAAAATAAAAAAAATAAACTAAAATATAATAATAAACAAAATAAAACAAAACCTGAGTTTGCTTAATTTAAAAATTATAATTTTAAAAAAATAAAAAAAAAAAATTGTAATCCTACCACAACCCTACCACTGAACTTCTACACCCTAAACCCTCAGGCCAAACTCAGACTCTAAACCTCTAAATCTTACCACTACCACATACCACAAACTAATCAACTACCCTAACTACCACTGACCTAAACTGAGCCACTAAAAAAAATAAAAGATAAATCAAACCTAAATAAAATAAAAAATAAAACAAAATAAAGCTAAACTAAACCTAAACTTAAAAATAAATAAAATAATAAATAAAACTAAAATAAAATAAATATATAAAAAACCAACTAAACTATAAAATATAATAAAAATAAACAACCTAAAAATTAAAATAAATGTAAATAAATAAAATAAACTAAATAAAATGGATAAAATAAATAAAAAACCTATAAAAATAATAATAAAACCCAAATCTATAAAATAAAACTAAAAAAATAAAATAAATAAAACAAATAAAATAAATGTGAACCTCTAAATAAACTAAACTAAGATAAATAAATAAACTACCTAAAAATAAACTAAACTAAAACCCTAAACTAAAATACTAAAAATAAACCTAAACTAAAATAAAAAATAAAAAATAAACTAAACCTAACTAAAATAAAATAAAACCTACCTGACTCAAACAAAAAATAAAACCTAACTAAAATAAATAAAAAAATAAACTAAAATAAATAAACTGAGCACAAAATAAATTAAAATAAACTAAACTAAAATAAAATAAAATAAAATATTGACTAGTAAAAATAAACCTAAATAAATAAATAAAATATTAAATAAATTTAAACTCATTTTTTTTTTAATACTAAACCCACTAACCATTCCTAATATCCCAGGCCACTAATCCTACAGCCTGACCCTACTACCTTACCAAACCCTAAACTGAAACTACTGAAACCCAGTCCCAGGCACATCAGGCACTGATCCACTGAGCCCTAATAAGCACTAAACCTAAAATACACAAAACTAAATCTAAAGTAACCCACAAACATGATCTTTAACCTAAAACTCTAAACCATAAGCAAAATCTAGGCCCAAATCCTAAAGCCAACCCTGACCCTAAACCCTAGATATAAACCATAAAAAATAAAAATAAATGAGATAAAGATAAAGAAAAAGCTAATACTAAAAAATAAACTTGAATAAAATCTTAATATAAAACTAAACATAAAATAAAATAAAATAAGCCAAATATAGTAAAACTAAACCTAAAAATAAACCTAAAATAAAATAAAATAAATAAAATAAATCTTAAAACTAAAAAAAAAACCTAAACCTAAAATATAAATAAAATTAAATAAACATAAACCTAAACTAAACTACTAAATTCATAAATAAAACCTACCTAAACTAATAACTAAACCTAAACTAAACTAAAATAAAATGAACTAAAATAAACCTAAACCTAAACTAATAAAACCTAAAATCCATACCTAAAACTAAACCTGAAAATATTATAAAACCTAAACTAATCTCAAAATATAAAATATAAACACTAAAATAAAATAAATCTCATAAACTTAAACCTAAACTCCAATAGTAAACTAAATAAAACCCTAAACTAAATAAATAAAATAAACATAAAATTAAAATAAAATAATAAAAATAAATTAAAATAAACCTACAGTTTACATAATTTACCAAAACTCAAATCACCCTGAGCCATACCCAAATTAACCCTAAACCTCCATACACAAAATAAAATCTAACCTATACCTCCCACAAAGCATAAATCCTCCTAAAATACACCCTACCATAAACCTTAAACCCCAAACTAAACTAAAACAAAAGTAACTAAAAAAATTTAAAATAAACATAAACCCTAAAACTAATAAACACAAAACTAAACCTAAATAAGAATAGGCAAAACCATGATAACATTATGGTCAAAGTCAGATATGGCGAGGAGAGCGAAAGGTTGTTATGTTATGGCGGTGGATTTGGAGGTGTTGGTGGATATTGAGGTGGTGGTCGGAGAAGTGGTGGTTATGGAGGCGGGAGTAGCGATGGAGGTTCGATTGTATGGTGGCAGAGAATTGATCAGGGGATATGATTGGATCGCTCGAGTGGTTCTGAAGAGCTGGAAGTGAAGAATGGTCGATCTTTGCTGGAACTTAATCTATCTGGTAGGATGGTTCTAGTTTTATAGGTTTTGATTTACTCTATGCATCTTTTTTGATCTAATCACTTATGTCTTAGAAAACATGGTGTGTTACTCTTGGTTGATCAAATTAAAAGAAGAAATGTTGAATCTTAATTGGATCTGTTATAAAATAATAAATACTCTAAACCATGACCCCAGAAAACCCTAAACCTAAATGCTAAAATGAAATCCCTAAAACCAAACCCACAAAATCCCTAAAACCACAAACCCTAAACTAAACCTAAATAAAAACTAAACCCTAACCTAAAAACCTAAAAACTAAACCTAAACCCTAAAACTATAACTAGACCTAAACCTAAATTAACCTAAACTAAACCCAAATTCTAAACTAACTAATCTTTAATCCTAACCACAATCCACAAAACCAAAAACCACAACTGCTTAAACTAAACTAAACCACAAAAACCCCTAAAGCTGACCTGATCCAGGCCTACTACTTTGATCTCTTAGGCCACAAACCTGACCATAACACTACCCTCCCCAGGCCCTGAGCCCTGACCTGACCCTAACCTACCTGGGCCTACCTTGCTAAACTCTACTCTAAATATCTAAAAAATAAATAAATAAACCTAAACCTAAATAAATTAAAGTTAAAGCCTACTACCTACTAATGTGATTTAAATAAAAATAAATTGATAAATAGAAGGTAACTAAATAAACTTAATAAAATAATAAAACTACATAAATAAAAATAAAATATATAAAATATTTTAAACTAAAAAATAAACCTAAATAACCACAAAATAAATAAAATAAATAAATCTTACCCTAAACCAAAAAACTAACATAAAAATATAAATAAAATAAAAAATAAAATAAACATCAACTAAACTGAACTAAACTAAAATAAATAGACCTAAACTAAACCTAAATAAACTAAACCTAAACCTACTAAAAATAAATGAACTAAATACCTAAACTAAAAAAAATAAATCCTAAATTAAATAAAAAAAAAACCTAAACCTGAAAATATTATAAAACCTAAACCTAAACCTCAATAAAATATAACATAAACCTAAAATATATAGACTGCTAAAATAAACTTACTTAAACTAAACTAATAGTAACTAAATAAAAAACTATAAAATAAATAAAATAAACCTAAATAAAATAAAATAATAAACTAAAATAAAAAAACTAAATAAACCTAAACTTGAAGTTTACATAATTTACAAAAAAGCCTCAAAAACCAAACTAAACCATAAACTAAAACCACAAACCCTATACATACAACCCAAACACTAAACCCACAAAAACCTAAAGCCAAAACCTAAAAGCATAAACCCTAATACCTAGCATAAACCCTAAACCTAAACCCTAAACCTAAAACTAAAGTAACTAAATAAATTAAAAATAAAAATAAACCCTATAATAAACCTAAATCTAAACCTAAACCCAGAATAGGCAAAACCTTGATGGTAGGAACATCTCACTAGGCTCGTCCCAGATATGGTGAGGAGGTGAAGCGAGAGGTGATTGTTATCTATGGCGATGGGGGATCTGGAGGTGCTGGTGGATATTGAGGTGGTGGAGAGTGGTGGTTATGGAGGGGAGTAGTGATGGAGGTTACATCATGGTGAAGAGTGCATCGGGATATGATGGCGGATCCCACTACTCAGAGAGGGTGGTGGTTGATGAGAATAGGAAATGGTGATCGATCGCTTAAAGAACTTTGTCTATGAGGCGGTTCTAGTTTTCTAGGGTTTTTAATTTAGTCTATGCATGCTGATTTTTTATCTATATCATCACTTATGTCTTAAAAAACATGGTGTGTTACTTGGTTGATGAAATTAAAAAGAAGAATTATTGAATCTTAATTGAATCTCTATTATAAAAATAAACAAAAACCCTAAAATATGACCCTAGACCTTAAAACTAATATACCAAAATGCTAAACCATGAAATCCCTCAAACCCTAAACATAAACCTGAAATCCATAAACCCTTAACCCACAAACCCTAAAACCTAAACCACAAATAAACCTAAACCCTACTTTAACCCACTAAACCCAAACTCAAACCCCAAACTAAAATCTAAAACCACTCTTAAACCTAAAATGAAAAAAGCTAAACTAAATAAAACCTAAAAAAAATAAAATAAATAAAACTACACCAAAATAAAATAAAAATAAAATAAAATAAAACATAAACTAAAACTACTAAACCTAAACTTAAAAGATAAAATAGATAAAAATAAATAAAATAAAATAAAATAAATAATAACTAAACTAAATTTAAAAAAAATAAAATAAAACTAAACTTAAAATAAAATAAAATAACAAAATAAAATAAAATAAATAACACTAAAATAAAAAATAAACCCAAAAATAAATCCTAAAATAAGTAAAATATAAAATAAAACTAAAAAAAACCAAACTTAAAATAAAATAAAATAAACCTAAGTAAATAAACTAAACTAAATAAAATAAAAAATAAAATAATTGAATAAATAAATAAAACTAAATAAACCAAATAAAACTAAACTTATAAACTGCTTGATTTTATAAAAACAAACCCTAAATCCACAAACAAAACTACACTAAGAATCCAAACCCACCACACAAAAGAAACCAAACCCACAAACCTAACCATAAATCTAAATCCTAAAATAAACCTCAAACCTAAATAAAACTCTCTAAAACCCAAATTGCTAACCCTAAACCATAGGCATAACCTTGATGGGAACACCATCAACAAGGCTCATCTAGATTTGAGTGGAGGCTAGGAAGGCTCTCCTTCAGAGTACTTTTAATGAGTTCAATATCAATAAGGGTTAAATACTTGTCTATTTTGGACCTTTATTAATATTGACTCATCCTCAGGACATGCCCTCCTTAATAAGCATGGCTAAAGCATACACATCGTTCTCTCCTTGAGGAATCTTACAAATGTAACCTCACATTTGGGTTAATAACTCCATGGTGTACTTATGGTAGTGATGGATCTTGGGCTTTATAACTTTATAGGACTCAGCAATTTGGCTGATAACTAGCTCAGAATCCCAAAGATGTTGATGTTATGGATGCTTAGAGTAATAGCTAACTCTAGACAGAAATAAGCCTCATATTTGGCTTCTTCATTGTTGGTGCAAGATTGGATAGATGATATGAGAATCTCATAAGATTTACATCTAGAGTTAAGAGATCTATTCTTACGCTTTTTCTAGAATAATAGTAGATTGTGGTTCTTCTTTGAGAAAAGTCACACTATCAAAGTACATCTCCAGAATGCTAGTATCCCTAAGTTCATGATTTTTCATTGGAGATCATCACTAAGTAGATAGACATAAGTGGGTGTCTTTGCTAAGAAATCTACTAAACGTTTGCCTTTCCTTTGCATGGAAAAGTATGAAGGTAATATCAAGCGAGAGGATCATGGACCATTGTGCCAACTATCTGATAACATCGACGTCATGAGATAGTGGATTGATCTAGAGATTAAGTTCACCTTATGAGGAAGCATGTAGTGTTGTAGTTTTTGGGATGCAAAGATTAATGCTAGGCAATGCTTCTCAATGAGTAGATAATTAGCCTTAGCAGGGATTAGATGACGACTGAGGTAGTAGAGTGCAATTTCCTTTCCTTCATCATTGGCTTGGGCCAACAAAGCACCAAGGAGCCATGCTCAATGTAAAGTATGAGCGCTTGCAGAGATAGAGCTAGAGCAGGCGTCATCGTAATGCTTGATGTCTTTGAAGGCATGCTTACACTTATCATCCACTTGAACTTGGCATCCTTTTTGACAAGTCTTGAGAATGTGACATCTTCTCGAAGGTTGGATATAAAGCATCTTATATATGCCAATTGCCCATGAATGATCACGAGTTGAGTTAAAATTTTAGGGGTGGCATTTCTAATCACTTTAATCTTCTTAGGATTGATTTCAATTCCATGGTGTGGACAACAAACCCCAAGGAATTTCCCAAAGCTACTGAATGCACTTGAGGGGTTCATTTTGAGGTTAAATTGTCTTAACTATTTCAAAACTACTCTCAAGTCAAAGAAATGGTCTTCCTTTTCTCTACTTTTGATCAAGAGATCTGACATAACACTCAACCTTATGATGAATGAGTTCATCAAAGATTGTCATAGCGTTGGTATGTAATAGATAATTTTAAGGAAAGGCATGACCTTATAATAATAGATTTTGATCATGGGTTCTAAAATTGTGTTTCTTTCATCTTGGTGGCCATCTTTATTTGGTTATATCGGATGAGCCATCCATGAAAGAAAACTACATGAGATGAGGCAATGTCCACCATCGACTCAAGATTGGTAGTGAAAATTCATTTTTGGACATGCTTTATATAAATCCATAAAATGAAGCATATGTGAATTTGGCCATCTTTTTCTTAATTGGGGGATGATGGCTAACCATGTAAAGTATCTTTCTTTCAAGATGAAGCCATCATTGATCAATTTCTTGACTTCATAAATGACCTATTATTCTATGTCAAATCACATGCGTCTAGGAGCTTGCTTGATAGGGTTAGCAGTAAGCTCTTTTGCTAATTAATGGATTACTACGTCATGAGCCAATCCAAGCATCTCTTCATAACTCCATGCAAAGTAGTCCTTAAACTCAATCAATAGCATAACAAAGTCATTGGTTTCAATTTCATTCAACAAAGTTGATTTCCTTGAGCTTGTCGATGGTTTACTTGATCTCTTCTTTACTCTCTAATGATGCATCTTTGACTTCAAATTCATCTAGATCATCTAAAGTTTCTAAGCATAGCTCTTCATATCAGTTAATGTGATTGAAAAGAATTTATCAGATTATAAATGATTGGTGATGACTAGCGGTCATCATCATCACTAGACCTTAGAATCTAGTCGGTCTTGATGAGAGCTTTTGCATTTGTTCTTCTATATTATTTTGAAGTAGTCGACCTATGCTTTGATTAAGTATGTGGGATTATGAACACAAGACAAGTACTAATTAAAGGTAATTCTATTAATTCTTTATATGAATCATCCTCAAGTTCTACATCAACTTCTTGACTTGAGGATGATGCTCCTAGAAAGAAACTCTGAGTCTTCACACTTGTGGATGACTTAGGGGCTTCCATAACTACCAAACCTTTAGCTTTTTGAGAGGAAAGTGGGGTTAGAGCTAAGGTTCCCAACTGATGCCTAACAATTTCACATATAGACTTGATACACTTATGCTTTGCTTTGGAGCGGACTTTATATCTATCTAGCTCAAGTGTCACCTCTAAGGGAATCTACTGCTGAGAAGAGTTGGCTAGTGTGCTAACCATATAAGACTCACCCTATGAACTAGATTCAAAGTCTATATGAATAGGAGGTGTACTCCTGGTAGCTGGGACAAATCTTCTATTATGTGGCTTTTAAAGAGGTTTTTAACCCCTGGGACTGCCTCTGAACTAGCCTCATCCTCTACATGGTGGAGGTCAGGTCATCCTATCCATATGTTCGAATGGAGTAACGAAAAGTGGGTGTAATTTAATGTTAGGCTCCACTTCCTCCTCTAAGTCTATTTTTGCTCCCTTTTATTTTCTTTTTCATTTTCTCTTTTCTTTTCTTTTTTTCTTTTCTCTTTCTTTTCTTTCTATTTTCTTTTATTTTTTAAACTTTGGCCAAGTTTGAGAATAGACTTGTTGATTTTGAGGAGGAAGTAAGGCATCTTCATATATGCCGACCTCATGAAATATAAATGGCATGAGATCTCCTTTGACATGATAAATGATCCCACCTCTCACGAACTTCATACACTGATGTAGATAGGATGGAACTATGTTGTTCTCATGTATCCATGGTTTCCCAAGCAAAGTATTGAAAGATGTATCTGAGTCTATAATGTGAAACTTGGCTTGTCTTCCAATCATCTATATCCAAGGAAACTATGGAGCCTAAGGCTGTTGACCTCATTTTGAGCATTCAATCTTCACCTTAGACATGAGTCTTCTAACACTAAGACTTCCTAGTCATAAGACACTTCTAACAATTAGGTAAACACTTAACCTAAGCCTAAATACTTAGAAGGGTTAACCATAGAATTAGGTTATGCCTTAGGGATTAGGATAATCCAACTACCTTAAAACCCAAATCCAATCCATATTCACCTTCTCAAACCAAACCTCAAGTTCAATTTAAACATCAAATTCAAATCCAAATCCAAGCCCCAATTTTAAACCAAATGATTGAAGCATGATTAAATCCAAACTTGAAACCCTTCCAGCCTATGACCTATCCCATGGACTTAGCCAAATCTTAATTCAAATCAATCCAAAATTAATTGATTTTCTCATAATCAATTTATATCTTCAACCATCTTCCAAAATATAAATCAAATCTACATTCAAATGATCAAAATTAAATCAAACTAAATCAAATTAAATCAAAACCCTTCAAGCCATGACCTATCCATGGACTTAGCCAAATATTAATCCAAATCAAATCAATGAATTAATTTTCTCATAAATCAATCATATTTTCAATCAACTTTAAAATTTAAATAAAATGTACATTTAAATCATCAAAACTAAATCAAACCAAATCAAAATCCAAACCACTTGACCCAACTCCATGGACTTAGCCAAATTCCTTCATTCCAAATCCCAAATTCAATTTATTTTCTCATGAATCAATCATACCATCAATCATATATTCACAAATATGAAATCTATAATCATCAAGCCAAACCAAAATCTACCCAAGTCAAACCCAACTTAACCCTTTTGACTTGAAATGTTCAAATGAACCAAAACCCATTTGAACCCAAGTCAATTACAATTGAATTTATATATCAATCCTAAATCCATATATAAACTCAACTAAATCAAACTCAACCCAAAATCAAGCCAACTAAAACCAATTGGTCCGCTTGACCCAAAGTGGCAATTTGACCTCTTTGAGCCAAGTTTAATCCTACCCAAATTGGATTGAACCAAGCCCATCAAAACCTCCCATCATGATTATTGATCACTTTAAGTTGATTAATTGTCCCAAATTGGTCAAACCAAGTTGACCCTTATCCCATATGAACCCAAACTAGCTAAATTGTAACTAAGCCAAATCCCTTGAAACCAATGATTCATACCAAATAAAATCAATATTTGAATATGACTTGACCTTCAATTGAGTCAAACCAAACCCAATTGGCCCTCTTGAATGAAGTTGACCCAAATTAACCTAAAGATCAAATTGGGTCAAATCAAAATATAAACCAAATTGATTGCAAACAATGACTCAAGTTTATTCCAAATTGATTGTAAACTTGACCAAAGCCATGATTGGACCCAATTGAACCAATTGACTACTTAGCCAAATTGACCTAAAGGTTCAAGTTGGCCTAAAGCAAAACCAAATCCAAATTAATTGAAACCAAACCTACAATCATCATCAATTGGTCAACTAAACTAAACCAACACCCAACCCAAGCCAATTTGGCCAATTCTATCAAATTGGTCAACTTAACCTATTTGACCCAAATGAATTCAAATGAGACATAATCAAATATAAGCCAAACTAAACCAAACCAATTAAACCAAAATATCCCAAATGATCATATGAACTTGACCCAACCTTTGGTTTGACCTAATTTGACCAATTGGTAAACTTGACCCAACTAACCAAATTTGACTTAAATGAGTCAAATTGAGCCAAACCTAACCAAATCAACTCCAATTGACTTGAAATTTGGGCTAACCCACCTTTGGCTCATTTCAAATCTACCCAAATCAAATCCAATGCCAAATAATGATTCTACCCTTGGGTCAAAGGCATCACATGAGATAAATCACCCATGTAAGTGGTCATTTCCATTCCTTGGCCACTTGGAACTCTCCCAATGGTCCACACAAGACACTTGCCTAACCCAAGGGGTGGTTGGGTTGCTTATTACCCATGGGAGGTGAAATCACTTCACCCTCCCCATTGAACCATTTGAAACCCATAACACACCATGATTCCTCTTTGGCCACCTCACACTTTCAACCAACCATGCGACCAACTCACCTCCTCCACCCACCCACATCTCCAGAGATGGGGACCACTAGAAGCCAAACTTGAACCCACCATCGATCAAGATAAAGGGGTACAAACCTTATTTCCACTCAAACACACAAAATCATTCTCATAGCTCTAGCTACCCAAGACAGCTACTAAAGCCATTCATTAAGCTCCCAAGCTCATTATCAATCAATAAATGCAATTCCCATCCTTCCCAAAATAGGACACTCCCATTTCTAACCTAACTTCCCCATTTTCTCATCAAACTCAAATTAACTTTTCATAACCTTCCCTAGGCCTTGTCAGTAAGAAAAATCATCTCCCAAGCTTCTACGGTGGGACTTGATCAAAGCCAAGCTCCAAATCATTAATTCATGGCCTTCGAGCAAACATGAATTAATCCAATTGCTAGTCAATAGGCTTCATCTCCACTAGATGAAGCTTCCCTCAATCATTTTAGCAATCTTGAGCTCGTGAGGTTTGCTTCCAAAACTTATCCTTAGGAAAAATGGGTTGGAGCTTTTTTGAAGAAAACATCTCATGTGATCTTGATTTGGATCCCCTGATCGATGTTGTGAAGGTGTGGGATCTTTGGAGCGATCAAGCATGGTAAGCTTGGATCAAGTGAGAAATGGTGAACGAACTCCATTCTCCCTCACTCGTGTGACATTAAATCATGCATCATTGATCAAATAGGTGGTTGATTAGATACAAGATCGATCTAATTTAATCTTATTAAGTATGGGATGAATTGTAACTATCTGACCTTTGATCAGATGGGGGACAAGAAAGTACGTCTGCCATTGCCACGTAAGCACTGTGTTAGATAAGTTTTAAGTAGCCAATCCTACGACACCATGTGGAAAGTGTGCCACATCACCACGCCATGTGGCGCCAACAGGATTAGGCTTTAATTAGGCTTAATCATTTTTAATGGCTGAAACTTCTAAAAATAATAAAGATCATAGAGAAATAAAAATTTAAATAAATACATATTCTAAAGGTATTTCAGAGGAGAATTAATTAAAAATGATCTTAACTAATTTTGAATAGTAATTAAATTTTAATTAAGGTTTAATTACAAAATTTATTAGTTTAATTACTTAAATTAATGCCAAATTTTGTGGGATAATTTAATGGGATGACCTCCCTTGATTTTCTTGGATTTATTACTCACTTAATTAGAAAAATTGACTAATTAAACCTTAACTACTCTTTTAAATTAATTAATGATTAATTAATCTCATAAATATAACAATTGGTTAATTAAGTTTATTAATCATTGTTCAACTTTAAGTGAACTAAGGAATAGGGTTTGGACTCCTTTCCTAAGTTCATTTCACCCTTTTTAAAATGAAATTAATTAAGATTTAACTAATTAATTAAATCACTTAATCAAATTAAAATCATAATCACATCAGACCTTAATTAATTAAATCATGGGGTAGATCTTTTGGTGTTTAATAACTAAAAGTTTAATGAAATTATGGTTAGTCCATATGTGTGGGAAAACCATAAGAGTAATTAATTAAGTCCTTTAGTCTAAACTAGTAATCATAAGTCAATTACATTAGGCCCCTTTTATTTCCTAGGATCATTGCAAGTTTATTTTCCATGCATATCATGTTGGCTCATAATTATTTAGTAAATTACTTTAAGGTGACACAGGTAAGGGTAATTAATTCATCTAATTAAGGTTCAACTTAATTAACACATAAAATCAACTTAATTACATTTCCTTAAATTAAATTAAATCACTATGTATGGGTTTAAAACAATAAGTGATGATTTCTCTTCTCCTCTTTAAATCAAATCAAATCCAAAACTTAATTAATAAAGAAGCTTTGCTTTGCTTTAAATAATCTTATTTGATTTGATTATCCTTAAGAACTAGTTTGGTTGAATGAATCACATGCTTATATTTGATTGTCCTCTTTCCAATCAAGTTAAATTTGGTATGTCATTTGAATTCATGCATCCATCTTTCAAAATCAAGTAAAATAAAATGGATTTCCTTTATGTAAGCTTGCATGTGTTGATTTAATTTAATATATGTGTGGCTATTATCACTATTAAATCCAAATGTATTTTTTTTGAAAGCTTATAAATTTATAATAATATGTGTCATGATGATAATTATAAATGCATAAGAAAAGCATGTGCTTATAGCTTAAGTATATGAATGTTGAGTTCTCTTTCCTCTATTCAGTGTTGATTTATATAAGATTGAATGGTAATGGGTATATAGTTTGACATCCCGGGAACATGAGGCTTTAGCTAGCCCCAAGGAGGCCATTTGATTACCTCATTTCCATGGTTCAATAAGAACATGTACCCATTTGATTTCAATTTGTGTAGAGCTTTAATTCATATATATAAATGATTCAATCAAAAAATATACAATCTTTGCATGGTTTTCTTTCCCTCATTTATGTATACATCCATGTGTGTCCAAAAAAAATAAGTATATAATCCACATCCAGGAATACGAGGCTTTCATTAGCCCCAAGGAGGTCATTTGAT
Source organism: Cymbidium sinense (assembly GCA_021442155.1). Taxonomy (NCBI): domain Eukaryota; kingdom Viridiplantae; phylum Streptophyta; class Magnoliopsida; order Asparagales; family Orchidaceae; genus Cymbidium; species Cymbidium sinense. Next base: position 6,039,986 of record CM038225.1, on the reverse strand, counting down.
TACCTCCCCTTCTTGGTTTAACAATGACATTGCCTATATCTTTGTACATGTATATGTATATGTGATTAGTGAATGAAACTCACATTTTACATTAAAATTGCATGAATTCATAATTGACTAGGTGGTTGGATTAAATAGCCATATGATTTGGAGCTTACTTCCTATGTTCATGTATATGAATTTACATATGTTTGAATGCAAATGGGTATATAGTCTGGACATCCCGAGAATATGATGCTTTAGCTAGCTCCAAGGAGGTCATTTGATTACCTCACTTCCCTGATTTAACAATGGCACATGTCTATTTAATTTTATTCTTATGTCCTTTTTGTATAAAAATTTGGATAAAGTTTTAAGTTAATATGTTTAAATTATTCAATCAAATAAAATATAAATTCTAAACATACACATACATTCATCATTTAAGTGTGCTAAAATATGTTTCATGTATAGATACACTTAGGATTAAATCATATGCATGTTACATGTGATGGAAAGGAATGATTTAATATATGTCATGTGGTAGTAATTCAATTAAATTAATCTTAAGATGCCTTTCATTTTGAATAAGATTATTTAAAGTGAACCTAAACTTAGGATTAATTAAATCATTTAATAATCCATTCACTAAAGAGAACTAAATCAAATTAATATACTTTAGAAAGTGACTTAAGGTTTGGATGAAAGGGGAAATCCTATTTTCTCTCTTTATAACACTTAGTTGCTAAGTGTAATCAAATGAAACAAAAGAAAACACAAATTAAAATTCACAAATCAATTAAAATTCCTTTAAGTGAAATCAACCTTTCATGTTAAATTGAATCCTTCTACACTTAGAAAATGTAACACTAATGCTTAACAAGACATACCACACAAGCCTTAATACACACATTAGAATTAAGTCACCAGCTCTAAGTTAGGATGGCGTATGATGTGATGTATGTTTTGTTTTATGATGTATTATTTCAGATTGGATGTTAGGGTGTATGCTTCATAGACTGGATGATTGGTCAATATTAGCTTAATCATGTTTTCTATAGGGGATTATGCTTAAGGGATGCTTAAAATAAATGTGAATGCTCTTTTTACAAGTTGCTTAAATCCTTAAGCATAATCCAAGTTAGGATAGGTGGGCTTAGTTACCCATGTGTAGGGTGCTAAGTCCAAATTATAAATACAACTACTTGGGATTATATGTATATTTAGCTAACCTCTATTTTGCAGGTGTAGTTAGATTTACTTTTCCAACATAACTGTAATTTTTGTAATAAGAATTAGGATTAGTGCTATGGGGGATTAGGATGAGCAGTGAAGGATTTATCTTGGGGTGCCTTGTGATGCCTTTGAAGCAAGCACCATCAAAATAAAAGAAGGAACCAAATTAGAAATGGAGATATGAAGAAAGAAGACCCCCATAGCATTTAATACAATTATAATTATTCTTTCATATTCAAGATTTTATAAGGGAAGAGCTCGGTTAACCATCTTTTCTCCCTTCAGGTTGTATGGTGGTACCCGACCGCACTGACCTTTTATTCTTTTATGATATTTTATATAATTATTTGATGTTATGTTTACATTGTACATTAGGACGACATGCTTTTTATAGTTTCTTAAATGATTTATGCTTTAATGTGTGGCTTGGATACGATTAAGCTCTTAGGATAAAAATAACTTTTCTACCCAACTAATCACTCATAACTAAATTTTAAACAACTCATAACCTCATCATAAAGCCTAAGATATAAATAAGATAATTAAAAGATTTAGCAACCCCTTAGCTATATGGTTGTATGTTTCACATCATGCATGCATAATCTTTTCTCTTGAACATGAAGGATATCCATCCTTGCGATAAATATGCTTGACCTATGAGGGCATCCCTTGTGGTGAAGAACACCTTCTTCTAGTTGATTTGACCCTAACCTATTTCATCATGCATTTAGGCATAAGAAATCCTAAATCTCTCAAAATGATGTGTCTAAAATAAAATAAAATTTAAAAATATTTTGCATCTATAGATTATGTCATATGCTCATACCACTCATGCTCTAGTCTCTTAGTAAGTGTGTTTAGGACTTTAGTCTCTTTCTAATTAAATAACTACCCTAGCTACCTTATAATTCATAAGATCAGACTACATTATTTTAAAATCATATGAGGAGTTAGCTGGTGGCCACTCCAGGCGATTATAAGTCTAGAAGTTGAACAATTTATTATCTCTTATGGAGATAAACCCTTATGTCCACCTATCACTTAGATTTAGGTCTTATTTTAGCTCATACTAAAGGTCCCTAGATTTAGGATCCAAGGTAGCTATTTTCTTCAAGCTGCAAGCCTAAATCTTCACCTCTTAGGAATTCCCACAACCTTGTGTTGGTACATTATAAGCACTTGTAATCTAATTAAATTTCAATTCAAAACATATAAATCTACTCAACTTCAAAATTATAAAGCCCAACCATAGGATAGATTGGAATGCTCACTAGGCTTCCTAGTATCATGAGAATTTCCTACTTATTTCATTTGGATTCCAAAAATAAGCCTTCTCCTTGAACTTTCCCAATTGAATTTCTGAATACCACCAATCCTTTGATAGTCTAACCTTGAAATCTTTGGAGATGATAGTTATCTTCTTTAATCGAGAGTATTCTTAGGAAGTTTCATGTCCTAAAATGTAATTATTATGGAGGCTTGCCTCCATAGGGAGCTTAAGAACCTGGTTTAATATAAACCCCGCTTTATTCATCCATGTAAAGTAGGGTAAAAATCTCTCATACATTCATTGACCCATCATGCCATAGGAGTCTTTATTACTTGATTAGGTCCATTGTAGGGTGATGTCTCTATCTTTCGAGATAGTATATCATACCTTAATGTTGTACCCAACCTCCTCAAAAAGTACCCCCCTTATGATCTGGTTTCCCCCCCACATAAATCCAAAAATAAACACTACAAGTCCCTCTCACCTTGTTCATTGAATCCTGTCAACATTATCCTTTCTTTTTGGAGTTTGGAGATGTCGATACTCAAGTAGGCAAGGGTTCTTAAACTCATAATGTTGATTGATACACCTGGGTCAACCAAAACTTGAGATAGCCTATATCTACCAACATCCATTATAATGTAAAGAGGCAGTTATGCTTGGTCGTCCCTAAGAGTAAGTATTCATCACTAAATGTAACTCCTAAGATGTCCTTCGAGTGACATGCCTCCCCTTTAGAAGCGGTCAGCTAAGCATATCTCTTGATCAAGTAAGGCCTTGATTATTCCCTCATCTCTTTGGATAAAACAAGGGCATCATTTAACTTAGAAAACTTTCAAGGTGAGCTAGGACATTATAATCAACTCTGGCTTGGTCCTCCACAAGCATATCCATGGGTGGAGCATCCTATGAGGGCTATATGCTCAATGAAACCAATGACTTGCTTACCTTTATCCTAGGTGCTACCTAAGTAAAACTTTTCCACTAGGTTGACTTGTGACTTCTTGGAATGAAGAGCTTGTGGAAAGTTATACCTTCTCATCTGCATACCTACAACTTCTCCTATTGGATCCCAGAGTTTGTCCTCAAATATTATGAGGTGAACTGATTGATTCAAAGAAGGATAGTCCACTCTAAATCAAAGGAAAGGATTGGAACTACTAAAGCTATTATTTTTAGACTGGGAGCTTTTAATATGAATAAAATCAAGAGCATTAAAAGTAAACAATATATAAGTAGAATCAACTTTCTTCATTAATTTCTTTTTGGGTGGAGGTACATGATGGAAATCAAATAAAGTAAGCGGAGTAAGAGGTTTAGTGCCTTTATCCACAAATACAATGCTTCTCCTAATTGAAGAGGAGCTAGCAGAAGAGGTTGTAGTTGTAACAGTGGAGGGAGTAGTGGATGTTGGTGCGCTTTGGACCAAGGGGCAAGTATGGTGAGTCATCTTATCGGTATGCCACCTTCGAAGTTATCCTTTGCAACTAGCAAACTTAATTGGTGTTGGAGGTTTGAGCTACTGAACCCGGAAAGCTTCTTGATCTTAGAAATAATCTTCTTAGAGGTTCGGGATAGGGAGATATACTATCCTTCTTGGTCTTAAGAGGATCACAAGTATCCCTAAGGATTACTCTAACAAAATTGGATGGTTATTTTAATAAGTCTTCTTTTGGGATAACTATTGCTCTCAAATTGTAGCTATCAAGCTAGTCTTTAAAAGTGATGCAATCCTCTAAGACATGGCCTAACATGTGGTGGTAGGGGCAATAACTAGGATCATCGCTCTTGCCCACTTCCTCCTGCTTCTTAAGCTTTGGTAACTGAAAGTCAAGTTTCTTTAGGAGATTCTTAAAGATTATCCTAGAATATGGCTTGATCAATCTATTGACAAGAGTAGGTAGAAAGTAGCTACTTGGTGATGGATATGAATACCGCTATTGGGTAGGCTACTAAGGTGGTGGAAATGGTCATTGTGGTGGCTACGATGGCCGGTATGATGGCCGAGGTGGCGGAAGAGGAGGCAAAAAAGAGGCTGTTGAGCTCATAGTCTCTCATACTGAACTCTGGCTAGTTGCTTCCCTCTGTCCACTGACACAATTGTCCTTAGCTTCTTCTCAAACACCTTATGCAGCTTGGGCCTAGATGATTGGTTGGGAAAGGTTTTTCTCTTAAAGTTAACCGCCTTGTTGATTAATTTCTCAAATGTTTTGATGGTCAAAGTCCTTAGGCATGAAGGCAACTTGGCCATGGATATTGTTGAGAAGAATCTCAATGGAATGCTATTCAAATATGGTTCAGATTTCATGCTCGGCCACCGAGAATATAATTAATAAGGAACTCATTGAGTTTCGCTTTCTACAATGATGTCACCTACAATCACCCTCTCGAGCTCCAAAGAACCTCTTGATGAAGAGGTGCTCTAACTCAACAAAAGTCTTCATAATCATTGGGCGCTACATACCAATCAAATGCAACACCGACAAGCGCTAATGAAAAGGAAGAGGAGTGCATCATATCACCTGTTGCAAAGCTAGCTCTAAAGTGTAATGTTTATCGTCTCAATGGCATCAAAGATCTTGAAGGATGGTGGCACAAAACCCTAAATAAAATAAAAACTAAATAAAAAGCTAAACCTAAAAGTAAAACCTGAAAATAAATAAAAAATAAAACCTAAACCCTAAACTAAAATATAAAACCTAAACCTAGAATAAACAGAATAAAATAAACATAAACCTAATCTAAAATAAACTAAACTAAAATAAATAAAACCTAAACCTAACCTTAAAATAAACTAAATCTAAACCCTAAACTAAATAAAATAAAAAAATTAAAAATAAACCTAAACCTAAACAAAAAAAAACCTAAAATAAATCTAAAATAAAACCTAAACCTAAACCAAAAAATATAAAATATAAAATATAAACCTAAAGATATACCCAAAAATAAAAAAATAAAACCTAAACCTAAAAATAAAATAAAAAATAAAACTAAACATAAACCTAAACCTAAACTTAAAATAAAAAAAATAAAAAAAACTTAAACTAAAATAAATAAACATAAAAGAAATAAACTAAACTAAATAGAATAAAAAATAAATTAAACTAAAATAAATAAAAAATAAACTAAATAAATTAAATAAACCTAACCTATTGGTTTACTTAATTTAAAAAAAAAACCCTAAACCCAAAACCCAAAACCCTAAACCCTAATTCCTAAACCCTAAACCCTAAACCCTAAAACTAACTCTAAACCTACAACTGTAAACCCTAAACCCTAAAAAATACTAAACCCTAAACCCTAAACTCTAAGCCCTAAACCCTAAACCCTAAACTAACCTAAACCCTAAACCCTAAACCCTAAACTAACCCTAAACCCAAAACCCTGAACCCTAAAAACCCTAAACCATAAATCCTAAACCCTAAACCTTAAACCCTAAAAACTTTAAACCCTAAAGCCTGAACACTAAGCCCTAAACCTAAACTATAAACCTAAACCTAACCCTAAACCTAAACCCTAAACCCTAAACCCAAAACCCTAAACCCTAAAACTAAACTAAACCCTAAACCCTTAACCCTAAACCCTAAACCTAAAATCCTAAAAACTTAAACCTAAACCTAAACTAAATAAAACCTAAAAATAAAATAAATAAATAAAACTTGAACCTAAATAAAATAAAATGATAAAATAAAATAAAAATCTAAACTAAAACCTAAACTAAACCTAAAAATAAAAGAAAATAAACTAATAATAAAATAAAATAAAAACTAAAGAAAAACCTAAACCTAGAAAATAAACATAAAAATTAAACCTAAAAATAAATAAAAAATAGAACTCATACCCTAAACTAAAAATAAAAACTAAACCTAAAATAAAAATAAAATGAACAAAAAAACCTAAACCTAAACTAAAATAAACTAAACTAAAATAAATAAAACTTAAACATAAACTTACAATAAACTAAACATAAACTCTATACTAAATAAAATAAAATAAACTAAAAATAAACCTAAACCTAAACTAAAACATAAAACCTAAAAATTAACCTAAAGTTAAAACCTAAAACCAAAACCCTAAACCCTAAACCCTAAAAACCTAAAAACTTAAACCTAAACTAAATAAAACCTAAAAATAAAATAAATAAAAAAACCAAACAAAACATAAAATGAAAAAAGAAAACAAAATATAAACATAAACTAAAACCTAAACCTAAACTTAAACATGAAAAGAAAATAAAAAAGAAAAACTAAACTAAAATCAAAAAAATAAAAACCTAAACTAAACCAAAAAAATAAAAAACCTAAATAAAGTAAAAAACTAAACCTAAAATAAAAAAGAAAATAAACCTAAAAAATAAAATAAAATAAAATTAAATAAAACTTAAACCTAAATATAAACCTAAAAATAAATAAGAAATAAAACCTAAACCCTAAACTAAAAAAAACTAAATCTAAAATAAAAATAAAATAAACCTAAACGTAAACTATGATAAACTAAAAATAAATAAAACCTAAACCTAAACCAAAGCAAAAAATAAATAAATAAAATAAAAATAAGCCTAAACCTAAACTAAAAAATAATACCTAAAAATAAACCTAAAATTAAAACTAAAACCTCGACCTATAAAAATAAAATAAAAAACCTAAACCTAAACCTAAAAAAATAAAATATAAACCTAAACTTAAAAAAATAAAATAAAAAGAAACTAAACTAAAATAAAATCTAAACCTGCCCTATACTTAAAAAAATAAACTAAAATTAATAAACCTAAAATAAATAAACAAAATAAAATAAAAACTAAATAAAAAAATAAAAAAAATAAAATAAACTAAAATAAATAAAAAATAAACTAAATAAACCTAAACTTACCAATATACTTAATTGAAAAAAAATGAAAAATAAATAATTTAAAAACAAATTAAAAAAATCCTAAACCATAAACCAACAACTCTAAACCCTAAACCCTCAACCCTAATCCCTAAAATCTACAACCCTAGACACTAAACCCTAAACCCTAAACCTAAATTCTAAACCTAAACCCTAAACCCTAAATCCTAAACCCTAAACCATAAAACCTAAAACCTAAAAAAACCTAAACCTAAAAAAATAAAATAAAAAAAATAAAACCAAACCTAAATAAAATAAAAAATAAAATAAAATAAAAAACCTAAACTAAAACTTAAACCTAAACCTAATTTTAAAATATAATCAAATAAAAAAGAAAAACTAAAATAAAATAAAAAAAATAAAAATAAAAACTAAACTAACAATAAAATAAACCTAAAAATAAAATAACTAAAGAAAATAAAAAACTAAATAAAATAGAAAATAAATAAACCTAAAATAAAAAAACTAAATAAAAAAACTAAACCTAAAAAATTAAACCTAAAATAAATAAAAAATAAAACCTAAACCTAAATTAAAATAAAAAAAACCTAAACCTAAACTAAAATAATCTAAACCTAAACCCTAAACTAAATAAAATAAAATAAACAAAAAATAAACCTAAACTAAAGTAAACCTAAATTAAAACCAAAATCCTAAACCTAAAAATAAAATAAAAAAAACCTAAAAATAAAAAAAAAAAAAATAAACTTAAACCTAAAATAAAAAATTAAAATAAAATAAAATTAATAAATTAATAAAAAACCTAAACCTAAACTAAAAAAAATAAACTAAAAAATAAATAATCCAAAATAAATAAAATAAACTAAATAAACCTAAACCTATCATTTACTAAATTTTAAAAAAATAAAATAAACCTAAACCCTAAACCCTAAATATCATAAACCCAAAACCTAAACTAAAACTAACCTAAACATAAACCTAAACCTAAACCCTAAAACTAAACCCAAAATAAACCCTAAACCCTAAAAACCTAAACCTAAACCTAAACTAAACCTAAAACCTAACAACCCTAACCCTAACCATAAAAAATAAAACCCTAAATCCTAAACCCTAAACTCTAAACTAACCTAAACCCTAAGTAAAACTAAACCTAAACTATAAAGTTTAAACACTAAAACCTAAAACCCAAACCTAAAACCCTAAATGTAAATAATTTAATTTAAATTAAAAGATAAAACCTATTTAAAAAAAATAAATAAAACCCTAAATCATGAACTAAAATTTGAACCCTAAACTAAAACCTAAACCCTAAACCCTAAAATAAAAAAAAATAAAAAATTAAAAAAAATTAACCTAACCCTCCTAAACCCTAAAACCCTAAACCCTAAACCCTAAAAACTAAACCCTAAACCCTAAAAACCCTAAAAAAATAAAAAAAAACCCTAAACCCTAAAAAAAAACCTAAAAACCTAATCCTAAATGAAATAAACCAAAAGATAAAATAAATAAAAACATAAACTAAATAAAATAAAATAATAAAATAAAATAAAAAAACTAACCTAACCTAAACCTAAACTTAAACTAAAATAATAAAATAAAATAAAAAATAAAATAAAAAACTAAAAAATAAAATAAATAAAATATAAACTAAACTAAAAAATAAAATAAACTAAAAAAACCTAAATAAAATAAAAACTAAACCTAAAATAAAAAATAAAAAACCTAAAATAAATAAAATAAAACTAAAAAACTAAACTTAAATAAATAAATAAAATAAACCTAAACCAAGACTAAAATAAACTAAACTAAAATAAATAAAACCTAAACCTAAACATAAAATAAAGTAAACCTAAACCCTAAACCAATAAAATAAAATAAACTAAAAATAAACATAAACCTAAACTAAAAATAAAACCAAAAAAATAAACCTAAAAAATATAATAAAAACCTAAACCTAAACATAAAGATAAAATATAAAACCAAAACCTAAAAAAAAATAAATTAAAAATAATAGTAAACTAAAAAATAATCATAAACCTAAACCTATACCTAAAAAATGTACTAAAATTGAAAAACCTAAACTAAAATTAATAAACCTAAAATAAATAAAAAAACTCAATGAAAATAAAAATAAAAATAAAATAAACTAAAAAAAATAAAAAATAAAATAAATTAATTAAAAAAAAACTAAACCTACTAAAGTTTTTTTTTTAAAAAAAAAAAATTAAACCTAAACCCAAAAAAAACCTAAATCCTAAACCTAAACCCTAAACCCAAACCTAAAACTAAGCTTAACTAAACCCTAAACCCTAAACACTAAACCTAAACTAAACATAAACCATAAACCCTAAAACCTAAACTAAAACCCTAAACCTAAACCTAAACTAACCTAAACTATAAACCCAAAACCTAAAATTTAAACCCTAAATAAACCTGTTAACCTTAAACCCTAAACCCTAAACCATAACCCTAAAATCCCTAAACCCTAAAGCCTAGACCCCAAACCCTAAACCTAAATAGTAAACCCTAAAACCCAAACCCTAAACCCTAAAACTAAAATAAAACTAAATAAAAACCTAAAAAATAAAATAAATAAAAAAAATCTAAACCTAAATAAAATAAAATAAAAAACCTAAACTAAAAATAAACATAAAATAAAATATAAAAAATAAAATAAAATAAATAAAACTTAAACTAAACTAAAAAATAAAATAAACTAAGAATAAAACCTAAATAAAATAAAATTAAACATAAAATAAAAATAAAGTAAACCAAAAAATAAAATAAAATAAAAACTAAATAAAACCTAAACCTAAAAAAATAAAGAAAATAAATAAAAAATAAAGCCCAAACCCTAAAGCAAAAAGAAAAACTAAACTTAAGCCTAAAATAAACTAAACCTAAACCCTAAACTAAATAAAATAAATTAAACTAAAAAATAAAATGTAAAAATAAAATTAAAATAAAAACCTAAACCTAAACTAAATAAAACCTAAAATAAAAAATAAAATAAATAAAATAGTAAACTAATGAAAAATAAAAAATAAATAAAAAATAAATAACTATTAATTAAAACCTAAACCTAAAATATAAACCTAAAAAATAAAACCTTAAACCCTAAACTAACCCTAAACAATAACCTAAACCTAAAACCCTAAACCCTTTAAACTAAACCTAAACCCCAATAAACTTACCCCTAAATAAATCCTAAACCTAACCCTAAACCTGATCCTAAACCCTAAAAGCCCTAAACTCTAACCTTAAACTAACCCTAAACCCTAAACCCCAAAATCTAAACCTAAACTTAAAACTAACTACCCACCTAAACCTAACTAAACCACTAAAATTAAACTAAACCTTAAACCTAACCAAACTCTAAACCAAATCCTAATCTAAACCCAAAACTAACTAAACCTTAAACTAAAGTTTAAATAAACCCTAAACCTAAAACCTAAACCTAAACTCCATAAACACTAAACCTAACTAAAAAAAACCTAAACCCTAAAACTTTAAACCATAAACCCTAAATTTTAAAACATAAAACCTAAAGTAAATAAAACCTAAAATAAAATAAATAAATAAAACCTAAACCTAAATAATATAAAAATAAAATAAAATAAAAACCTAAACTTAAACCTAAACCTAAACATAAAAATAAAAAAATAAAAAATAAAAATAAACTAAAATAAAATAAATAGAAACCTAAACTAAACTAAAAAAATAAAATAAACTTATGAATAAAAAACTTAAATAAAATAAAAACTAAACTTAAAATAAAAATAAAATAAAATAAAATAAAATAAAATAAAATAAAACAAAACAAAAAACCTAAACCTAAAACCTAAAGAAATAAAACATAAACCAAATAAACTAAAAATAAAAACTAAAGCTAAAATAAAAGTAAAATAAATAAAATAAAATAAACCTAAAGCTAAACTAAAATAAATAAAATAAACCTAAACCTAAAATAAACTAAACTCAACCCTGAACTAAATAAAATAAAATAAACTAAAATTAAACCATAACCTAAACTAAAAAATCAAACTTAAAATAAAAACCTAAAACCCAAACCCTAAACCCTAAACCCTAAAAAGCTAAAAACCTTAACCAAAATTAAATAAAATTAAAAAAATAAAATTAATAAAAAACCAAAAAAATAAATGAAAATAAATAAAATAAAAAAACATAAACTAAAATCTAAACTAAACCTAAACCTAAAAAAGAAAATAAATAAAAAAAATAAAACTAAACTAAAATAAAATAAATAAAACCTAAACTAAACTAAAGTAAATAAAAACCTAAATAAAATAAAAAACTAAACCTAAAATAAAAAAATAAAATAAAATAAAATAAAATAAAACTAAATAAAAACTTAAACCTAAAAATAAAACATCAAAATAAAGAAATATTAAAACCTAAACCCTAAACTTAAAAAAAGACCTAAACCTAAAATAAAATAAAATAAACCTAAACCTAACTAAGATAAACTAAACTAAAATTGATAAAACCTAAACCTAAACCTAAACTTAAACTAAATAAAATAAAATAAACTAAAATAAACCTAAACCAAAACTAAGAAAGAATACCTAAAAAATAAACCATAAATAAATAAATCAAAACCTAAACCTAAAAAAAAAAAAAAATAAAATAAAACCTAAACCTCCTAAAAAAAATAAAACCTAAAAAAAAAAAATAAAATAAAATATAATTAAACTAAAAATAAACATAAACCTAAACCTAAAATAATATACTAAAATAAATAAACCTAAAATAAATAAAATAAACTAAATAAAAATAAAAATAAACCTAAATAAAAATGAAAAATTAAAATAAACTAAAGTAAATATAAAATAAACTAAATTAACTAAATAAACCTAAATTTGCGAGTTTACTTAATTTTAAAAAAATGAAGAAAAATAAAAAATAAGTTAAAAAAATCTTAAATTCTAAAAAACCTACAATTAAACCCTAACAGAACCCTCCCCCCATGCGCTCTCTTTTATGACATTTTCAAATCCTCTTGGTGGCATGCCCCTGATTGGGGTTTTCTGTGTCTTTGGCTTTGATTTTGACTGATTTCAAAGGATTGAATGGCATCTAGCCATTTGCATGATGTTTTTTCATTGACCATGGCTGTGGTGAGTTCTATTCCTTGGGTTCCACCTCAAAATATGGATGTTTCAACTAGGGCATCTGACATTTTGGGGATTGGTGGCCCTAATGTTGCATCTTCTACTAAATCTTTAAGGAAGCCTGTAAGATTTCTCCCTCATTGATTCGGTTAATCTCATTTTGATGTTTTTTAGAGGTTTGTACCATAATGTGCTGATGTGGATGTTGAAAAGTTGGAAAACCCTTTGAATTTTCTCTAATAAATTTGCTTTGAGTCATCCAAATTTGGATAAGATCCACTCTTTTATCCATAATCTCAAGTTTAAGGATGCCTTCTCAATTGGTCTTATTGACCCTCGGCATATCCTGATTCAACTTTCTAATGGTCTGGATTATTCATGTGTTTTTTTGCATCATTCTTAGTTCATATTTAATTATCAAAATTGTTTTGTGGTCACCCCTTTTGACATTAAGGAATATGTATTATCCCTATGTGGTTATCTCTTCCTAATATGCGCATTCATTTTGTTTCCCATCATGTGCTTTTTTTTATCAGGGCTTTATTTTTCCATCCTTTGTAACTCGACCAAGCAACCGCTGAATGATCTCACCCTTTGTGGCTCGGATCCTCTGGAATTAGAAATATAAAAAAATACCCTAAGGAAATTTGGATTGGCTCTAAAAAATATGGATATTCAAGAATGGAATTGGAGAACCTTAATTTTTTTTGTTCCCATTGTAAAATACATGGTCTTGATAATGTAATGTTTTATTCTCCATCCCACTTAAAAAAATTGAATTCCTCCTAATGAAAATGTTGTCTCTACCCATAAGCCAATTCCTACTTATGTTCAAAAATTGGCCTCATATCCTAAGGATGGTATGAAGGCTATTATTGAGGTTGATTCCTTGTATATTGGGGTTAATCCCGTTGAACATGTTTCATCTTCTAATGTTGGTAGGGATTCGACCAATATTCAAAATCTGAAAGATGATTTACCTTTATTCCTTCTTTGAATTTGAATATTTCTAATGTGGAGAATAATAAATTCTATAAGTTATTAGAAGATGATTCTATTTCATTTAATTCTATTCCAACATCTATGTCAACTTTGGTCGATGCAAATGAAGTTTTTAATGAGGATTTAATGATGTCGAGCATGCTGAAAACATTTCTTATTTGGATTTTACTACTTGTACTTTAAATTGTTCTAAATCATCACCATCTCTCATTTCTAATCTTGATATTCATGTTAATCCTTCTTTTCAACTAAATATGGATTTGGAAGAAGGTGAACTTCACTCCAAACACTTGAGAGATTTCTCTTAAATCTATGACAATGTTTCTAAATCTTACTGGATGAAGACTCTGGGGAAAATAAAATGGCTTCCAAACTTATCATGCTAAAAAGAAAAAAATGTTAAAAATTTCCTCCCAAATTGTCCAAAACACTAGATCTGCGCCTCTCACTCCTCTCTTAATAACCTTTGCTTAACCCCCTTTTTCTTATGTTTAATTTTCATGTTCGGAATGTTAGAGGGATCAATTCTCTATTCATAATCATATTAGAAATCTTTGTTATCATCATTTATCTTCTTATTATTCTGAGCCTCTTATTCATGCTAATAAAATTAACCATTTTCCTAGAATGATCGATTTCAATAAACCTTTCTATGTTAGTAATAAGATTTGGTGTTTTGGAATAATTTTGTTGAGGTCTATATTTCTTGTTAATGCTCCCTCTTATGATGCATGTTATTTTGGTAAAATCTTCTTTAGATATAAGAATTTTTTACCATTGTCAAACCTTGGTTTGTCGGTGGTGATTTCAACACCATTTTATTCTCTTCTAAATGAAGTGGTGATTGCTCTCCTAATATTTTTTCAATGGAAGATTTCTACAATATGATCCTTGATTATAATTTAATTGATATTGGCTTTAAGGGCTCTAATTATACTTGGGAAAACTCTAGACTTTGGCAAAGGTTGGACCAAATTCTTTTTAATAGTCATTGGATTACTCAATGGACTATTACTTTGTTGACCATTTAAGAACATTATCAAATCATGCTTCTCTTTAATTTCTACTAAAGATAATTCTAATAGACTAAAAAACCTATCTCCTTTAGATTTCAAAACATGTGGATTCAACATATTATTTTTTTAATGTTGTGGATAATAATTGGAATGCTTTTACATCGATAATTCTATTATGGGATAGACTTTGGTTTAAACTTAAAAGACTTAAACAAAATTTGTGCTAGTAGAACAAGCATTATTTTAAATCCTTTTAGCTAATATTAAATATATGGAAAAATTGGTTTGTGATCTTGAAGTCTCTATTATGTCCGATCTTTCTAAGATTATAGACTTGATTGAGGTGAAAGATAAACTTGTTAACTTCCAAAATATGAAAGAGACTTATTGGCACCAAAAGTTGCTAGTAAATATTATGGATGGTGAGAGAATACTAAGTATTTCCATGCTTTGGTTAATAAAAGAGAGCTTTAAATAATAGTCAAAAAAATTAAATATGATAATGGAGATTGATTATGGAGAATAATGATTTTAAGAAATCGCTTATTAATTACTTTAGAAATATGCTTAATTAGAATTGCTCTTATGAAGCTATTTCTCAATCACTTGATTCCTTCTATTATTACTAATGATGATAATGATTTTCTTACCATTGTGCCTAATGAAAATGAAATTTTCAAATTTTTGAATAGTATGAACATAGATTATGTTGCTAGTCCGGAGGGTTTCACTACTCAATTTTTTCAAAAATGTTGGTTTATAATTAAAAATGATTTGACTGAGGTTGTGATTGATTTTTTTAATGATAATCCTTTTCCTAGATATTTTTCTAGTACATCTATTATTCTCAAACCTAAAAAAGATAATCCAGAGTATTGGAGTGATTTTAGACCTATTAATCTTTGCATCTTCTTCAATAAGCTGATTTCTAATATTTTAACCAACAGACTTAGTCCTTCACATAATAGAATTATCTCTCTCAACCAAATTGGTTTTGTTAGAGGTAGATCCATTTCTAATAATATTTTACTTGCCCAAGAATTGTTCATCATCTTGATGCCAAGACTAGAGGTGGCAACATTCTTTTCAAATTAGATATTACCAAAACCTTTGATAACATCTCTTGGGATTTCCTTTCCATATTCTGAATTTATTTGGGTTTTTTACTAAATTTATTTTTTTAATTAACAATTGTATTAATAATGTTTGGTTTTTGATTTTGCTTAATGGAGAAGCCTTGGGTTTCTTTCCCTCTTTCCATGGCTTACGATAAGGGGATCCTTTATCTCATGCTTTATTTATTATTGTTGTTGAGTACTAATCTAGGAGCATCAATGATTTTTTTCTAAATAATCCTAGTATGTATGATAAAACTCTTGGTGGTTTTCATGTTTTACATTTAAGTTTTGATGATTTCATTATTTTTGCAATGCTTCTATTCATCACATCAAGCATCTCAAGTATTTTTTAAATAAATTTGGTAGAGAAAGTGGCCTTTCTATCAATCATAACAAAAGCTATTTATCACTTCCTCAAGTATCTACAATAATAAAATCAATCAAATCATGCATATCATAAATTTTAAACACCAACACTTACCTCTTAAGTACTAGGGTTCTCCGCTCTTTAAAGGCCCGAAATGTTCTCATCTCTTTGATGAGTTAATTCAAAAAATTTCAAATAAAATTTCTTTTTGGGAATTCCATTTACTTTCCTTTGGTGGTAGGCTCACTATTCTTAAAGCAACTCAATGCCCTTTTATTTGATTTAAACTATTATCCCCACTAATGCTATTCTTCAAATTGATCATTTGCTTAACAAATTTTTTGGGGCTCCAATAATTCTACCAAAAGAATGCATGGACATCTTGGCATAAATGTTGTGATCCTTTGGGAGAAGGTGCTCTTGGTTGTAAGCCTATTCATGAAGCTATCACGCCTTCTCTCATAGCTCGTGGAATTTTAGAAATAATGATAGCCTTTGGGCTAATTTTATGATGGAAAATATTGCCAAGGTAAACACCCCTTAACTATGCTTATAAAGTTGATGACTCTCCAATTTGGAAAAGGCTTTGCTCCATTAAATGGGTTACCAAACATTAATACCTTCAATTATATTAGTGGGTTCTTTCTTCTTTGGCAAGACAATTGGATTGTCAACCATTCTATTGACACCATTTTCCCATTCTACTACTGCTATCAAAGTTAAATTTTGTTTGGCTTAATAACAATTGGAATGAAAGAAAACTTGAGAATTATATCCCTATTTCTCTTTTTGATAACTTTAAAATATCCCCATTTCTTTTAGCAAACTTGACCAAATTCATTTTAAGCATTCTTATAATGGTGACATTGTTCTTAAAGTGGTTTGAATTTTATTAGAGATAATCAACACCCTCTAATGTTTTTATTAAACTTTGGAACAATATCATTCCCATTTCCTATTCGATTTTAGCTTGGAGGATTTTGAATAACTTTATTCTGTGGAACTCTTTGCCTTGGACTAAAGGGTTTTACTTAACTTCAAAGTGATATTGTTGCTTTTATATTTGAAATGTAAATCATGTTTTTATAATGGCGCTATTGCTTCTAAATTATGGTTTTGGTATGATGATTTATTTAATACCAACTATTTTCAGGGTTCTCTTTCTTTATATCAACTTCTTGAAGTTTGTTTCAAATATATTATGAAAGGTCATATCAAAGTTTTAATTACTATTACCCTTATCTAGTTCATCTAGAAGGATAGAAATAATGCTAAATATCATGGTATTCCAAAGGAACCATAAAATTATGATCCGGCTATAACTAATGAAAAAAATTCATGCTCTTTTTAATGACAATATTATTAGTAATATTCATTTTAGAGGTTATAAATTTGTCGCTAAAAAATTAGGTATCATTCTGCTGAGTTTGACTCTTATAAAAGTGCTAGGATTATCCATTGGATCAAACCTAAAGACAATTTGACTAAAGTTACTGATGGTTCTGTTGCTTCCAAAAAATATGATTGTGGTGGTATCCTTAAGGATTATAAAGGTACTGTCATTTGTGCTATTGCCTATCCTCTCAAAGCCTTTCTATTTTTTTTTGAGCTTATATATTAATAAAGCTATTGAAATTTGTTTGAATAGAGGTTTCCTCAACATCAAGTTGATGCTCTCTTGTTTCTTGACATGCTTAATTCCAACAGAAATGGGAATGCTGAATTATTTTATCTTCTTAATCATACTAAAAATCTTCTTTCTCAAGTTTGTTGTAAAATTTCCCACATCCTTCATGAAGGTAATTCTTGTGTTGATTACTTGGTTAACAACTTAACTGAGTTAATTTTATTTGATAACCAAACTTTGCCTAAACCATTAAGAGGTTTGGTTAATCTGGATAATACTAGATTTCCTTATTAAACACTTTTGGGTTGTGGTTATCTACTTATTTTCTCTCTTTGGCTTGAGTTGGGTTATGTTTTTGATCTCTTACTTTTGGATTGGCCTGGTTTTTACTACCTAGTGTTTATTGTAAGTGCAACTTGGGTTATTTTTGTTTTTTCAGCTTGGTGGCTTCTATTTATCTGGTTAGGTGTTTACCATAATTTTCCCTTGGCTATTTTTTATATCCTCTTTTTGGGTTGTGGCTATGGCTGTTATAGGTTTATCTTTCTGTATGCATTTTGCCTCTTTTCTAGGCTGCTTGCTAAACATACTTGAGTTTGATCTGCTACTATGGTATTTGATAGGGTAGCTTTCTTGGCTGGCTATTTTTGCTATTTTTTCATTTTCTGTTGGTGACTGATCTAGGGAGATGTAGGTGGTTTATCTCTGGATTGATTTTGGCATGGTGGAGGTTGTTGTTTGGCTGTTATTTTCTCTATTTTGTTGACTCAAGCTTGGTGGTTGGCTTTTCTAATTTTGTTTTGTTTCTTTTGGTTATGGTTTTGACCTCCTCCTGGATTGGCCTTCCTCTTTTGGCTATAATGGCTTTGGGTTTGGGTATTGTTCTGGATTGGCTGTTGAAGGCTTTTTTTGGTAGTTCTCAGTCTGGTTTGGTTGGGTGCCTTTATTGTTGTTGTTCATGTTGGTTGGCTTTGTAGTCTATCTTAGGGCTTTATACCATTTTGTCTGTGGCTATTCTACTTACCTAGATCGGATTTTCTTTAGCCTTGGTTGGGTTTGGTGGCTGCTATTTTCTTCCACCCTTTCCTTGGCTGTCTTGGGTGATTTTGGCTTGATGACTACTGTTGATATTTACATTGACTTGGGTCTTCAACTACTGTGGTGGTTGGGTAAGAGGATATGTTGGCTAGCTAGTTTGGTTGGTTGTATTGGATAACTGGTTGTTTAGAGGGTGGCTATATGGCCAATTTTTCTTACTCCTTTGGTGATTGTTCTGGAACTTGTCGGTGTTCTTCTGTTACCTATATTTCACATTTCCTCCTGCTTTGTTTTTTCTCTCTTGGCTACAGCCGACCCCTTTTTTCTTGTTTAAGTGGCAGCCTTGCTGCCCACCTCTTTTGCAGTTAAGATGGGTGTTTTTCTGGCTCTTTTTCCTGCTTTGTTGGTGGAAGATATGAGCACTTGTGTTTTTCCTTTTGCTGTTTGTCTTTGGTTTGTTGTTACCCTTGTCATGATGCTTGCCTTTGATTTTGTTACTCCTTTTGGTGATGGCTTTGGTGGGCCTCTTACTATATTGCTGCTATCCTTGATGGTTGGTTGATTATCTGCCTTATTGGGCTTGGTTGTTCTAGTGGCTTGGTGGTTGGTTGTTATGTTTGTTGTTTGGAGGATTTTGCATCCTTGCTAGATGACAAAATTTGGATGATGGGCTACATGAGGTATGCTTATGATGGCTTTGTAACCTTCGCTAAAAGTTTAGCTTACATATAGTGTTGCTCAATGAGATGATTGTAATGAGCCTAAGCATTTTCTTTACTATTTTTCATTTGCTCTTACTTTTATGGTTGCTTAATTGTACTCATCCTTTCAAAAGTATGTTGAGTTCTTTTATAGGTTGGGAGAGTCTTGGTGGATCTTATTGGACAAACCAAATGAAGTTTGTTGCTCACATATGGATTTTTACGTTGATTTTGGTTTCTCATTTGCTTTCTTTCCTTCATTATTATAATAGGTTTATCTCTTTAGGATTTATTGCTCTTAGAGCATTAACAGATTTACCCCTCTAAGGACTTTGTACTTTTCTTTGTGACAATAAAATTTCTCTAAAAGACCCTAAACCTAAACCCTAAACCCTAAACAAAAAACCCTAAACCATAAACTAAACCCTAAACCCTAAATACCTAAACCCTAAAACCCTAAACCCTAAACCCTAACCTAACCTATCTAACCCTAAACCCTAAACCATAAAACCTACAACCCTAACCCTAAACCCTAAACCTCAACCCAAAACCCTAAACCTTAAACCCTAAAAACCTAAAAACCTAAACCTAAACTAAATAAAACCTAAAAAAATAATAAATAAAAAACTTAAACATAAATAAAATAAAAAATAAAATAAAATAAAACCTAAACCTAAACCTAAACGTAAAAATAAAATAAAATAAAAATAAAAACTAAAATAAAATAAAATAAATAAAGCCTAAATTAAACTAAAATAAAATAAACCAAAAAATAAAAAGCCTAAATAAAATAAAACAAACATAAAATCAAAATATAATAAACCTAAAAAAAATAAAAACAAAACTAACTAAAACCTAAACCTAAAAAATAAACCTAAAAATTAACAAAAAATAAAACCTAAACCCTAAACTAAAAATAAACCTAAATCTAACATAAACAAAATAAACTTAAACCTAAACCTAAACTAAAATAAACTAAACTAAAATAAATAAAACCTAAACATTAACCTAAACTAAACTAAACCTAAACCCTAAACTAAACAAAATAAAATAAAGTAAAAGATCAAACCTAAACTAAAACTAAACCTAAAATGAGCCTAAAATAAAACCTAAACCTAAAACATAAAAAAAAATAAAATAAAATCAAACCTAAACCTAAAAATGATAAATAAAACCTAAACCTAAAGATAAAATATAATAAAAAACATAAACTAAAGTAAATAAACCTAAAATAAATAAACTAAACTAAATAAAAACAAAAAATAAACCTAAATTAAAATAAAAAAATAAAACAAACTAAAATAATTAAAAAAATTAATTAAATAAACTAAATAAACCTAAACCTACCAATTTACTTACTTTAAAAAAAACCCTAAACCCTAAACCCTAAATCCTAAACCTAAACCTAAACCCTAAACCTAAACTAAACCCAAACACTAAACTAAACCTAAACCTTAAACCCTAAACCCTAAACCCTAAACCATAAACCCTAAACCCTAATCCTAAACTAACTAAACCTAAACTCTAAAATGAAACCCTAAAGCTAAACCTTAAACTAACCCTAAACCCTCAATACCTTAAATTCTAAAGCCTAAACACTAAACCCTAAACTCAAACCTAAAAAACCTATACCTAAAACCTAAAACCCTAAACCCTAAAACCCTAAACCCTAAACCTAACCTAAACTCCAAACCCTAAAAGCATAAACCTTAAAACCTTAACACTAAACCCTAAACCCTAAACCTAAACCTTAAATGCTAACCCTATACTAAACCTAATGTAACTAAATAAATTAAAAATAAACCTAAACCCTAAACTAATAAGCCTAAACCCTAAGAATCGAAACCTGATGACAGAACATCATCAACTAGGCTTAGTTTAGATCTGGTGGTGGAGGCACAGGCGATGGTGGTGGTCATTCCAGTGATGGTGGGGGACCTGGAGGTGATGGTGGATATAGAGGTAGTGGTCGAAGCTATGGTGGTTATAGAGGCAGGAGGATGGATGTTACTCGGTGGTCGAGGGAGATCGGGATATGATGGTGGATCCCGCTACTCAAGAGGGTGGGATGGAATTAGAAACTAAAGAATGGCAGGTAGTTATCTAGAATTTTGATTTTCTTTATGCATGCTCATTTTACATCTATGTCATCGCTTGTCTTAAAACTTGTGTTACTTGGTTGATGAAATCGAAAAGAAGTGTTAAATTTGAATTTGCTCTTTGTTAAAAAAAAACTAAAAACTCTAAACCCTAAACTAAAACCTAAACACTAAACCCTAAATCCTAAACCCTAAAAACCCTACACTTTAAACCCTAAACCCTAAAATCTAAAACCCTAAACCCTAAACCCCAAAACTTAAACCCTAAACCTTAAACCCTAAACCCTAAACCTCATACCCTAAACCTTAAACCCCAAACCATAACCTTAAACCCTAAACCATAACCTTAAACCCTAAACCTCAACTCAAATAAACCCTAAACCCTAAAACTCTAACTAAACTAAAACCTAAATTAAAAAAATAAGATAATAATATAAAATAAAACCTAAACTAAAACCTAAACTTAAACCTAAAACCTAAACCTAAAAAAGAAAATAAAATAAAAAAAAATAAAAAACTAACTAAAATAAAATAAATAAAACCTAAACTAAACTAAAGAAATAAAATAAAATAAAATAAAATAAAAACTAAATAAAAACCTAAACCTAAAAAATAAACCAAAAATGAAACCTAAACATAAATAAAAAACCTAAACCCTAAATTTAAAAAAAAAACCTAAACCTAAAATAAAAATAAAATAAACCAAAACCTAAACTAAAATAAACTAAACTAAAATAAATTAAACCTAAACCTAAAATAAACTAATCCTAATCCTAAACCTAAACCCAAAATAAATTAAAATAAAATAAAAATAAACCTAAACCTAAACTAAAAGTAAAACCTAAAATAAACCTAAAATAAAACCTTAAACCTAAACCTAAAAAAAATAAAATAAAAACCTAAACATAAAAATAAAAATAAAAAATAAAACCTAAACTAATAAAATAAAATAAAAGTAAAATTAAACTAAAAACTAAACATAAATTTAAACCTAAAAAAACTCTAAACTAAAATAAGTAAACCAAAAATAAATAAACTAAATAAAATAAAATAAATAAATAAACTATAATAAATAAAAAATAAACTAATAAACCTAAACCTATGAGTTTACTTAATTTAAGAAGAAAAAAAAACACCCAAAACCTAAACCCTAAACCCTAAACCCTAAACCTACAACCCTAAACCCTAAACCTAAACCTAAACTAAAACTAAACCCTAAACCCTAAACCTAAACCTAAACCCTAAAACCTTAAACCCTAAACCCTAAACCATAAACCTTAAACCCTAAAGCAAAAAACCCTAAACCTAAACCCTAAACCCTAAAAAAAAATAAAACCTAAAACCTAAGAAACTAAAACCTTAAAATAAATAATAGATAAACCTAAACCTAAATAAAATAAAAAATAAAATAAAATTAAAATCTAAACTAAAACTAAAAGAAAACCTAAACCTAAACATAAAAATAAAATAAAACTAAACTAAAATAAAATGTAAAACTTAAATTAAACTAATAAATAAAATAAACCTAAAATTGAATAACATAAATAAAATAAAAACTAAATGTAAAATAAAAATAAAATAAGCATAAAATTAAACATAAACTAAATAAAAACCTAAACCTAAAAAATAAACATAAAAATAAAGCCTAGAAAAAAAACTTAAACCTAAAATAAACAAAATAAAATAAACCTAAACATAAACCTAAACAAATAAAATAAAATAAATAAAATTAAAATTAAAATAAACTAAAATAGATAAAATAAACTAATTAAATAAACCTAAACCTATCTTTACTAAATAAAAAAAAACCCTAACCTAAACCCTAAACCCTAAAACAAACTAAACTAATAACCCTTAAAATAAACCCTAAACCTTAAACCCTAAACCAACATCCCTAAACTATAAACCCTAAACCCTAAACCCTAAACTAACCCTAAATCCAAAACCCTAAACCCAAACCCTAAACCCTAAACCCTAACCCTAACCCTAAACACTAAACCCTAAACCCTAAACCCTAAACCCTAAACCCTAAAACCTAAACCCTAAACCCTAAACTAACCTTAAACTTTAAAGCCTAAAATTTGAACACTAAACTAATTGTAAACCCTAAGCTAACCCTAAACCTTAAACTCTAAACCCTCAAAACCCTAAACCCTAAACCCTAAACCCTATAAGCCTAAACCTAAACTACTTAAACCATAAACCCTAAAGCCTAAACCTAAACTAAACCCTAAACCTTAAACCTAAAACCTAAAACATAAAAAAAAACATTAACTAAATAAAACCTAATAATAAATAAATAAACCTAAACCTAAATGAAATAAAAAATAAAATAAAATAAAACCTAAACTAAAATTTAAACCTAAATAAAAATTAAATAAAATGAAAAATAAAAGAAAACTAAAATAAAATAAATAAAAACCTATACTAAACTAAAAAAAAATAAAATAGAATAATGAATAAAAAACCTAAATAAAATAAAAACTAAATATAAAATAAATATAATATAAACCTAAAATAGAATAAAAATAAAAGTAAATAAAAACCTAAACCAAAAAAATAAAACAAAAAATAAAAAATAGAAATAAATAAAAAATAAAACCTAAACCCTACACTTAAAAACCTAAACCTAAAATAAAAATAAAAATACAAAATGAAATAAACCCAAACATAAACTAAAATAAACTAAACTATAATAAATAAAACATAAACCTAAACTTAAACCTAAACTAAATAAAATAAAATAAACTAAAATAAACATAAAGCTAAACTAAAAAATAAAACTTAAAAATAAACCTAAAATAAAACCTAAACCTAAACCTAAAAAAAAAAATAAAATAAAAAAACCTAAACCTAAACCTAAAAAAAAAAAACCCTAAACCTAAAAAATAAAATAAAAATAAAACTCAACTAAAAATAAACATAAACCTAAAAAATAAACTAAAATAAAAAAACTAAACTAAAATAAATAAACATAAAATAAATAAACTAAACTAAATAAAAATAAAAAATAAATCTAAATAAAAATAAAAAATAAAATAAACTCAAATAAATAAAAATTAAACATAATAAACTAAATAAACATAAACCTACTAGTTTACTTAATTTAAAAAAACCCTAAACCATAAATCCTCAACACTAAACCTAAACCATAAACTAACCCTAAACCCTAAGAATGGGCAGAATCTTGATGGTGGAAACATCACCATCAACTAGGCCTAGAGGTGGAGGTGAAGGTAAAGGCGGTTAGGATGGTGGGGATCTGGAGATACCGGGTGGATATAAAGGTGGTGGTCGAGCAAGGGTGGTTATGGAGGAAATTGACAGCCACATTGTGGTGGGGGAGGGAGAGATTAGGGATATGATGGTGGATCCTACAACTCGAGAGGCAGGGGTGGTGTTGATAAGAACTGGAGAAACTAAAGAACGATCGATCCGATCTGTTGCTTATGGAATGGTGTCTTTATAGTAGAGATGGTTCTATTTATCTAGGGTTTTTGATTTGATCTATGGGTGCTCATTTTCGATCTATGTCATCGCTTATGTCTTAGAAATCTTGGAGTGCTACTTGGTTAATGAAATTGAAAAGAACAAATGTTGAATTTGAATTTGTTCTCTATCAAAAAAACCTTAAATCCTAAACCCTAAACCCTAAAGAAAAACTTAAACCCAAAACCTAAAACCTAAACTCTAAACCCCAAAAAACCTAAACCAGAAACACTAAACCCTAAACCCTAAACCCTAAACCTTAAACCCTAAATTGTAAACCCTAAACCCTAAACCTTAAATCCTAAACCCTAAAACTTAAACCTAAACCTTAAACCCTAAAACCATAAATCCTAAACCCTAAAACCTACAACCCTAAACCCTAAACCCTAAACCTCCATTCATAAACCCTAAACCTTAAACACTAAATTAACCTTAAACACTAAACCCTAAACTCTAAACTAACCCTAAACCAACCCTAAACCATAAACTAGCCTTAAACCCTAACCCTAAACCCTATACCCTAAACTTTGAATAAAGATGTCTTTAGGAGTAGATCTAAAGAATGACCTAATCCTAATATAATTA
Source organism: Cymbidium sinense (assembly GCA_021442155.1). Lineage (NCBI taxonomy): Eukaryota > Viridiplantae > Streptophyta > Magnoliopsida > Asparagales > Orchidaceae > Cymbidium > Cymbidium sinense. The sequence goes on along the minus strand of CM038225.1, from coordinate 6,014,479 downwards.
TGGTAGCTAATGAAAATGTCTTCCCTTGACTATTAGAGATTTGAATGCCCTAAACCATAACCCAAAATCATATTATAATACCATATATTATAGTATAATGTAGCATCATATATTTGAGCATGAGTTGATGTGTTTTTGGATGTTATAAGTTGTTTTAAAATATTTTAGTATATTATGGTATTGTGCCTCATAGTATTTATTAATATAAATCATAAAAATATTTATTTAATAAATCAGATGATGAAATTTGTTAAATTTAAAGTGGGAATTAGGTTGTAGTACCAGGATTTCTACGCCACTTGTAGTCTAAAAGTAAGATTTTATGTTCAAAATAAATATTATATGTTCTAGCATAGTACAATATCATATATCATAATATATTGTCTATGCATTTTAAAATTCTTTAGTATTTTACAATCATGCTTGAGCCTACACTAGAATTATTTATAAAAATGTTGATTTAGACTTTAAAATGTTGGAATTTGGTGAAATTCATAATAAGTAGAGAATGGAATCATAATATATTATTTAAATTCAAAATATGTGAGTGATACGACTAAAATATATAGTTTTTATTATTTATATAATTTTTATCTTAAGCAATCCTTTTGTGATATGATATGCAATATAATATAATATAATATGTTATAGTGTATTATAATATAGTATGTCATAACATAGTGTAGCATCATGCATTATAGCATGCTACTGTGTATTACTACTTGTTGTTTAGCATATTTTTATTTATTATAGTATGATGTAGAAGAGTTTGTACTAGTATAATTTATAAAAATACTGATTTATACACTAAGATGATGAGATTTTCCCAAATTTAAGGTATGCTTTAGGGAACATCATTTGGGATGTGCTATGGTGTGTCATTTAATCAAAAGAATGAAATTTTTGCATACAAAATAAATGTTCAATTTTCAACCAAATTTTATAACTTTTTTTTGCTTAAAGTGATTTATTTTAAGGTGTAATGTAAGATAATATATTATATGAAAGCATATTAAAATATAATGTACATAATAATATAACTTCAAATATATATGAATTTGGTGGTGTGTTACTAAATATTATTGTACATTTTAGTATGTTTTACTTTTGTTATAATACATTGGGTCAAAACTCATAAAAATGTTTATTTGAAGGTTGAGATGGAAAGATTTGGCCAAATTCATGGCACACACCATGAAGCAACACCAAAATTATGCTATTTTGTACCATTTCTATTAGAAAAAAAACAATTTTACATCCAAAATGAACATTATTCATATTTGGAGAAAATTTTGTAATTTGTTCCTTTTAAGTGATTCTAAAGAAGTGTAATGTTAGACAATATAATTTATTATAGCAAATTATAATATAACATCATATATTATAATATAATATAGTGTGTTAATTCACACTATAATTTGTTTAGCATGATATTGTATAGTTAGTTTGATCTTGCACCATCACAAATCATAAAATGTTGATTACAATGTTAGGATGATGTAATTTGAATGAATACATTGTTAGGCTTTTGGTTGATGTATTAAAGGTGTGCATAAGATAAGAAATAAGATTTGATGAGAATTCCATGTTAAGGATATGGAGGTAGATCCGTTAGGGGATCAAACATGCATTGGACATGACATATGAGGGGTCTATGTCGAGGGCATAGAAGAAGAAAATTTGCTAGGGAGAAGAAGATCTGTTGGGGATAAGAATATATATTTCACTGGGGATTAAGATTGAATCAACTTTAATTTGTTTTATTATAGTTGATGTGGAGGCATATTTGCTAGAGATATGGGCTTGAGTCTGCTGAGGATCGGGTATATGAACCTTTCACTAGGGAAGCTGGTTCAGGCTATCCGCTGGGGATTGGGATTTGAGTTTGATTTAATAGATTTGTTTGGGGATGTATCCACTAGGGATAAGTGTTTGGTTGATTTCTTTGATTTAGGCTCTACTGGTGGAGTTATTTAATTTGGCTCCATTGGGGAGGTTGGTTTTGAATTTGATTTGTTTGCTTGACTTGTTTATATATGATTTTGGGATACATTGGGGAGAAGGGTGTGATTTAACTCCACTAAGAAAAATTAGATTGGGTTTAATTTAGAAGTTAATGTATGGACCCTATCGTATGTGATGGACCCACGAGAAGGCTTTATCGCCTTGACCTACCTCAGGTTTACAAATCCAAAGGGATAGTTTACCGGCTATGGGGTAGAGTTACCCAACCAATGGGGTTGCCTTTCAGTGTATAACAATTATGCTAAGAAGAAGGTGTAGCAGACTTACATATTCCAAAGAGGAACAACTGCTAGGGTGACCTATTGGATGCATAATAAATCAAACTTGACCTAGGGTAACTACTTAGTGAATGCCACTGGGGGCTTATGTCAACTCAAAAGTAGTGAAGATTAATTTTATCTTAATTTCATGTGTCTTGATATGGTTTATTTGGTTTAGTTTGATTTTGAATTGAGGGAATATCTGCTGGGGATGTGAGCTCAGTCAAATTTTAGAGATTTAATTTATGGACCATGATGGTGTGCGATGGACCCACTGAGAAGGGGCCATATCAGACTTATCCTATCTCAGATTTACAAATCCAAAGGGATAGTCTACTGGCCCTGGGGTAGAGCTAGCCAACCTAAGGGGTTGCCTTTTATTGTGCAATGGCTGTGCTACAAAGAAGGCGGGGCAGACTTAAATCTTCTATAGTAGGGAACAATCGCTGGGGTGACATTTTGGTATCAAAACAAATCGAACCCAACTTAGGGATGACTACTGAGTGAATTTTGGTACCGCTATGGGTGTCCTCCTAATTCACAAGTGAATTTATATTTTATTTATATATTTATGTGGAACCTGTTGGTGTGAGAGGGAACACACTGAGAAGGGGTAATGCAGGCCTTGATCTATCTCAGCTTTATTAAACCAAGGGAGAATCTGCACATCCACAGGACATATTCTCCAACCATAGGGGTGGTTACTAGAAAAGGAGAATTGTCTAATTTGATACTAACTTGAGTAGTGTCTAAATGGGGTCCCAAAGGACGTGATCCAAATATAGTGCTCACAGGGGAGGTGCTACTAGGGGAGTTATCCTGAGCCCTAGAAAAGTAAGCCTATAGGGGTACGGTGGCTAACTCAAGGAGAAAGCATAACAGCTTACATTTACCATGAGTGGTGCATCCTAAGGTGTGAAAACCAACCAACCTATTGTGTATCCATCAGCATGAGTGGTGTATCCATCAGCATAGTGAGAACCAACCCTAAGGTGCCCGCCAGTGCAATGATCAATCTAGAAAGAAAGCATGGCTTATAACTTTCCAAGTGGAATGATCTTGGATAGTCTATCATCGAGATAGATTTTATCTAACCTGAAGCTATTATTAAGCGGAGCCCCAGGAAGGACGGACCTAGACTTGAAGCAAGGAGGGAAGGAGTCGAGGACTTATCCTAAACCTTAAATATACTTGACCCAAGGTAACGGGCTAATCCAAGAAGAAAGCATAGTAGACTCACATCCTCATAAATGAAGAAAACATAAGGTAGGTTATCGGCCATGCAATAAGGCCTATCAAACTAACAAGCGCTCATTGATGTGCAGTGGCCAAGTAAAGAAGGAAAGCATAGCAAACTTGCATCCTCCAAAGTAAGAAGACCACTAGGGTGACACACAAGCAGGGTAGAATGTCATCCTAACCTAGAGCAGCTACTGAGTGAATACCGCTGGGGGAGTTATCTTAACTCAGAGTAGCCTAAGATAAAAGATATGGGTATGTTTTATATATTTGTGTATAGTTTATGTTTATGTTGTGTCGATGAAGGATAGGACGTTGCTCGGGTTCCTTACACCTACCCTAAACACAACATGGTGAATTCAAAAACAAGAATACTTTTAACATGGAAGAGATTGAATTCGAGATGGAATTTTTATTGATGATAATTATCTTCAAACATGATTTAAAATATATCTTTAAGTAGAGCCCTTTGATTGGAAGCATTGGGCACTCTCCCTTATGATTAATAAACTGATAAGATCCTCCTTGGTAGGCCATCTCTATGGCAAAAGGACCTTCCGAAGTGGTTCAAACTTGACTCCCATCTTACGACAGGCAATAATTAGTCTCCTTAGAACTAAAATAAGCTTTCTTATTTGAAAAGCTCTAGGACAGACCAACTTATTGTGAGCTTAAATTATTTTAGCTTTGTATAACTTGAGATTTTGACATGCCTGTAGGATTCTCTCCTCCAAACCTTCAAAATCTTCTAACCATAACTTTGTGTTCTACTTTGTTGTGATCTTGCTACCCACAACTATCCTTAGTGATGGGAGTTGGACTTCTAATGGTAGAATGGCTTCATACCCATACACTAATGAGAAAGGAGTATACTGAGTTTGAGTTATATATGTGGTGTGGTAGGCCCACAAGGCTTGAACTAACCTCAGCCTATCGCTTATTGTCGAGTGTCTTCTTTTGTATTTAGATGAGAGTTTTTTTAATGGCTTCTGCTAAGCTGTTTTCCCTTAGGTAGTTGATGGTAGAATATCTCCAATCTATGTTGTATCTTCAGGCAAAGTTGTTGATCTCGATGCTCTTGAATGCGCATATTATCGAGATATAATTCATCGAGGCACTCTAACCTATATAGCTATGGTTCCTGAGCCGCACCAAAAGTAGCCAAGAAGCAAGATGAACCGATGACCCTAGAAAGATGGAGGATCAATTAGACTATGTCACACTAACACTTGAATGGCCGTTGTATTTGACATTGGTGGAATCACCTAGCTATATCCATTCAATTGTTGATCATCAATGGCCAATAGTATCCTAGTCTCTTGATCTTGGCTTTCATCTTGGACCAAATTGGTTAGCTCCACATAATCTTGAGTGGATCAGATGATCTTATAGGATTCATACTTATCTAAATTACATAACCACATATGATGAAAGGACTGGCAGTACAAGACACCATCCATAAGAGCATAGGAAAGTATTCTCTACTTTATTTGATGGGCTTGGGACTTCTCTTAAGGTAGTTTGCCTTTATTTAGGTAATCCATGAATGGTTGCCTCCAATCTAACTCCTCATCCTTCTTGGCAATGCCAACCTTTTCTTCAAGAGAGTACTTTTTGATGAGTTCAATATCAATAAAGGATATGACTTATTTATTTTGGACCTTTATTGATATGAATTCATCCTCCAGACATGCCAACTCTTTGGAAAGCTTAGCTAAAGTATACGCTACAACATTCTCTCCTTGAGGAATCTTATAAATAATAACCTCTGAGATTTGGGCCAACAACTCCATGGTGTACTTATTGTAGTGATGGAGCTTGGGATTTATAACCTTATAGGACCCAACGATTTGGTTGATAACTAGCTGAGAATCCCCAAAGATGTTGATGTTCTGGATGTTTAGAGTAACATCTTACCAGACAAGCAATCAGAGCCTCATATTCGGCCTCATTGTTGGTACAATGATTGGACATATGATATGAAAATCTCATCACATCGTGGTCCAGAGTTAAGAGATCTATTCCTACCGTTGCCTTTCTTGGAATAGTAGATTGTGGTTCTTCTCCTCTTTCAGAGGAAGATGCACCATCAAAGTACATCTCCCAGTAGTCAATGCTAGTATACCCTAAGTTCATGATTTGTTCATCGTAGAGTCATTACTAAGCGAGAGTCGGTGTGGGTGTGCTAAGAAATCCACCAGCGCTTGTCCTTTCATGCAGGAAGTGGTACAAAGGTAATGTCAAACTACGAGAGGGGCATGGACCATCGTGCCAATCATCCGGATAGCATCGGCCATGTCATGAGATACTATAGTGGATTGATCCTAGAGATTAAGTTCACCTTATGAGGAAGCATGTAGTTGTGTAGGTTTTGGGATGTAAAGAATAAAGCTAGGCAATGCTTCTCAATGGATGGATAATTAGCCATAGCAGGGATTAGATGATGGCTGAGGTTGTATAGTGCATTTTCTTTACCTTCATCGTTGACTTTGGCCAACAAAGCACCAAAGGACTCATCTAATGCTACAATGTAAAGTGTAAGTGGCTTGCCCAGGATAGGGGCTGTTGGAATCGGCGGCATCATCAGGTAATGCTTGATGTCTTCAAAGGCATGTTCACACTTATCATTCCACTTGAACTTGGCATCCATTTTGACAAGAGTTGAGAATGACTAACATCTTTCCAATAGGTTGGATATAAAGCATCTTAGATACACCAACCACCCTTGGAATGATCTGAGTTGAGTTAAACTTTTAGGGGGTGGCATTTCTAATATCGCCTTGATCTTCTCCCGATCTATTTCGATTCCCTGGTGTCGGACAACAAACCCAAGGAATTTCCTTGAAGCTACTCCAAATTCACACTTTAGGTGGTTCATTTTGAGGTTAAATTGTCTTAATTGTTCAAAAACTACTCTCAAGTAAAGGAGATGGTCTTCCTTCTCTCTACTTTTGACCACGAGATCATCGAGATAACTTGACTTGATGATGAATGAGTTCATCGAAGATTCGAGTCATAGCTCGCTGGTATGTAGCACTAGCATTTTAAGGCTGAAAGGCATGACCTTATCGCAATAGACTCTGATCGGTGTTCTAAAAGTAGTGTTTCTTTCATCTTCAGGGGCCATCTTTATTTAGTTATATCTAGATGAGCCATCCATGAAAGAGAAGACTGCATGAGATGAGGCAATGTCGACAATCAGCTCTAGGATTGGTAGTGAAAATTTATCTTTTGTACTTGCCTTATTTAAATCCCTAAAATTAACGTATATGTGCATTTGACCATTCTTATTTGGAAATTCATCTTTTGGGTGACTAAATCCCTAAAATTGACGCTGGCTAAACCCTAAACCCTAAAGCATAAAACCCAAATCCCAAAACCCAAAACCCTAAACCCTCATCCGTGAACCCTAAAAACCTAAAAACCTAAACCTAAACTAAATAAAACCTAAAAATTAAATAAATAAATAAAAACTTATACCTAAATAAAATAAAAAAATAAAAAATAAAATAAAATATAAACTAAAACCTAAACCTAAACCTAAAAAATAAAATAAAATAAAAATAAAACTAAACTAAAATAAAATAAATAAAACCTAAACTAAACAAAACCTAAATATAAAAAACATAAATAAAATAAAACTAAATGGAAGATAAAAAATATAATAAACCTAAAATAAAATAAAATAAACTAAAATAAAAAAAAACCTAAACCTAAAATAAAACCTAAAAAAATAAACCTAAAATAAAAAACCTAAAACCTAAACTTAAAAATATAAAATAAAAACCTAAGCCTAAACCTGAAAATAAAAAATAAAATGTAAACCTAAAAAATAAAATAAAATAAAAATAAAATAAACTAAAAAATAAACATAAACCTAAACCTAAAAAATAAACTATAATAAAAAAAATTAAACTAAAATAAATAAACTTAAAAATAAACTAAATAGAAATAAAAAAATAAAATGAACTAAAATAAATAAAAATAAACTAAATAAACTAAAAAGAACTTAAACATACCGATTTACTTAATTTTAAAAAAAAAAAGCCTTAAACCCTAAACCCTAAATCCTAAACCCTAAACCCTAAACACTAAAACTAACCATAAACCCTGAACTCTAAACCTACAACCCCAAACTAAACCTAAACCCTAAACTCTAAACCCTAAACCTTAAACCTAAACCCTAAACCCTAACCCTAACCCAAAACCCTAAACACTAAACACTAAACTAACAACTAATAATAAATGCTAAATCCTAAATTAATCCTAAATCCTAAGCTAACACTAAACCCTAAACCATATTACAACCTAAAAACCCTAAACCCTAAAGCCTAAACACTAAACCCTAAACCCTAAACCCTAACCCTAAATCCTAAACACTAAACATTAAACCCTATACCGTAAACCCCAAAGCCTAAACCATAAAAACCTAAGAACCTAAACCTAAAAACATAAAACCTAAAAATAAAATAATAAATTAAAAACCTAAACCTAAATAAAATAAAAAATAATATAAAATAAAACCTAAACTAAAATGTAAACCTACAAAAAAATAAAATAAAATAATAAAATAAATTAAAACCTAAACTAAACTTAGGAATAAAAAACATAAATATAATAAAAACTAAACATAAAATAAAAATTAAATAAGCCTAAACCTAAAAATAATAATAAATAAAACCCAAATCCTAAACTAAAAAAAAAACAAAACTTAAAATAAAAATAAAATAAACCTAAACCTAAACTAAAATAAACTAAACTAGAATAAATAAAATCTAAACTTTAACCTACAATAAATTAAAACTAAACTAAATAAAATAAAATAAACTAAAAATAAAATTATACCTAAACAAAAAAAATAAAACCTAAAAATAAACCAAAAAAGCTAAACCCTAAACCCTAAAAAAAATCTAAAACCTAAACCTAAACTAAATAAAACAAAAAAAATAAAATGAATAAATAAACCAAAACTAAAATAAAATGAAAATAAAATAAAATAAAAAAAATAAACTAAAACCTAAATCTAAATCTAAATCTAAAAGAAAATAAAATAAAAAATTTAAACTAAACTAAAATAAATAAATAAAACCTAAACTAATGAAAAATAAAAAACTAAACCTAAAATAAAAATAAAATTAACTTAAAATAAAATTAAATAAAAACTAAATAAAAACCAAAATATAAAAAATAAACTTAAAAAATAAACCTAAAAAAAACCTAAAAATAGATTAAAAATAAAACCTAAACTAAAAAAAAAAAAATCTAAACTTATAATTAAAAAAATAAACTTAAACTAAGATAAACTAAACTAAAATAATTAAAACCTAAACTTCAACCTAAAATAAACTAAACTAAAATCGAAACCTAAACTAAATATAATAAAATAAATAAAAAATATACCAAATCATAAACTAAAAAAATACATAAAAAAACCAAAAATAAAAACCTTAAATCTAAACCATAAAAAAAATAAAATAAAAACCTAAACCTAAACTTAAAAATAAAAAAATAAAACCCTAACCTAAAAAATAAAAAAATAATAAAATTAAACCAAAAAACCCAAACCTAAACCTAAACCTAAAATAAATTATTAAAATAAATAAACAAAACTAAATAAAAATAAAAATAAACCTAAATAAACTAAGAAATAAAATAAACTCAAATAAATAAAAAATAAACTAAACAAACTAAACAAACCTAAACATACTAGTTTACTTAAGTTATAAAACATAAAAATAATAAAAATAAAAATAAAAAAAATAAAAAGAACCCAAAACCCAAAACCCAAAACCCAAAACCCTAATCCCAAAACCCTAAAATCTACAACCCCAAAACTCTAAACCCTAAACCCAAATTCCTAAACCCTAAGCCCTAAACCCTAAACCCTAAACCCTAAACCGTAAACCCTAAAAATCTAAAATAAATAAAATAAACCTAAACTAAAAAATAAAACATAAAAATAAACATAAACCTAAACTAAAAAAATAAAACTAAAAAAAACCTAAAATAAAAACCTAAAACCTAAACCAAAAAAAAAAAAACTTAAACCTAAACCTAAAAATAAAAAAGAAAATCAAAACCTAAAAAATAAAATAAAATATAACTAAACTAAAAAATAAACTTAAACTTAAACCTAAACCTAAAAAATAGATTAAAATAATAAACCAAAACTAAATAAATAAAACTAAAATAAATAAACTAAATTAATTAAAAATAAAAATAAACTTAAATCAAAATAAAAAATAAAATTAACCAAAATACATAAAAATTAAACTAAAAAAAACCTAAACATAGAAGTTTACTAATTTAAAAAAAATAATAAATAATTAAAAAAAATCCTAAACCCTAAAACTACCCCTAAACCTACAACCCTAAAGCTACAACCCTAAAATACTAAGCCCTAAACCCTAAACCCTAAACCCAAAACCCAAAACCCTAAACCCTAAACCATAAACACTAAAAATCTAAAAACCTAAAAAAATATAACCTAAAAATAAAATAAATAAAAAACCTAAACCTAAATAAAATATAAATAAAATAAAATAAAGTAAAAATAAATAAAAACCTAAACTAAAACCTTAACCTAAACCTAAAAATAAAAAAATTTAAAAAAACTAAAATAAAATAAATAAGAACCTAAACTAAATTAAAAAAAATAAAATAAATCGAATAATTAAAAACCAAATAAAATAAAAACTAAACGTAACATAAAAATAAAATAAACCTAAACCTAAAAAGTAAACTTAAAAATAAAACATAAAAATATTCAAAAAATAATACCTAAACCCTAAACTAAAAAAAAGTAACCTAAAATAAAAACAAAACAAAAAAATAAAATAAACCTAAAACTAAAATATTACTTTAACTACTCTAATTTCTATCTTTCTACAATTTTGCTGGTGCATTTCTCTTGTTCTCTTACAGGTTTGCTCCCTAGTGTCATGCATTCTCTCATCATGAAGAGCTTTGGCCCAGATATATTTATTGGCTTATCTATGTTAATCAATTTGTATCTTTTACTTTCCTTTACTCTATTATTTTACTTTTGGTTATACTTAGATAGGGGATTTACTCTCTAGGCTGATTGTAGCTCATTGAGCAGTAGTTGTGGAGTTTATCTCTTGTTAAGGACCTTGTAACCCTCTTTTTGTGGCAATAAAATTCCCCCTATATGGGGTTTCCCAAAAAAAAAAACCCTAAACCCTCAAAACTTGAAAAGCTAAACCTAAACAAAATAAAACCTAAAAATAAAATAAATAAAAAAACCTAAACCTAAATAAAATAAAATAAACCTAAGAATAAAATACTTAAATAAAATTAATACTAAATGTAAATAGAAATAAAATAAACCTAAAATAAAATAAAACTAAATAAAACCTAAACCTAAACCTAATTGGTTTTAAATTTTAAAAAAACTACCAAAATTAACCATAAAGTAAACCTAAACTAACCTAAACCTAAAGCTAAAACTAAATTTATGAACCCTAAACCTAATGTTTAAACTAAACTTAAACAAAAACCCTAGTCTTAACCAAACTAACACTAACAAATCAACTAAACCAAACTAAACTAACCCTAAACCCTAAACCTAAACACTAAACCCTAAATTAACCATAAACCCTAAACCCTAAATATAATTCTAAATACTAAATGCTAAACTAAACCCAAACTAAAGTAACCACTAAAAATTTCCTAAACCTAAACCCTAAATCTAGACCTGACCCAACTCTAATGACCTAACCTAAACCTAAACTAAACCCTACCACTGGGCCTTAACCCCTAAACCCTAAACCCACTTAAACTTAAACCTAAAACTAACCTAGACAAACCCACCTAAATGACCCCTAAACCTAAACCTAAACCAAAACCCTAACCTAAACCAAAACTAAACTAAAGCACTAAACCCTAAACCCTAAACTATAAACCATGACCATAAACCAAAGCTATGTCCTAAACCAAAACACTAAATCATAAATAATCTAAACTAAAACAAAACCTAAACCTACACTAGTAAAAACCTAAAATAAAATAAATAAATAAACCTAAACCTAAAGAAAATAAAAAATAAAATAAAATGAAACCTAAACCTAAAATAAAATAAAATAAAAAATAAAAATAAACTAAAATAAAAGAAAGAAAACCTAAACTAAACTAAAAAAATAAAACTAAGAATAAAAAACCTTAATAAAATAAAAACTAAATGTAAAATAAAAATAAAATAAACCTAAATTAAAATAAAATAAACACTAAATAAAATCCTAAACTTAAAAAATAAACCTAAAAATGAATAAAAAGTAAAGCCTAAACCCTAAACTAAAAAAAGCCCTAAACCTAACATAAAAATAAAATAAATAAAATAAAATAAACCTAAACCTAAACTAAAGTAAACTAAACTAAAATAAATAAAATCTAAACCTAAACTTAAAATAAGCTAAAATCTAAAACCTAATAAACCTGAACCCTAAGAATGGGCAGAACCTTGACGGTAAGAATATCACCATCAACCATGATCAGTTTAGATCTAGCAGTGGAAGCAAAGGCGGAGGTAGGAGTTATCATAGTGGTGGTGGGGGATCTGGAGGTGCTCGTGAATATGGAGGTGGTGGTAAGAGTAGTGGTGGTTATGGTGGCAGGAGGAGTGACTGAGGTTACAACCGTGGTGGTGGCGGAGGGAGAGATCGGGGATATGATGGTGGATACCGCTACTCGAGAGGCTAGGGTGGTTCTGATGGGAACTTGAGAAATGAAGGAACGGTCGATCCAATCTGCTGCTTATGGAATTGTGTCTTTATAGTAGAGATGGTTCTACTAATTTAGGGTTTTTTATTTGCTCTATGGGTGCTCATTTTTTATTTATATCATCGCTTATGTAATAGAAAACTTAGGGTGATACTTTGGTTGATGAAATCAACATGAAGAAATATTGAATCTGAATTTGTTCTCTATTAAAAAAAAACCTTAAACCTTAAACCCTAAACCTACTAGTTTACTTAATTTTTTTTAAAACAAAACCCTAAACCCTATATTGTAAACCCTAAACCCAAAACCAAACCACACCTTAAACCCTAATCCCTAAACCATAAAACTAAATCTAAATACTAAACCTTAAATCAAAACCCTAAACCCTAAAATCCATACACTAAAACCCAAAATCTTAAACCTAAACCCTAAACCCTAAATCCTAAACCTTAGAGCATAAAGAAACCCTAAACTCTAAACCCTAAACCTTAAACCTAAACCCTAAACCTAAACCTTGCCCCTAAAACCTACAACCCTAAAACCATAAACACTAAACCTTAAATAAACCATTACCTTAAAAGCTAAATTTAAACCTAAACTAAATAAACCTAAAAATAAAATAAATAAATAAACATAAAATCATAATAAAATACAAAATAAAATAAAATGAAAACATAAACTAAAACATAAACCTAAAGCCTAAACTTAAACCTTAACCTAAAAGAAAATAAAATATAAAAAAACTAAATTAAAAGATAAAATAAATAAAAACCTACACTAAAATAAAAAAAATAAAAAACTTAAATAAAAAATAAAACTAAACCTAAAATGAAAATAAGAAAATAATATAAAATATAAACTAAATAAAAAACCTAAACCTAAATAATAATCCTAAAAATATAACTTAAAACTAAATAAAAACTAAACCTAAAATAAAAATAATATAAACCTTAACCTAATCTAAAATAAACTAAGCTAAAATAAACTACACCTAAACCTAAACCTAAAATAAACTACACCTAAACCTAAACCTAAACTAAATGAAATAAAATAAACTAAAAATAAACCTAAACCTAAACTAAAAAATAAAAAACTAAAAATAAAACTAAAACCTAAACCTAAAAAATAAAATAAAAAACTAAACCTAAACCTAAAATAAAAAACATAAACATAAAAAAATAAAATAAAAATAAACCTAAAAGATAAATTAAAATAAATAAACTAAACAAAATAAAAATAAAAATAATCCTTAATAAAAATAAAAATAAAATAAACTAAAATAAATGAAAAATAGACTAAATAAACTAAATAAACCTAAACCTATTAGTTTACTTGGTTTTTTTAAAAAACAAACGCTAAAACCCTAAAACCCCAAACCTAAAACCCTAACCCTAAACCCTAAACCCTAAACCCTAAACCCTAAAACCCTAAAGCTTAAAGCCTAAAAATACTAAACTAAACCTTAAACCCTAAACCCTAAACCCTAAATCCCAAACCGTAAACATAAACTTAAAGTAACTACAAAGATTAAAAACTAAACCTAAACCCTAAAACCTAATTAACCTAAACCTAAATGTAAACCCTAAGAATGGGTAGAACCTTGATGGCAGGAACATCACCATTAACCATACTTAGTCTAGATCTGGCGGTGTAGGCGAAGGTAGAGGCAATCGTTATCATAGTGGTGGTGGGGGATCTAGAGGTGTTGGTGGATATGGAGGTGGTGGTCAGAGTAGTGCTGGTCTTGGAGGTCAGAGGGGCGATGGAGGTTATAGCCGTGGTGGTGGCAGAGGGAGAGATCAGAGATATGTTATCAATCCTGCTACTCGAGAGGTCAAGGTTATTTTGATGGGAATTGGATAAATTGAAAATTGGATGATCCGATCTATTGCTTATGGAACTATGTCTTTATAGTAGAGACAGTTATACTTATCTAGGCTTTTTAATTTGCTCTATGGGTGCTCTTTTTTGGTCTATGTCTTGTATCTTAGAAAACTTGGGGTGCTACTTGGTTGATGAAGTTAAAAATAAGAAATGTTGAAATAAAATCTGTTCTTTGTTAAAACCTTAAACCCTAAACCCTAAACCCTAAACCCTAAACTAAAACTTAAACCCTAAACCTAAAACAAAAACTCAAAACTCAAAACACTAAACCCTAAACCTTAAACCCTAAACCCTAAAACCCTAAACCATAAACCCTAAACCATAATCCCTAAAACCATCAACCCTAAACCCTAAACCTTAAACCCAGACCTAACCTAAACACCAAAACTAAAATTCTAACCATATCCCTCAAACCCAAACTATAAACCCTAAACCAAACTAACATAAACCAAACAAACCCTAAATTCTCCCCACCTAAACCACCTAAACCTAAACCTGACCCAAAACCATAAACCCTAAACTAACCTAAACCCTGATCCCAAAACTCACCAAATCCTGAGGCCTAAAGGCCTAAACCCTAAACTAACCTGAAACCCTGAACCCTAAACTCTAAACCCTAAACCCTTAAAACCAAACCCTGCTTAATAAACCCTAAAGGCTAAACCCTAAACCCTAAAACCCTAAACCCATACTAAATAAGACCAAAAATTAAAATAAATAAGACACTAAACCCTAAAAAAAATAAAAAATATAAGAAAACTAAATAAAATATAAAAAATAAAAATAAACTAAAATAAATAAAGAAAACCTAAACTAAAGTAAAAAAAATAAAATAAACCTAAATAAAAAGCATTAAAAAAATAAACTAAATGTAAAATAAAAATAAAATAAACCTAAAGTAAAATAAAATAAAAACTAAATAAAAACCTAAACCTAAAAAGAACATAAAAATGAATAAAAAAACATAACCTAAACCCTAAACTAAAAAAAACCTAAACCTAAATAAAAATAAAATAAACAAAATAAAATAAACCTAAACCTAAACTAAAATAAACAAAACTAAAATAAATAAAACCTAAACCTAAACCTAAAATAAACTAAACCTAAACCAAAACTTAAACTAAATAAATAAAATAACTTAAAAATAAACCTAAACCTAAACTAAAAAATTAAACCTAAAAATAAACCTAAAATAAAAACTTAAAACCTAAACCTAAAAAAATAAAATAAAAATTTAAACTTAAACCTAAAAATAAAATAAAACCTAAACCAAAAAAATAAAATAAAAAAATTCAACTAAAAAAGTAAACCTAAACCTAAAACATAAATTAAAATAAAAACCTAAACTAAAATAAATAAACTTAAAAGAAATAAACTAAATTGAAGAAAAATAAAAAGTAAACCTAAATAAAATAAAAAAATAAAATAAACTCAAAATAAATCAAAAAATAAACTAAATCAACTAAATAAACATAAACCTACGAGTTTACTTAATTAAAAATAAACCCTAAATTCTAAATCCTAAAATCTAAACCCTAAACCTACAACCCAAAACCTAAACCCTAAACCCTAAAACCCTAAACCCAAAACCCTAAACCCTAAGCCCTAAACCCTAAACCTACAACCCTAAACCCTAGAATCCTAAATCTTAAACCCTAAACATTAAACTCTAAAATATAAACCCTAAACCCTAAACTCTAAACCCTAAAACTTATAACCCTAAACCCTATACCCCAAACCTTAAACCATAAACCCTAAACAAACCCTAAACCCTAAACCCTAAACTCACCCTAAACCCTAAGCCCTAAAAATGGGCAGAACCTTGACGGTAGAAACATCACCATCAACAAAGCTCAGTTTAGATCTATTGGTGGAGGCGAAGGTAGAGGCCACGATTATCGTAGTGGTGGTGGGGGATTTAGAGGTGCTGGTGGATATGGAGGTGGTGGTCAGAGTAGTGGTGGTTATGGAGGTAGGAAGAGCGATGGAGTTTATAGCTATGCTGGTGGCAGAGGGAGAGATCGGGTATAGGATGGTAGATCTCGTTACTAGAGAGACGAGGGTGGTTCTGATGGGAATTGGAGAAACTGAAGAATAGTCTATCCGATCTGCTACTTTTGGAACTATGTCTTTACGATAGAGATGGTTCTACTTATCTAGAGTTTTTTATTTGCTCTATGGGTGCTCTTTTTTGATCTATGTCATTGCTTGTGTCTGAGAAAACTTGGGGTGCTACTTGGTTGATGAAATTAAAAAGAAGAAATATTGAATCTAAATTTGTTCTCTATTAAAATAAACCTTAAACCCTAAATCCTGAACTAAATCTTAAACCTAAACCTAAAAACAAAAACCTAAACCCTAAACCCTAAACCCTAAAAATTCTAAACCATAAACACTAAACCATAAACCCTAAACCCAAAATTGTAAACCCAAAATCCTAAAACCCAAAACCCAAAACCCAAAACCCAAAACCCTAAACCCTAAAACCATAATACTTAAACCTTAAAACCTACAACCCTAAACCTTAAACCCTAAATCCCAAACCCTAAACCCTAAACTACCATTAAACCCTAAACCCTAAACTAACCCTTAACACAAACCATAAACCTTAATCCCTAAACCTTGAATAAAGATGTCATTAGGAGTAGATCTAAAGAATGACCTAATCCTAACATAGTTATGGTAGTTAAAGAAAATGACTTCAAGAGACTTTCCCTTGACTATTAGAGATTTGAATTCCCTAAACCCTAACCCTATCTCATATTATAATACCATATATTATAGTATAACCTAGCATCATATATTTGAGCATGTAGTGATGTGTATTTGGATGTTATAAGATGTTTTGAAATATTTTAGTATATTATGGTATTGTATCGTATAGTCTATTTTAATATAAATCATAAAAAGATTGATTTAATAAATCAGATGATGAAATTTGTTAAATTTGAAGTGGGAATTAGGTTGCAGTACCAAAGGTGTGCTACACCACTTATAGTCTAAATAGTAAGATTTTATATTCTAACTAAATATTATATGTTGTAGTATAGTATATCTAAACATGGGAAATTATCTCAGCCATCCATCCAAAATGCATGGATGGATAGCTGAGATCTCCCAAGTTGTTCCCCTTGATCAACAAGGATTGTCCATGATCAAGGGAAAGATTCGAGCTCGATCAAGCTAGGATTCAAACCAAACTCAACCCACACCATCTAAAGCTAAAGAGCGGCACATCGAACGGTCAAAAATCCATGGGATTAACATTTCTTTTACAAAGCTCCACACCACATTGAGTTTAATGGTCAGAGAATCCCACACCTCACCGGCTCTCCATTCCCTTGGAGAAGCATCATCTGGTTGAGATGAAGCTGTGTTGAGAGTATGAGCACTTGAGGTTGAGTGGATTGGTATATCGACCACGTCCTCCTTACCTTGCTTGTGACCTTGATCCAATTCAACTCTTCCTTGTTGTGGGAACTCTAAAGGAAGCTTGGGTGCACTCGACTTAGCTCCATGATGAAGTATGCAAGAGAAATTGGATGAAAATTGAGTGAAGAGGAAGTTGGCTCTTCAATAGACCTCCCCTATTTTCAAACTCTCAAAATTGAGAAATGGAGTTTTCAAATCCTCTCTAAGAAGATTGTGAATACTCTCTAAGGCTTGCTCTGAGTTCCTTAGCTTCAATTGACAGAGGGGAAGTTAGAATTGAAATGAATTAGGGGGAGTATATCTCCCCCTTGAAGGATCAGATGGCAGTCGACCCACTTGTCATTTTGATCTAATTGATCATATTGGGGAGTTTTTTTTGGCTATTTTTAGTGTGCAAATGGGCGGTTTGAGCCAAGGAGTGGATTGCCAACCTCCCATGTGCTTGAATTTGAGTGGGAGAGGGAGTTTGAATTTGAAATTTTGACCCATGGGGTAGGGTTTGGTCTAGGGACCAATTGGGCTGACCCAAACCCATTGGGTTGGGTGCACCACTCTTCAGTAGGCCCCCTTGAGCTTTTATGAGAGCCTCAAGTGAATGTAAAGAGGGTATGACCAAATTACCCATGGATTAAGCCAAAATTTGTTCTATGGCCTAGAGGTAGGATGGTCATTTTGCAGAATTTTTACTTTGGATATGTTGGGTATGTGGAGAAATTAGGCTTGGCCAAGTTTCATGAAATTTGGAATTCATTTGATAGGGTTCGATTCATGTTGAACCATTTAGGTCAAAATGGGTCAACTTGGGTCAAGTTTACCAATTGGTCAAATTGGGTCAAACCAAGGGTTGGGTCAAGTTCATATGACCATTTGAAATGTTTTGGTGCTTTGGTTTGATTCAATTTGGTATAGTTTTAAATTTGGCTCATATGACTTCATTTAGGTCAAATGGGTCAAGTCATATTTCACCCAATTAACCTATTTGAGCTAGATCAAGGGTAGGTTTAGGTTAGGTTAGTCATATGGAGTGGATTGGTATCTATGTTTCCAATAAATTTTGGTTAAGTTCAATTTTGGCTCAACGTGACCTCTTTAGGTCAAGTTGGGTCTATGGTCAATTGGGCTAGATTGGGTCTAGTTGGCCAATTGAGGCTTTGGTCAAGTTCAAAAAGTAATTGGAATGAACTTGACTCATTGGTTTGGATCAATTTGGCTTAGACACATTTTGACCTTTTAGGTCAAAATGGGTCAACTTTCAAGTGGCCAAAAGGTTAGGCTCAAGTGTTGGTTAGGATTAAAATTTGGTTCATAATGGTACTTTAGGTCACTTTGGGTCAAGTGAGCCTAAGTGGATCAAATGTCTTGGTCAAAGCTTGATTTGAGCTTGATTGATCTTGTATATGGATTTATGATTGAAATATAAATCCATTTACAAGTGAGTTGAAGTCAAATAGGTTTTGATCCATTTGATAATTTCATATTCAATGGAAGAAAATGAAAGGGTTTTGGGTTTGATTTTTGACTTAGGTTTTGATTGAGTGATTGAAGTTTGGATTTATATATGAGTTCATGATTGTAGGGTTGATTGAATCATGTGAGAAAATCAAGAGTTTGGTTTAATTTGAAATTGATTTGGGTAAGTTCAAAATTTTGACTTGAAAGGCTTAGATATAATTTTGAGTTGATTTCAGTTTGATTTTTTTGGAATAGGTTTTGAATGTTTAAATTTATATTTCATTTATTATGTGAATATAAATGATAATATAAATTGATCATGAGAAAATTTCAAGGATTTGAAGTGGTTTAAACATGATTTAGGCTAAGTCCATTAAGAAGGATTTAAGGGACTTAGAAACATTTTGGAGTTGAGAGTTTGTATTTTTGAATTTGGTTTGATTGATTTATATTTATATTTCATTTATATATGTGAAATAAATAAAATATATAAAAATTATGAGAAAATCCCATGACTTTGAGATGGTTTGATCAAGGTTTAGGTTAAGTCCATTATGGATAATTAAGGACTTAAGGAAATTTTAAATTGAGAATTTAATTTGATGGTTTGATTTGATTGATTGGAATTTATATTTCATTTATATATGTGAATATAAATGAGAATATAAATGAGTTTTAAGAAAATCTCATGATTTCAAATTGATTTGATCAAGGTTTAGGCTAAGTCCATTAATGGAAAATTAAGGGACTTAAGAAAATTTCATGAATTGATTTAGAGTTTTGAGTTTAGTTTTATTGATTTAAATTTATATTTAATTTATATATGTGAATATAAATGAGATTATAAATGAATTTTGAAAAAATATCAAAGTTTTGATTGGTTTTGGCCATGATTTTGGTTAAGTCCTTAAAGGAAGATTAAGGACTTAGGCAAATTTTGGACTTAGGTATTTTTGATGAATTTTGATCAAGGGCTTTAATCATAGATTTCAATCATGGATTTGATTTGAGTTTGGAGGAAATCAAATAGAATTTATTTCGAGTTTGACTTGAAAGAAGGAAAGTAAGGAATGGTTTAAGCTAAGGGTAGGAAGTTTTCCTAACACCCCTAAGGCATGACTTATTCCTATGGCTAACTTTTCTAAGTCTCTGGGGTTAGGTTGAGTGTCCACCTAATCACTAGATGTGTCTTAAGACTAAGAACTCTTAAGGTCTAAGAGGAGTCCTATGTCTAAGATGGAGGTGTTGAGAGCTCATCTAAAATGAGGTCAACGTAGTTGTTGGTTGCTAATTGGTTGTTTGCTTGGGTTGGTTATTGTTTTGCCTTGAGTGATGTTGGCTTGGTCTCTTATTTTGCACGAGGATTTGGACTACTTTGGTTTCTCTAGAACCCTTTCTTGTTTCTTTGCCTCTGGGTTTGGTAGGTGGGCTTGGTTGTTTTCTCACGCTCTTGGTGGTGATTTTTGAGTGTTTTGGATGCCCTTTTGTCTCCTCATGGGTTCTTTTCCTCTCTGGTTATGCTATTTTCCTATTTTTTTATTTTTTTTGATGGAGGTATTGCTCTTTTGCATTTTATTTCTTGCCTCTGTTGTCGGTTGGACTTGGGTCATATTATTAGTGTTGGCCTTGTTCTCTGACCTAGTTTGGAATTGATGGTTTCTTGGTGCTAGTTGTAGGTTGCTATTTTGGTTTTGGGCTATTGCTTGTGGTTGTCTAGTGACACTAGTGGGTTTGGTTTCTATCCATGGCGGCTTTGCTTTCTGGGTGAAATCTTGGCAGCTGCTCTTTCATTTCTACTTGGGTGGTTTTGTTGATGCTACTTCCTTTCGGGCTTGGTGGCCTTTAGTCGGCTGGGTGATTTGTGGGCTAGCTTTGTTGTTTTAAGTAAGTACTAGAGAATTGTTGAATTTCACTCTTTGGTGAATTGCCTTCGTCGAGGTAAGTGGGCTATGATGGCTGGGATGATTTCCTTATTATCTTTTGGCTGATACATATGTGACTGTAACCCTTCTTTTGAAGTCTGGATGCTCACATTTGTGTTTGCCCCTTAAGATGAAGGTGACTGAGCCTGAGCATCATTTGAAAATTTCTCTGATATTGCTCTTTATTATGTGCTTAAGCTTGATTTTCTCTAGCTGTGCTAATTACATCTTCTAGTTGCTTATAGGATTCTTTTAGAAGTTCTTTGCATGTTTCGGATCCTAGATGTGGTTTGTGCAACTCTCGAAAGACTTCTATTTCTAGTAGTGGGCTTTGGTTGATCCTCCTGTTTCTTGTGTTATTGCTTTGTTGTGTTTTTTTGGTCTTTTATCTTTATTGTTTCGATTTTTATTTCCTTGTTTTTGTTGTAATAGATAGGGGATTTTTCTCTCTAGGCTGAATGTAGCTCTCTGAGTGGTAGTTAAGAGAATTAACCCTTCTTAAGGACCTTGTACTCCATTCTTTGTGCCAACAAAATTCTCCCCTCCATAGGTTTCATAAAAAAAAGCCCTAAACCTAAACCCTAAACCCCAAAAACTGAAAACCTAAACCTAAAATAAATAAAACAAAAATATAATAAATAAAAATCCTAAACCTAAACCTAAAAAAAACAAATAAAATTAAAATAAAACTAAAATAAAATAAAATAAATAAAACCTAAACAAAACTAAAATAAAACCTAAATAAAATAAAACTAAATCTAAAAAAAATATAAAATAAATAAAATAAAACCAAAAGAAACTTAAACCTAAAAAATAAAAACTAAAAAGAAATAAACAATAAAACCTAAACATTAAACTAAAAAATAAAACCTAAAAAAAATAAAATAAACCTAAACCTAAACTAAAATAAACTAAACTAAAATAAATAAAACATAATCCTAAACCTAAAATAAACTAAACCTAAACCTAAACCTAAACTAAATAAAATAATAAACTAAAAATAAACCTAAACCTAAACTAAAAAATAAAACCTAAAAATAAACCTAAAATAAAAACCTAAAACCTAAACCTAAAAAAAGAAAATTAAAACCTAAAAATAGAAAATAAAACCTAAACATAAAAAATAAAATAAAAACAAAATTATGCTAAAAAATACACCTAAACCTAAACCCAAACCTAAAAATAAGTAAAAAAACACAAAATAAATACACTATACAAAATAAAAATATAAATTAAACCTAAATAAAACTAAAATAATCTAAATAAGATAAATAAACCTAAACTGACTGGTTTACTTAATTTTTTTTTAAAACCCTAAACATTAAAATTAACCCTAAATCCTACACCCTAAACCCTAAACCCTAAACCCTAAAACCTACAACCCTAGAAACCCAAACCTAAACTAAATAAAACCTAAAAATAAAATAAAAGAAACCTAAACCAAAATTAAATAAAAAGCAAAAAAAAAAAAAAAGAAACATAAACTGAAACTTAAACCTAAACCTAAACCTAAGAAGAAGATAAAAAAAAAATTAAAACTAAACTAAAATAAAATAAATAAAGACCTAAACTAATTAAAAAAATAATAAAAAAGCTAAATAAAATAAAAACTAAACATAAAATAAAATAAAATAAACCTAAAATAAAATAAAATAAAAACTAAATAAAAACCCAAATAAAAATGAATATGAAAATAAACCAAAATAAAAATAAAAAATAAAATAAACTAAAATAAATAAAAAATAAACTAAACAAACCTAAGCTTACCAGTTTAATTTTAAAAAAAAATCTAACACTAAACCCTAAAACTTACAACCCTAAACCCTAAACCCTAAACCCTTGACTCTAAACCTTAAAACTAAAACCTAAACCTAAACTAAATAAAACCTATAAACAAAATAAAAATAAAAAAAAAAACTAAAATAAAATAAAAATAAGATAAAATAAAAACCTTAACTAAAACCTAAACCTAAACCTAAAAATAAAATAATATAAAAATTAAAACCTAAACTAAAATAAAATAACTAAAAACCTAAACTAAACTATAAAATAAAATAAAATCAAAAATAAAAAAACCTACATAAAATAAAATATAAATGTAAAATAAAAATAAAATAAACCTAAAATAAAAACAAAATAAAAACCTAAACTTAAAAAATAAACCTAAAAATAAAACCTAAACATAAATAAAAAATAAAACCTAAACCATAAACTATAAATAAAACCTAAACATAAAATAAACAAAATAAAATAAAAAATAAAGTATAATAAAATAAATAAAACCTAAACATAAAACCAAAATAAAAATATAAAAAATATGTAAAATAAAACCTAAAACATAAACCTAAAAACATTAAATTAAAACCTAAGCCTAAACCTAAAAATAAAAAATAAAACCTAAACCTAAAAAAATAAAATAAAAATAAAACTAAATTAAAAAATAAACATAAACCTAAAAAATAAACTAAAATAAAAAAGCATAAATTAAAATAAATAAACTAAACTAAATAATATTAAAAAAAATAAACTAAAAAACAAAAAAAATAAAAAAAATAAAAAATAAATAAAATAAACCTAAACCTACCTATTTCCTTAAGTTAAAAAAACCCTAAACCCTAAGCCTACAACCCTAAACCCTAAACCCTAAAACTCTAAACCCTAAACCCTAAACCCTAAACCCTAAAAACCTAAAAACCTAAACCTAAACTAAATAAAACCCTAAAACAAAATAAATAAATAAATCTTAACCTAAATAAAATAAAATAAATAAAATAAAATAAAAACCTAAACTAACCTAAAAATAAAATGAAACCTAAACCTAAACCTAAACTTAAACCTAAAATAATATAAAATAAAATTAAAAGTTAAATTAAAATTAATTTAATAAAAACCTAAGTTAACCTAAAAAATAAAATAAACCTAAAAACAAAAAACCTAAAGAAAATAAAAACTAAATGTAAAATAAAACTAAAATCAACCTAAAATAAAAGAAAATAAAAACTAAATAAAAATATAAACCTAAAAAATAAATCTAAAAATAAATACTAAAACAAATAAATTATAAAACCTAAATCATAAAGTAAGAATAAAACTTAAATCTAAAATAAACAAATTAAAATAAACCTAAACCTAAATTAAAATAAACTAAACTAAAATAAATAAAACCTAAACCTAATCCTAAAAAATACTAAACCTACAAATAGGTTAAAAAAAATAAACCTAAAACTAAATAATTCAAAATAAAATAAAAATAAACCTAAAACTAAGTTAAAAAAATAAAACCTAAAAATAAACCTAAAATAAAAATCTAAAACATAAACCTAAAAATATAAAATAAAAACCTAAACCTAAACCAAAAAATAAAAAATAAAACCTAAACCTAAAAAATAAAATAAAAATAAAACTAAACTAATAAATAAACTTAAACCTAAACCTAAACCTAAAAAATAACTGAAATAAAAAACCTAATCTAAAATAAATGAACTAAAAATAAATTAACTAAACTAAATAAAAATAAAAAATAAGCCTATATAAAAATAATAAATAAAATAAACTAAATAAACCTAAACCTACCGGTTTACTTAAAAACTTTGAAAAAAACCATAAACCCTAATTCCTGAACCCAAAACTCTCAATAACCCTAAACCCTAACCTTAAATCCTAAACCTTAAAAGCATAAACCCTAAAACCCTAAATCCTAAACCCTAAACCCTAAACCCTAACGCCAAACCCCAAACCCTAAACCTAAGCGTAAAGTAACTAAATAAATTATAAAATAAACCTAAACACTAAAACCTAATAAACCTAAACCCTAAGAATGGGTAGAACCTTGATGGCAGGAACATCACTGACAAACAGGCTCAATCTAGATCTAGCAGTGGAGGCGAAGGCGGAGGCTTCAGTTATCGCAATGGTGGTGGGGATCTCGAGGTGTTAGTGGATATGGAGGTGGTTGTCAGAGCAGTGGTGGTTATGGAGGGGGGAGGAGTGATTGAGGTTACAATCTGTGGTGGTGGTGGAGGGAGAGATCGGGGATATGATGGTGGATCCCACTACTCGAGATGTTGGGGTGGTTCTAATGGGAACTGGAGAAACTGAAGAACGACCGATCCAATCTGCTACTTATGGAACTGCACAGTTTTAATTATCTAGTGTTTTTGATAATTAATAAAAACTAAAATAAAATAAGTAAAAACCTAAAATAAACTAAAAAATAAATAATATAAATAAATTAAAAATTAAACCTAAAATAAAAATTAACTAAACCTAAAATAAAAATTAAATAAAAGCTTAACAAAATCCCACACCTAAAAAATAAACCTAAAAATGAAACCTAAAATAAATAAAAAATAAATCCTAAACCCTAAACTAAAAGAAAACCTAAACTTAAAATAAAATTAAAATAAACCTAAACCTAAACTTAAATAAACTAAAATAAAAAAGAACCTTAAATTAAAAGTAAAATAAATTAAACTAAAAGATAAACCAAAACTACATAAAATAAAATAAACTAAAAATAAACCTAAACTAAAAAAAAAAACCTAAAAATAAACCTAAAATAAATACCTAAATCCTAAACCTAAAAAAAAATTAAATAAAAACCTAAACTTAAACCGAAAAATAAAATAAAAAAAAAATAAAAAAAAAAATAAACCTATACCTAAACCTAAAAGATAAACTAAAATAAAAACCTAAAATAAATAAACTAAACTAAATAAAAAAATAAACCTAAATAAAAATAAAATTAAAAATAAAATAAACTAAAATAAATAAAACATAAACTAAATAAACTTAAACATACTTGTTTACTTAATTTAAAAATAATAAATAATAAAATAAAAAATAAATCAACAAAAACAAGAACCCTAAACCCTAAACTATAACTTACAACCCTAAACCCTAAACCCTAGTGCCTAAACCTTAACCCTACACCCTAAATTTTAAAACCCTAAACCCCAAAACCCTAAACCATAAACCATAAATCCTAAACCCTAAACCTTAAGAACCTAAAAACCTAACCTAAACTTTATGAAACCTAAAAATTAATAAATAAAAAACATAAACAATAAAAAACTAAACTAAAACCTAAACCTAAATAAAAAATAAAATAAAATAAAAAAAATAAAAAATAAAAAAAAATAAATAAAAACTTAGACTAAACTAAAAAATAAAATAAACCTAAGAATAAAAAACCTAAATAAAATAAAAACTAGATGTGAAATAAAAAGAAAATAAAACTAAATTAAATAAAAACTAACAAAAAATCAAAACCTAAAAAAATAAACATAAAAATAAAACCTAAACATAAATTAAAAAAGACTTAAACCCTAAACTAAGAAAAGAAACCTAAACCTAAAATAAAAATAAAATAAACCTAAACCTAAACTAAAACAAAATAAACTAAAATAAATTAACCAAAACCTTAACTTAAACCTAAACCTAAACCATATATAAAATATAATAATCTAAAAAAAACCTAAACCTAAACTAAAAAATAAAACCTAAAAATAAATTGAAAATAAAAATCTAAAACCTAAACCTAAAAAAACAAAATAAAAACTTCAACCTAAATCTAAAAATAAGAAATAAAACCTAATCCTAAAAAATAAAATAAAAATAAAACTTAACTAAAAAATAAACTTAACCTAAACCAAAAAAATAAACTAAAATAAAGGATGTAAACTAAAATAAATAAACATCAAATAACTAAACTAAACTAAATAAAAATAAAAAAACAAACCTAAATAAAAATAAAAAATAAAATAAACTAAAATAAATAAAAAATAAACTAAATATACTAAATAAACCTAAACCTATCGAATTAGTTAATTTTTAAAAAAACCTTAAAACCCTAAATCCTAAATCCTAAACTCTAAACCCCACCTACCCTGCTAAACCCTAAACCCTAAAAAATTACTCACCCACCCTAAGCCCTAAACATATAAACACCACTCTAAACCCTAAAATCTAAACCCTAAAACCCTTATCCTCAGGCACACTAAACCCTAAAGCTAACCCTAAACCCTAACCAAACCCAAGACACTAAACCCTAAAAGATTAAACCCTAAACCCTTAACCATAAACCCTAAACCCTAAAAACCTAAAAACATTAGCCTAAACTTAATAAAACTTTAAAAAATAATAAATAAACTTAAACCTAAATAAAAAAAAATAAAAACCTAGACTAAAACCTAAACCTAAAAATAAAATAAAATTATAAATAAAAATTACTAAAATAAAATAAATAAAAACCTAAACTAAACTAAAAAATAAAATAAACCTAAGAATAAAAAACCTAAATAAAATAAATACTAAATGTAAAATAAAAAGTAAAATAAACCTAAAATAAAATTAAATAAAAACTCAATAAAAACCTAAACATAAATAAAAAATAAAACCTAAAACCTAAAATTAAAAAAAATGTAAACCTAAAATAAAAATACAATAAACATAAAAAAATGAGATAAACTAAACTAAAATAAATAAAACTTAAACCTAAAGCTAAAATAAACTAAACCTAAACCTAAACCTAAACTAATTAAAGTAGAATAAACTAAAAATAAACATAAACCTAAATTGATAAAATTAAACCTAAAAATAACCTAAAATAAAAACCAAAAACCTTAACCTAAAAAAATAAAATAAAAACCTAAACCTAAAATTAAAAAATAATACCAAACAAAAATAAAATAAAAATAAAACCAACTAAAAAAATAAACCTAAACTTATGCTTAAACATTGAAAATAAACTAAAATTAAAATTGAACAAAATAAATAAACCTAAATAAATAAAAATAAAATAAAAAAAAAATTAAACTAACTAAAATTAAAAAAATAAGGTAAACTAAAATAAATAAAAATAAACTAAATATACTAAATAAACTTAAACCTACTGGGTTATTTGATTTTTTTTTTTTAAAAACCCTAAACCCTAAATTCTAAACCACAAAACCTACCCAAAACTAAAAACAAACCCTAAATTCTAAACCCTAAAACTAAACCATGACCTAAATCCTAACTAAACCACAAAAAAACCCTAAAACTAAACCTAAACCATATGCCCTAAAGCCCAAACCCTAAACCCCCAAACCTAAACCTAAACCTAAAAACCTAAAACATAAACCAAACTATGTAAAACATAAAAATAAAATAAATAAAAACCTAAACTAAAACCTAACCCAAAACCTAAACCATGAATGAAAATATGATAATATAAAAAAAATAAAAACTAAACTAAAATAAAATAAATATAAACCTAAACTAAACTAAAATATATATAAACCTAAAAATAAAAAGCCTAAATAAAATAAAACCTAAATGTGAAATGAAAATAATTTAAACATAAAATAAAATAAAATTAAAACTAAATAAAACCCAAACCTAAAAAAATAAACTAAAAATAAATAAAAAAAACCTAAACCCTAAACTAAAAAAAACCTAAACATAAAATAAATAAAATAAAATAAACATAAACCTAAACTAAAATAAACTAAACTAAAATAAATTAAACCTAAACCTAAACCTAAAAGAAATTAAACCTAACCCCTAAACTAAATAAAAAAATAAACTAAAAATAGACCTAAACTCAAAACTGAAAAATAAACCTAAAATAGAAGCTTAAAACCTAAAACTAAAAAAAATAAAATATAAAACCTAAATGTAAACCTAAAAATAAAAAATAAAACCTAAACTTAAAAAATAAAATAAAAATAAAATTAAACTAAAAAATAAATATAAACTCATACAAAAATCTAAAAAAATAAAAGAAAATAAAAAAACCTAAATTTAAAAAAAAAAACTAAAAACTAAATAAAAAATAAAAAAAAAATAACCAAAATAAATAAAACTAAATAAACCTAGCCTCGGTTTGCTTAATTAAAACCTAGACTCTAACCAGCAGGTCACATACACTGCTGACCCTACCACACCCTAAACTGAGCCCTGAGCCCTAACTAACCACTGACCCTGAGCCCAAACCACCCAGACCTGCTAACCTGATCACTGAACTGAGCACTAGAGCTATGTTGACTAAATGAGCCTACCATAGCCCTGGGCCTACCCTCTGACCCAGGCCACTGAGCTCAGATCATGAGCCCTAAATCCTCACAAACTCTAAACCTAGCCATCCTGACCTGACCCTAAACTCTCCTCCTAAACCTAAATCCTGACTCTAAACCATAAAACCTAAATGTAAACTTAATAAATCTAAAATAAATAAATAAATGACCTAAACCTAAATAAAGAAAAATAAAGTAAAATAAAACCTAAACTCAAACTTAAACTTAAACTTAAACCTAAAAAAAATAAAATAAAAAATATAAAAAAAACTAAAAAAATTAATGAAATCTATTGAGACTAAAAAAAATGAAATAAACTTAACAATAAAACCTAAATAAAATAAAACTAAGCATAAAATAAAAATAAAATAAGCCTAAAATAAAGTATAATAAAAACTAAATAAAAACCTAAACCTAAAAATAACCTTAAATATAAAACCTAAAAATAAATAAAAAATAAAAGGTAAACCCTAAACTAAAAAAAAAATTTAAACCTAAAATAGAAATAAAATAAACAAAAGAAAATAAACCTAAACCAAAACTAAAATAAATAAAACATAAACATAAACAAAAAACTAAACCTAAGATAAAAATAAAATAAACCTAAACCTAAACCTAAGCCTAAGCCTAAACTAAATAAATTAAACTTAACCTAAGCCTAAACTAAATAAAATAAAATAAACTAAAAATAAACTTAAACTTAAACTAAAAAATAAATCCTAAAATAGACATAAATAAAACTTAAAATTTAGAGAAAATAAAATAAAATTCTAAACCTAAACCTAAAAATAAAAAGTAAAACCAAAACCTAAAAAATAAACCTAAACCTAAACCTAAACCTAAATGAAAAAAATAAACTAAATTAAAAAAACCTTAACTAAAATAAATAAATCTTAAATAAATAAACTAAAATAAATAAAAATAAAAATATGAAAAACTAAAATAAATAAAAAATAAACTAAATAAACATTAGCCTATCAGTTTACTTAATTTATAAAAAATAAAAAAATATTTAAAAAAAAATAAATAAAAACCCAAACCCTAAACCTTAAAACTAACCCTGAACCCCAAACCATAAATCCTAAACTCTAAAACCATAAACCCTAAAACCCTAAACCTTAAAGCTTAAACCCTAACCTTAAATAATAATAACCTCTCTAGAATCACTCGCTCTTCTTCCACCCCACACAAGTAATGTGCCATCATTTCTCTCCTCTCTTTCCTTTCTCTTTTTTTACTTTTCCCTTTTGGTTGTTCCCTTATGATTAATTTTCTTATTTGGAATATCAGGGTTATGGGTCTCTTCACTTTAATCGTGTTAGGAGTCTTTGTCGTGTTCATAATATCAAGTTACTTATTCTTATTGAACCTTTCATTAATTCTTCTAAGATTGCTTTTGTCGCTAGATCCTTGGCTTTCATAATTTCTTCTTCAATCTTAATAATAAAATTTGGTGCTTTTGGCACAACTCCATCACCATTTCCATCATTGATAATCTTGACCAATTGGTTAATGTCAAAATCTCCTTAGGTGACTTATCGGCTTTTGGCTCTTTTATCTATGCCTCTTGTAATAGGCGTAGGAACATCCTTTGGAATCACTTACGCACCTTAGCCTCCTCTAACCTTCTGGTTGGTTGGAGGTGATTTCAATACTATCATAGCTAGTTCGAAAGAAGGGGAGGATGTTCTCTAACCTTCATTCCATGGAGGACTTCTCAAATATGACCCTTGATTGCAATCGATCGACATTGGTTTCCTTTGGGTCTAACTTCACGTGGCACAATTCTAGGCTTTGGCGTCTTGATAGAGCCCTTTTAATTCTCTTTGGATCAATCAATGGTCTTCTGTGTTGAGCATTTGAGCGAACTTTGTCGACCATGCTCCTCTCTTGATTTCCTTCAATAATCCCCAAACCCATCTACTCCCCTCCTCAGATTTCAAAACATGTGGACCCAACATAGTGACTTCACCAATGTCGCTATCACTGATGGATATATTTTCCTGGATAATTTTGTTAAAGGTATGACTCGTCTTTGGCTTAAGCTCAAAGACTTAAACAAAATCTTAATTGGTGGAACAAACACATTTTTAAAATCTTTTCACAAATCTTAAAGCTATGGAACAAGAGGTTTGTTCTCTTGAAGATCTTTGTCTCAAGCGATCTAGTAAACTTGAGTTGAACATTGCCAAGAATAACTTGCTTAATTATCAAAACATGGAAGAAACCTATTGGCATCAAAAGCCACAAGCAAACATATTGCGATGGTGACGAAACACCGGTACTTTCATGCCATTTGTAATAAGGAAAGCCTTAAACTCGATTAAGAAAATTAAGAACTCTAATGGTGAATGGATAGCATAACAATGATATTAAGGATTACGTCATTCATCATTTCCAAACTTTATTAAATTCTAAGCCATTGCTATATACTTTATCAAACACCCATCTTATTCCTTCTATGATTAATAGTGAGGATAATCATTTACTCACTATGTGTCCTTCCGAAGAGGAGATTAGTAATACTCTTAAGAACATGAACACTGACTCTATTGCTGGCCTTGATGGCTATACGACCCACTTCTTTCAGCACTGTTGGCCATTTATTAAAATCGATTTAGTTAATCTTTGTTATGATTTCTTTGATGGCAATCCCATTCCCAAATACTTTTCAAGCACTTCTATTGTCCTTATTCCCAAAACTAACAATCCTGAATCTTGGGGCGATTTTAGACCGATTAGTCTTTGCACCTTTTTTCAAAAACTCATTGCTAAATTAATAAATAATAAACAGCCCTTTGCTTCCTAAAATCATCTCCCCTAATCAAAACGTTTTGTTAAACATAGTACAATATCGGATAATATTCTTCTTCGAAATGGTTCATGACATTGATATCAATTCTAGAGGAGGCAACATCTTATTCAAAGCTGGACATTGCTAAAGCCTTTGATAATCTCTCATGGGACTTTCTCTTTCAAATCACAATTTGTTTGGTTTTTTGATAGTTTTATCCGGATTATAAAAGATGTATCACATATACGGTTTTGGTTATCATGAATGGTGAGTCCATAGGTTTCTTTCCTTCTAGCCATGGTTTGAGGCAAGGTGACCCACTATCACCTTCTCTTTTATCATCGCTATTGAATACACGTCAAGGAGCCGAATGATCTTTTGCTAATAAGCCAAATATGTCTTTTAAAACTCATGGAGTTTCCCTATTTCTCATCTTAGCTTTGTGATGATTTCATTATCTTACGGTTCCATTCAACATGTTAAAACCATCAAGAACCTTCTAAATGATTTTGGTAAAGTTAGTGGTCTTTTTCTTAATGAAGGAAAATGCGTTTTATTCCTTCAACTAAGATTCCTCCTAATAGACTTAACCAAATATCAATTACTAATTTTAAGCAAAATCAACTCCCTCTTAATTACCTTGGAGCTCCACTTTTCAAAGGCCAAAAGATCTCACCTTTTGATGATCTAATTCAAAAAATTTCTAACAAAATTTAGTTTGGGAATTTCATTTACTCTCTTTCTGTGGTAGGCTTACCTTGATCAAGAGCACTCTAAATTCCATGCCCATATACCTTCTTCAAACCATTGTGCATACCAACTCTACCATAAATAGAATTGAGCGTCTCTTAAACAAATTCTTGGGAACCAATACATCCTCTAAAGAAGATACCGTCATCTGGTCTAATAGTTGTGGTACTCTTGAAGAGGGAGGTGCAGGATGTAAATCCATCAAAGAAGTTATCCATGCCTTCTCCTACAAACTTTGGTGGAACTTTAGGAGCAAAAATAGTCTTTGGGCAATTTCATGATTTCTAAATATTGCCGGGTAAACATCCTCTCATTTGTCCTTTTAAATCGTGATTCTCACGTGTGGAGAAGACTTTGTTACGTCAAATGGGATGCAGAATCCTTAATTTTTTGGGGCATAAACTCAGCAATTCTTTTTTTGGCAAGACAAGGAGTGGTTTGGCTCCATTGATGACTTACACTCACTCCACCTCACTATTAGAGTTAATTCATTACGGCAAAACCACATATGGAACACTAGTAAGATTCTGATTCTATTCCTTCCACTTTCTTAAATATGATTACTAGTATTCCTATCATCACTAACAATCATGATCAGTTATCTTTAAGTTATCTCATAATGGGATTTCAACCTTAAAATGTGGATTCACACTAAAGACAATCGGGATTCTTCTATTGTGTTCTCCAAAATTTGGAATAGCAATATCCCCTCTTCTTACTGTTCTTACTTGGCGTATCCTAAAAACTTTATTCTGTTGACTCTTTGTTTGTGGGGTAAAGGGTTTTATTTACCCTCTAAATGTCAATGTTGTTCCCATATTGAGAATGTTAACCATGTTTTTTTTAATGGGACTATTGCCTCTAAAATTTTGATTTGGTATGACAATCTATTCAACACTATCAATTTTAATTGTTCTTTTACTTTATATCAACTTCTTGAAGTTTACTTTGACAGTGCAATTAAAGGTCATATTAAAATCATAATCGCCATTACTCTTATTTGGTTCATATGGATGGAGAAATGAAACTAAACATTAGGATTGTATGAATCACATGAGGATTATTGCTAGAACTAAAAACAAAATTTGTGACTTGTTTTAAAGTAATTTAATCCATCATAAGCATTTTAAAGGCAGCAAATCTAAAGGCCTCAACCTTCCGGACCGGTCTTATTATCAAATGATAGAATGGTTTTGGAAAAAACCTCTTGATCATATTATTAAAATTATCTTGATGGCTCTGTCTCTCATAATGGCTGGGTTGTGGAGGCATTTTTTGAGGATTCTAAGGGTATTGTTCTATGTGCATTTGCTTATCCCTTATTTCCCTTGTTCCTTATCTTGAGCTTATGGCAGTCCACAAAGCTCTAGAAATTTGTCTTCAAAATGACTGGCTCAATATTTGGATAGAGGTGGATGCTCTTCTACTGATTGACCTTTTGACTTCTACCAATATGAGCAACGCTTGTTTGTACTACCTCCTCAAGCAAACTAGGGCTCTTCTCTCTCAACTTGGACAATTCCGGGCTTCCTCACCTCAACTCTCCTCAGTCACACTTTTTTGGTTTTACGTTCCCTTGTGTTCTAACTCTCCTTGACATTTTTTTTTTACTTACGAGTTATTTCATTTTGTGCATGAAGAGGACATTTGGTTTTTTTTGATACTTATCATCCTCGATGTTGTTTTTATTGGAACCTGGACCCCATTCATCATGCCATTTCCTGTTTCAGCAAGGTTTCTTTGGTGGGATCTTGTTGTGGGGTGCTTTATTCCTTTCTTCCTCTGCTATCGATGTTCTTCTGCTTTCTCATAGGTTCTGCGACCTTCTTACCCTTAATGGCGACTTATGTTGCAATAGTTGCTCTAATGGGAGTGACTCTCGATTGCATTATTTGCTAGGTTCTTTGCTCATTTGGTGTGAATCATATCTATCTTTGTTTATATTATAATCCATCTATTGGGTCTGCTATTACCTTCTTGGATTGGAGTGCCATTTCTTTGGTGTGGTACTATAGTCGATGTTACCTTCTTTGCTTTAAGACTTTGGATGTTTGTGGATTTGGTTTATCGATTAGGCATTTTACGGGCTCTTGTCTTAACTATAATATCCCTTTTAGTCTTTGTTAGTATTGTGCATCACTATGCCTTATCAACTATTCTACTTGACCATAAACTATGGTTGGTATACTCTCAATGACTGTTATTTTGGCAAGCCTATGGGGTATTTCTCCAAGGATTGTGGGCTGAATAGGGATAGTGTTGCTGCTGTTATGAATGTTCCTTATGTGGTAGTATTTACATTTGGTTCCTTGAGGCTTCTAATCAATCTTGCTATGGTTTTGTTTGCCGGCGACAGCTTGGATTTTCTCAATGGATCATTATCCACGCATTTGTGATTGTGGGTAATTTTATTCACGATTTTTGGTTTTCTATTTTCCTTGTCCGGCCAACATCTGGATTGTTGTTTGTCCTTGCTGTGGTCTTCTCTCCATTTGTTATGTTGTGAACATGTTTTTTTTTAAATATCCTTTTAAATATCCTTTTTTTTGTTATGCTGGAAGGGCATCAATGGTTTATCTTATAAGCATAATGGGATTATTGGCAATCCTATTGGTTATTATTGTCACTATCCTTGGCAGTGTTGGATTATGGTGATTAAGCACCATTCTTGTCGATTTCTCAATGTAATTTGCTTAGGGTGGGGTGCTATTCATTATCTATCCTTCCATTTACTTATATATATAATTTTGGGTGGCCTCTTGGCGACTTGTTTGTTTGTCTGTTTATTGGTCTTGGATTGTGTGGGGTTGTTTTACCTTGTTCCATGATGTTGCTGATTGCTTGGTGGACTTTGCTTTGAACCCCTTTTTGGTCTTTTAGTTGCTTATCATTGGACTAATGTGATCTATCATATCTGCTGCTGTTTCTTTCATTCTCTCTCTGATAAACCTGCATATGTTGCTCTGTTTATATTGGATGGGAGGCATTATGACATGCTAGGCTTTTTTGTTGTTTGATTGTTTCAGATCGGAAATTTCAGCTTGGTTTATCTGCCACCCTTGTTGGCTCCTTCTATGTTGGTACAAGATTTGGATCCTTCATTCACAAACATTTAATGCTCTTGATTCGATGGTGATGGTTTTGGAGATTTTACGTATGTTGCGGCTTTCAAGATATTTCTTTGTTATATCTATCACTTTCGATTGGGAGGTTTTATGGCCAATCTAGTCCTTCCCATCTCAAATGTTGCCATCTTCATTGTTGCTTTCTTGGCTATTTTTTTGCTTTGGTTATCCATTGTCCTATCTTTTTTGCATTCTATTTTACATTGTTGCATTACTTCTTTTCTTGTTGGGGTTGGCTTTACGTATGCTGCTATTTTACTTTTGTTCATCTCTGAATCTTGTAATTTGCATTACCATTGTCTCTATTCTATCTCGGTCCGGTTTGGTTTGTGTTTTTTGAGATGTCTATTCGAAAGAGTGGTGTTATGGGAAGTTCTTTTTTGTTGTCTTGTTCTCTCGGTTATATTGAGTTTGGATTATAAATTTTGACGGTCGCCATGGGGCTGCTCTAAATGTCCTTACTTGTTGTTAGTTTTGGTTGGTTTTTTTTTTGTGTTGAGCTATGTTGCCTTCCTTTACAATTGTCTTTCTCCAATTACTCATATGGACATAAAAAAGGGGGTTGTTTCCTGCCCTAAAAGTTTCAATTATATATCTTATGATGGGAAGGTCTGAACTATAAGATCATTGACTTGATTAGCAGGATCACAAGTTATCTCATCTGCTATTTTTTTTGGTGGTGGGTTTATATATCTTGGATCACTTGGATATGAGGCTCTAAGATGACTAATTCCCTATGTTTATACTCTCATGTCGATGACTATATTGTGATATCTTTCTTGAATGAGACAACTTACCATTTAGCTCTTTCAATTACTCTCTATTTTAGATATGATTGTGTTTAGGATTGCAAGTAATAAAGTTCATAAGACTATCAACAAGCGTTACCTCCTCACAGTTTGTTGCTATGATGGTGATGTTTTCACTCCCTTTTGGTATGGTAGTAGCTCATGTGATGTAACCCTTCTAATGAAGTTTGGATGCTCAATTTTGCATGCCCCAATTTGGTGTGATTGAGCACGAGCCTTCTTTATCAACTTTCCTTATTATCACTCTCGCTTTTTATTGTTTTCATTTATCTCTATTTGTATTACTTTACCCTTCTCCTTCTAGTGTCACTTTGCGGTGATTCTCCTTGTTCTCTTGGGTTTGCTCCATATTACCAAGCTCTCTTACAACCATCGAGCATTGGCCTTAATCTTCCTTTTCGATTATTATGTTAGCCATATTGTATCTTTTGATTGCTTTAATGTTTTCTCTTGCTTTTGGATGTACTTAGATGGGGATTTACTCCTTAGGGTGATTGTAGCTCTTTGAGCAGTAGATTCGGAGTTTATCCTCTTTAAGGATCTTGTAATCCTTTTTTTGTGGCAATAAAATTATAATGGGGTTTCCTAAAAAAAAAAAAAAACCCTAACCTAAACCCAAAACTCTAAACCTGAACCCAAAACGCTAAACTTTAAACCCTAAAATCTAAAACCTAAACTTAAACTTAATAAAACCATAAAATAAAATAACTAAATAAACTTAAAAAATAAAAAAATAAAACTAAATAAAATAAAATAAAATAAAATAAAAGAACTAAAATAAATTAATTGAAAACTTAAACTAAACTAAAAATAAAAAAAAACTTAAGAATAAAATACCTAATTAAAATAAAAACTAAATATAAAATAAAAATATAGCAAACCTAAAATAAAATAAACTAAAAAATGAATAAAATCAAAATAAAATAAACTAAAATAAAACATAAAATAAATAAAAATAAAACCTAAAAACTAAAAAAAAATAAATACTTAAAATCAAAATAAATAAACTTAAACCTAAACTAAATAAACTAAACTAAAATAAATAAAACCTAAACTTAAACTAAATAAAAAATAAAATAAACCTAAACTTAAACTAAAATAATCTAAACTAAAATAAATAAAAAAACTAAACTAAACCTAAATAAAGTAAACTAAACTGGGCCCAAAAACATTAAAAAAATAATAACTTCCTAAATATCTCTAAACTCTCCCTAAAACCCACCACTGGGCCACTGAATAACCACTACCACTGATCTCTAAACCCAGGCCCCACCTTCCTAAACCCTCCTCTGACCTCCCAAACAGACCTAAACTTTAAACTCTACCAGGCTAAACCCTAAACTGAGCCCTAAACCTGACCCTCACTCATAAATCCTAAAAAAAACCCCAAACCATAGATCTGTGAAAAATCATAAATCTGACCCCACCAACCTAAAATAAACCAAATAAAATAAAATAAATAAACCTATATAAATAAAATAATAATAAAATAAATAAAACTAAACTAAACCTAAATAAAAAAATCTAAATAAATAAAACTAAACTATCTTGATAAAATAAAATAAACCTAAAAATAAAACCTAAATAAAATAAAATAAATGTAAAAAATAAATAATAAAATAAAATTAAAATAAAAAAATAAAACCTAAAAGATAAACCAAAATAAATTTGAATAAATAAAATAAAACTAAACCTAAACTAAACTTAATAAAATAAAATAAACAAAAATAAACCTAAACAAAAAAAATAAAAAATAAACTAAATAAAATAAAACTTAAATAAAATATAAAATAAATAAACTAAATAAATAAATAAATAAACTACTGGGTTTGGATTGGAGGGATCACTACACCCTGACCACAAAGCTAAAGCTGGGCCACTGAGCCAAAACCACTGAGCCACTAACTGACCCACTAACTGAGCCCAGGCCCAGGCCACTAATGAGCCACCACTCCCTAAACCTCTGAGCCCCTGAGCCCTCCCAACATCTACTGAGCTGAGTGGTGAGCCTGCCACTAACCCTAATACAAACTAAACTAGCCCTGATCCTACTCACCACTGGACCTAAACCTAACATAAAAACTGATAAAATGGGATAAAATGAAATAAAACCTAAATTAAAACTTAAACCAAAACCTACAAAATAAAATAAAATAAAATAAAATAAATAAAATCATAAAAGTAAACTAAAATAAAAAAATAAAACCTAAAAATAAAACCTAAATAAAATAAAAACTAAATGTAAAATAAAGATAAATAAATAAAATATAAATAAAACTAAAAAAATAAAACCTAAAAGAAACCTGAAATAAATAAATAATAAAATAAACCCCAAAAATAAAAAAATAAAATAAATAAAATAAAATGAACCTAAACATAAAACTAAATAAATAAAATTTAAACTAAACACTAAACTAAATAAAATAAAATAAAAAATAGATAAACTAAACTAAAAAAAATAAAAAAACTAAAAATAAACCTAAAATAAAAGCCTAAACCTAAACTAAAAATATAAGATAAAACTTAAATCTAAACCAAAAATTTAAAATAACCTAAAATAAATAAAATAAATCATAAATAAACTAAAATAAACTAAATAAATTAAACTAAAATAATAAATAAAATAAAATAAACCTTATGAATTTAAAATGAAAATAAATTGAAATAAACATATAAATATCTAAAAAACTAAACCTACTTTAAAATAAAATCTTAAACCTACCCACCTATAAAATACTAAAATACCTAAGCCCTAAATCCTAAACCTAAACCCAACTCTAAACCCTGCCCCAAACTAAAATAAACTAAATAAATTAAAAAATAAACAAACCCTAAATTAATCTAAAGCGTAAACTTAAACCAGAATGGCGGAAAACTTGAAGGAACATTCAATCACAACTATTTAGATCTGGAGGAGAAGGTGGAGGTGGAGGTTATAAAGTGGTGGTGGGGATCTAAACAGTGGATATGGAGGTGGTGGTAAAAGTGGTTGTCTGGGAAGGTTGTTGTGGGTAGGAGAGAATGGGGATATGATGGTGATCCACTAGTTGAGAGGCAGGTAGTTCTGATAAAGCGAGGCATGATCGATCCTTCTTATGGAACTTTGTCTCTAGAGCGGTTCTAGTTATCTAGGGTTTTGGTTTGCTCATGCATGCTCATTCTTAATATGCCATCACTTTGTCTTAAAACTTGGTGTGTTCAGTTTATGAAATAGAAGAAATGTTGAATTTGGTTGCTCTATTAAAAATAAATAAAACCAAACTAAAACCCCAAACTAAACTAAAATAAACCAACCAAACTTAAAACTAAAACCTAAACTACTAAACTAACCCTCTAACTAACCTAAACTAACCCTAAACCACCTATAACCCCACTAAACCCTAATCAAAAACCTATACCAAAAACTAAAACCTAAAACCTAAAACCTAAAACTATAAAACCTAAAACCTAAAATTTATAAACTAAATAAATCTAAAATAAAATAAATAAAACCTAAACTAAACTAAATAAATAAATAAACTAAAAATAAATAAACTAAACTAAAATAAAAAAATAAATCTTAAAATAAAATCATAAACTAATCCTAAAAATATAACTACTAAACCTAAAATAAAATAAACCTAAAAATAAATAACTAATAAAATAAACTAAATACCTAAAATAAAAAAAAACTAAAATAAATAAACTAATAAATAAATAAACCTAAATAAAATAAAAATAAAATAAACTAAAATTAAAAATAAACTAACCTAAATGGGTTTGAATTTAAAAAATAAACTCTAAATAACCACTAACTATCTACTATAAACTTAACTGAGTCGGTAAACCCTAAATTGTCCTTAGGTATCTCTACTAACCTAAATAATAAAACTGAGCCAAGGCCAAATATCTGGGCCAAACCCTACTATACTGAGCCTGGAATGACCCATCCAAAATACTGAGCTTTATATCTTAAACTGAGTAACCTCCCTCCTTTCCCTCCTCTATCTCTCTAATATGTGACCTAAAACCCAACACTAAACTTTATAAAACCTAAAATAAAATGATAAACAAAGAAAGCTAAATCAAATATCTAAACCTCCTAAATAAAATAAAATAAATTTAAAATAAACTAATAAAATAAAAAAAAAACTAAACCTAAAAATAAAAAAATAAAAAAACAAAATAAAGTAAAATAAATAAAATAAATAAAACCTAAACTAATAAAATAAAATAAAATAAAAAATAAATAAATGTAATAAATTTCAAATAAAATACAAACTTAAAAAAAAAAAATACATAAAATAAATAAAAAACAAAAATAAATTAAATGCACAAAAAAACCTACTGGTTGTTTTTAAATTATTTAAAACCAAAACTCTAACCCAAACCCTAAATCCTACCAAACTAAACCCAACCAAACCACCTAAACACCAATCATACCCAAAAATCCTCCACTAACCAAATATAGAATTTAAATGAAAAATCTAATTCTAAACCCACCTTTTAATTAAATTATCACTAATACACTAAATTAAACCATCTTTTTAATAATAATTCCCAAACATACCCTAATCTATCACTCCCCAACCTAACCAAAACCTTAAATAACTTCTTAATATAAACTAAATATAAAATAAAATTAAAATAAACCTAAACCTACAACTCTAAACCCTAATAAAATTAAAAACTAAGACATATAAATAAAACCAAAACTAAATTAAAATAATAAATAAAATAAACAAATAATCTAAATAAAATAACCACAAAATAAAAAAAAAATAAAATAAACCTAAAATAAAATAAAAACTAAATAAAAAACCTACCTAAAAAAAAACCTAAAATAAATTTAAATAACCCTAAACTAAAACTATAAAATAAATAAAATAAAATAAACTAAACTAAACTAAATAAATATAAACTTAAATAAACAAACCTAAACCTAAACTAAATAAAATAAATTAACTAATTAAACCTAAACTACTAAAATAAAAAAATAAATGTTAAATAAATATAAACCTAAACCTAAAAATAAAATAAAATACCAAAACCTAAAAATAAAAAATACCATAAAATAAAATAAAACTAAACAAAATAAATATAACCTAATCCTCCTAAATAATAAACTAAAATAAAATCACTAAAATAAATATACCTAAATAAATAAACTAAACTAAATAAAACCTAAATCAATAAATAATAAATAAAAAATAAATAAATAAACTAAAATTAAATAAACCTACTATTTTTTAAAAATCTAAACTACTAAACCTATCACTACTACCCTGACCCCATCCTAAATAAATGACCTACCTCCCTAACATTTGATTTTACCAAACTGGTATATGGCTGACCTGACCCCAACCAAACCTAGGCTAAATCAAAACCCTGTGGTTGACTGGGCACTAACTGAATACCTAAAATAAATAAACTAAATGACCTTAAACTGAATCTGAAGCCCTTTAAATGAAATGGCCTACCTAACATCTCTAAAGCTGGGCCCAACTAAACTTGGCTCAAACTGACCTCTGGGCTTGGCTTTGACACTAATCTGGTTCCACCGGCAATACTGATCAAAAAGAACTAGATACAGGCTAAACTGAGCCACTGAATACAAAGCTACTTTAAACTGGTTGGGTGCATAAATCCCAGATCCTGGGCTAAACTGGCCCTCTAGCTATATCCCTCTAAATATCTCTGACCCTGGGCTGATCTCCACACTAATTTCTAGATAACTCTAACTACCTCTGAGCCACTAAACTCTTGAAAGGACCTGGGCTACTAAACACTATACCCCAAGTACTAAACCATGGCCTATTCTATAAAACCCTAGGCCCTGACCTGAAACTAAAAACCCAGATTAAGACCATAAACTCCTAAACTAACTTACTAGATAAACCTAAATAAATAACCTAACTAAATAAATATAAAATACCTAAACTAAACTAAACTATCTTTAAAATAATATAATAAAGTTAATAACTAAAATAAATAAAACCTAAAATATAAAAAATAAAATAATCCTAATATAAAACTAAAAAAAAATAAATAAACATAAAATGAACTAAAATAAAATAAAATAAAATAGTTAAATTAAAACTAAACTTAAAATTAAACCTAAACAAAAAATAAAATAAGCCTAAACCAAAAAAAACTACTAAATAAATAAAATAAAACCAAATAAATTAAACTAAACTTAAACTAAAATAAAATAACCTAAACCTAATCACAAAACTATTTAACCTAAATAAATAAAATAAAATAAACTAAAAGTAAGCCTAACCTAAATTAAAAATAAAACCTAACAAGAAACCTAATATAAAACTAAAACCTAAACTAATAATAAAATAAAACCTAAACTTTAAATAATAAACTTACCAAAAAAATAAATAAAACTCACTAAATAAACTTAAACCTAAACCTAAACCTAAAATCTAAATATAAACCTACTAAAATAATTAAATTAAACTAAATAAAATAATAAACAAATAATAATAAAATAATGAATAAAAAATTCTAAATAAACTAAACCTACTTGGTTTACTAAATTTAATTCTCAAACCCTCCTAAACTTATCCTCATCTACTCTATAACTACCCCAACCCTATCAAAGTAACTAAAACCTCACTAATAAACCCTAAATTTAAGTAATTAAATAAATTTAAAATAAACCTAAATCATAAAATCTAATAAATCTAAACCTAAACCTAAACCTTAAGAATGGGAAGAACCTTGATGGCAGGAACATCACCATCAACTAGGCTCAGTCTAGATCTTATAGTGGAGGCAAAGGTGGAGGCGGTGGTTATCATAATAGTGGTGGGCGATCTAGAGGTGTTCGTGGATATGGAGGTGGTGGTTTTTGGAATAGATGGCGATGGAGGTTACAACATAGTGGTGTGGGAGGGGAGATCGAGGATATGAGGGTGGATCACTACTCGAGAGGCGAGGTGGTTGATGGGAAAGAGAAAGAAGAATCTCGATATACTACTTATGGCGTGTCTTTATAGAGATGGTTTTAGTTATCTAGGGTTTTAATTGCTCTATACATGCTCATTTTTTTATGTTGTAACTTGTGTCTTAGAAAACTTGGTGTGTTACTTGGTTGATGAAATAAAAAAGATGAAATGTTGAATTGAATTTTTTCTATGTTTTAAAAAAAAACAAAAACCCTTAACCCTAAACTAAAACCTAAACCCTAAACCAAAAACCTAAACCCTAAACCCTAAACCCTAAACTCTAAATCCTAAACCCTAAATCCTAAACCCTAAATAAATAAAAAATAAACTAAATATATTAAATAAACCTAAACCTACTAGTTTACTTAATTTAAAAAAAAAACCTTAAAAACCAAAATCCTAAACTCTAAATCCTAAAACTAACCCTTAAATCTAACCCCTAAACCTACAACACTAACCCTACAATACAGCTTAATAATAATTGGATTGAAAATAAACTTGAGAACTACATCCTATTATTTTTTTGGCAAGTTTATCTTTCTAATAAAGATCAAATCCTTTTCATGATCTCTTACAATGGTGATTTTATTCTTAAAGAGGATTGGAATTTTATTAGAAATAAATAGAACACCTCTAATGTTTTCATTAAACTTTGGAACAATATCATTCCCATTTCTTATTCAATTTTAGCTTGGTGGATTTTGAATAACTTCATCCTGGTTGATTCCTTGGTCTGGCTTAAAGGGTTATAGTTTCCTTCTAAGTGCTATTATTGCTTTCATAATGAAAATGTTAATCATGTATTTGTCAATGGTGTTATTGCTTCCAAACATTGGATATGGTATGATGATTTATTTAACACTAATATTTTCACAACTCTCTTTCATTATATCAACTTCTTGAAGTTTGTTTCCATAAAATTGTGAAAGGTCATATCAAAGTTTTAATTGCTATTACCCTTATTTGGTTCATTTGGATGGATAGAAGATGCTAAATATCATGGCATCCTATGTACCATAAAAGGATCCTTGCTAGAACTAAATAAAAATTCATGCTTTGTTTAATGCAAATTTAATTAGCAATTTTTTACTTTAGAGGTTATAAATTTGTGGCTAAAAAATAAGGTATCACATTGCATGATGATCCTTCATATAAGAGTATTAGGATTATACATTAGATTA
The DNA here is from genome assembly GCA_021442155.1 of Cymbidium sinense. Lineage (NCBI taxonomy): Eukaryota > Viridiplantae > Streptophyta > Magnoliopsida > Asparagales > Orchidaceae > Cymbidium > Cymbidium sinense. The sequence goes on along the minus strand of CM038225.1, from coordinate 5,969,872 downwards.
AGCCTAAATAAAATTCTATTAAGATCAATACTGATAGTTTTGTTTCCTCAAACAAATATGGCTGTGGTGGAATTCTTAGGGATTCTAAAGGCATTGTCATTTGTGCTTTTATTACCCCTCAAAGCTTGTTCTATTATTTATGCTGAACTCATGGCTATACTATTGATATTTGTTTAAGCAAAGGCCTCTTTAATATTTGGATTGTTTGCTCTTCTTTTACTAATATGCTCAATAATAATAAAATGGGAAATCTTGACTAATTTTATCTTCTTAATCACATTAAAAGCTTCTTTTCAAGTTTTAAAATTTCTCACATTCTTATGAAGGTAATGCTTGTCTGATTTTTTTGGTAAATTTGGGAAGGAAAGTAAATGAGCTCACTTTATTTGATAACCATAGCTTACCTACGCATCTGCGTGGTCTGGTCAATATGCATAACATCAGACTACTTTACCTTAGATTTTAACCTTCTGCTCTTTTGTTGATCTTTTTGCTATGGTGGTTTTATTCAGTCTATTTTTTATTATTTTTTGTGTTCCCCTCACTAGGAAGTGGTGTTTGCTAAATTTATTTCTATACTTAAACCCCTTCCTCTTTACCACATATACTTACGGCCTTTTTTTGGGTGGAATGGTGCTATTAATTGGTTTCCCTACCCTCTGAACTTGGTGGTTTTCTTTCTGTGGTCCATGCTTTGTGTCTCTTGTTGGGTTGTGGCTGTGTTGAATTTTTGCCTACCACTTTTACCAATGAAAGTTGGGTTTGCCTCTAGTTTTGGCTGGCTCTGGCCTTTTTTGAATTGGATTTGTGGATGCTATGGTTGGTTGTGCTGGTTGTTGCTATTTGTTTCTTTCATCTACCTGGCTATTTTGCATGGTTATTTTTCAGGGTTGTTGTTGGCTTCTTCTAGCTTGTCTTAGTTTTGGGTTTTTTTGGTGGTTGTTGTACTATTTTTCTGGTTAAGCTTGGAGGTTTCTATTGGTCGGTTCCAATTGCCTTGTGAATTGAGTTAGTTGTTTTATGGTTGTTGTCTCCTCATTTTCTCCTTAGTAGTGATGCTCTTTGGGATTTAGAAGGGGTTTTGTTTGTCTCGGCCTTGTTCCTTTCCTTATAGTTTTATCTTACTTGTAGGTGGTCCTCCTTGGCCTTTTCTAGTTTGGTTGGGTGACTACTTTTTTATTTCTTAGTTTTTTTTGGAGATCTCTAGTGGGTTGTGACTTTGTCTATTGTTCTTTTCCCTCTTTTTGGCTCTATTGGCTCACTGCTAGTTGGTTTTGTTGGTTAGTGTTAGCTATTTTGGTTGGCTAGTTTGGTTGGTGTGGATGTGTTGGTGTGTGTTTGGATGGTTTAGGTGCCACTAGTTGGGTTCTTTTGGTTGGGTTTCTATTTTGCTCTTGGGATGGTTATCCTCTCTTGGGTGCTATTTTTCCTTTATTTTTTTCCTTCCGATTTGGGTGTCAACTTTCTCTGCTCATCTGTTGGTTCTAGCCTAGGTGGTTTTATTAGTTATTTTGTTGGTGGAGGATATGAGCTCTTGTGGTTTTTTTGGTCATATTTTAGAACTTATTGTTGAGGGTTAGCAACTTGAGGGTTTTTTTTGGCTACTATCTTACCTTGGATGCTTGTATCATGGCTTGGTATTTTGGGCTTTATGTTGGTTGTTGGTGTTGACTCCCTTTAGTTTAGTTGGCTCTTCTTGATCTCTGATATTTCTCCTCTAGGTTGATGATGGTGGATTTGATTTCTTTTTGGCTATATTGGTAGTGGTTTTGATGTTAATTTTTGGATGCCCTCTTGGTCTCTTAATGCTATGGCTTTCCTCTCTCTAGTGCTGCTTATCTTCTACTATTTTCTATTTGGGTAGAGGTTTTGCCCTTGGATTTGGATTGCTAGTGCTCTAGAGATAGTTGTGGGTTGTTCTCAGCCACTAACCCTACTGTAACTTCTAGGATGTTGGCTTTATGTGTTTGGTCTATTGTGGGTTTTTTTGGTTTTGTGGGTTAGTTCTATTTTCTCTATTTTTTGGTGTAGAACTGGAACACTATGGACTATTTTGCCTTGGATGGTTACTTATATCAAGTATGTTATATGATGGCCATGATATTTCCCATATCTTCTCTTTGGTTGGTAACATGCATATGATTGTAACCCTTCTCATGAAGTTTGGATGCTCATATGTATTGTTGCCCCTTGAGATGATCTTGATCTTGAGCCTTCTCTTTCTCATCTCTTTCTAAATTGCTTACTTTCCCTTGAGCTATGACCATTTCCTTTGTAGTGTTTTGTAAATTTCTTTTATAGCTTGGAACTTCACGATGGAATGATCTTTACTCAACTAACTCAAGTCTTGATGTGGATCATACTTATCTTGCCTTCTCAAGGGATCATGAGCTCTTGCTAGTCCTTCTACTATTTTCTTAAGTTTTATTAGTCCTTTTTTGTCTTTCTCATTTCTTTTAGTGCCATTGCTTTTTTTCTCTTTTATTTTCTTTTCCATTGTACTTAGATAGGGGTTTAGCTCTTGAGATTTTCTAGCTCTATGAGCGATAGAAATTTGAGCTTTATTGCTTTTAAGGACTGTATCCTTTATTTTTATGATAATAAATTTCTAATTTTCCTTAAAAATGAAAAATTAACCCTAAGATTGGGCAGAACCTTGATTACAGGAACATCACCATCAACCAGCTATGTCTAGATCCGCGGTGAAGGCGAGGAGGCAATGGTTATTGCATTGTGGTGGGGGATCTGAGGGGGCGTGGATATGGAGGTGGTGGTCGAGCAATATGGTGGTTATGGAGGTGGGAGGAGCGATGAATGTTACAGCCATGGTGGTGATAGAGGGAGAGATCAGGGATATGATGGTGGATCCAACTACTCAAAAGGTCTGATGGTTAGATGGGAACTAGAAAAAGAATGGTCAATTGATCAACTGCTTATAGGACTGTGTCTTTATAGTAAAGGTCGTTATAATTATCTAGGAGATTTTATTTGCTCTATGGGTGCTCATCTTAGATATATGTTGTCGCTTGTGTCTTAGAAAACTTGGTGTGCTACCTTGTTAATGAAATCAAAAAGAAGAAATATTGAATCTAAATTTATTCTCTATTAAAGAAAAAAACCAAAACCCTAAACACTAAACTAAAACCTAAACCCTAAACCTAAAACCTAAACTCTAAACCCTAAACCCTAAAAACCCTAAACCTTAAACCTTAAACTCTAAACCTTAAACTCTAAACCCTAAAACCTTAAACCGTGAACCCTAAAACCTAAACCCTAAATAAAAAAATAAATTATATATATTAAATAAACCTAAACCTACCAGGTTTATATAATTAAAAAAAACTTTAAACCATAAATCCAAAACCACAATAAACCCTAAACTAACCCTAAACCCATAAACCCTAAAAACAACACTAAACCTACAATCGACTTAATAATAATTGGAATGAAAATAAACTTGAGAACTACATTCCTATTTCTATTTTTCAAGTTTTGCAACATCGCTATCTTTCTAATAAATTGGATCAAATCCTTTTCAAGCTTTCTTACAATGGTGATTTCATTCTTAAAGAGGTTTGGAATTTTATTAGAAATAAGTAGAACACCTTTTATATTTTCATTAAACTTTGGAACAATATCATTCCCATTTTCATATTCAATTTTCACTTAGAGGATTTTGAATAACTTCATCCTATTGATTCCTTGCTCTAGCTTAAAGAGCTTTACTTACCTTCTAAGTGCTATTGTTGCTTTCATATTAAAAATGTTAATCATGTTTTTGTCAATGGTGCTATTGCTTCCAAACTTTGGATATGGTATGATGACTTATTTAACACTAACTCTTTTCACAGCTCTCTTTCGTTATATCAACTTCTTGAAGTTTAATTCCATAAAATTGTGAAAGGTCATATCAAAATTTTAATTGCTATTACCCTAATTTGTTTCATTTGGATGGATAGAAATGATGCTAAATATCATGGCATCCCTATGAACCATAAAAAGATCCTTGCTAGAACTAAAGAAAAAATTCATGCTTTGTTTAATGCAAATTTAATTAGCAATTTTCACTTTAGAGGTTATAAATTTGTGGCTAAAAAATTGGGTATCACTTTGCATGATGATCCTTCCTACAAGAGTATTAGGATTATACATTAGATTAAGCCTAAAGAAAATTCTATTAAGATCAATACGATGGTTCTTTCTCCAAACAAATATGGTTGTCATGGAATTCTTAGATTCTAAAGGCACTATCATTTGTGCTTACCCCTCAAACCTTATTTTATTATTTATGCTAAACTCATGGTTGTTAACAAAGCTTTTGATATTTATTTAAGCAAAGGCCTCTTTAATATTTGGATTGAAGTTGATGCCCTTCTTTTACTTGATAAGGTCAATAATAATAAAATGGGAAATGCTGACTTTTATCTTCTTAATCACACTAAAAGCTTATTTCTAAAGTTTCATAAAATTTCTCACATTCTTTGTTAAAGTAATGCTTGAGCTAATTTCCTAGATAATTTGGGAGGGGAACTAAATGAGCTCACTTTATTTAATAACCATAGCTTACCTAAGCATCTACATTGTTTGGTCAATCTGGATAACACTGACCTTACCTTAGATTTTAACCTTCTCTTTTGTTGATGTTTTTCTATGGTGGTTTTATTCAATCTATTTTGTTATTTTATGCTCCCTCACTAGGAAGTGGTTTTGGTAAGTTTATTTCTATATTTAAACCCCTTACTCTTTACCACATTCTATACTTGACCTTCTTTGGGTCATAGTGGTGTTTTTTAGTTGGTTTTCCTATCCTATGACTGGTGGTTTTTTTTTGTGGCCATGCTTTGTGTCTCCTATTGGGTTATGTACCAAATTTTGGCCTACCTCTTTACCAATGAATGTTGGGTTTGCCTCTAGTTTTAGCTATTTTTTTTTTTGAATGGATTTGGGGATGCTATTCTATGCTATTTGTTTCTTTCATCTACTGCTATTTTGGGTGGTTATTTTTTTATTTATTCTATTCTCTTCTAGCTTGCTTTTTTTTGGGGTTTTTGTGGTTACTATTCTCTTTCTTGGTTTGGCTTGGAGGTCTCTGCTAGTTGGTTCCATCTGCCTTGTGAATTAGAGTTAGTATGTGGTTGTTGTCTCCATTTTCTCCTTTGTAGTGATTGTCTACCTTTAGGATTTGAAGGGTTTTGTTTACCTCCCTTGTTCCATTCTTAGTTTTGTCGCTGGTTGGGTGGTCCACCTTGGCCTTTCTAGTTTCTGGTGACTACCATTTTATTTTTTTTGGTTATTTTAGAGATCTCCGTGTGGTTTTGTCTTGTTGTTCTTTCCCTCTTTTGGGCTCTATAATGGCTCATTCAGTTGGTTTTATTGGCTAACCCTAGTTGGTTGGTTGGTGGGTGGATGTGTTATGTGTTTGATGGTTCTTTAAATGCTTTGGTTGATTTTTTTGGTTGGGTTTCTCTCCTTGGTTATCTCCTCTCTTGCGCTATTTTTCCTTTATTTTTGCTTCTCAATTTGGGAGTTAGTTTTCCTGCTGCTCTGACTTCTCCTGTCACTCATTTATTGGCTATTTTATTGGTGGAGGATCTGAGATATTGTCATTTTTTTGTCTTATTTTAGGACTTATTATTGGGGTTAGCGCTTGAGGGTTTTGTGGTCTTGCCTTCTTGCCTTGGATAATTGTGCCATGGCTTGGTGTTTTGGGCTTTATGTTGGCTATTGGTATTGACACCCTTTGGTTTAGTTGGCTCTCTTATTTCTGATATTTTCCTTTGTTGGTTATGGTGGATTTACTTTCCGCCTTTGGTGGTGGTTTTGATGGTAATTTTTGGATGCCCTCTTGGTCTCTCAATGCTATGGCTTTCCTCTCTCTAGTGCTTCTTATCTTCTACTATGTTGCTATTTGGGTGGAGGTTTTGTCCTTGGATTTGGATTACTAGTGCTTTGGAGATAGTTGTGGGTTTTTCTTGGCTGATTACCCTACTGTAACTTCGAGGATGCTAGCTTTATCTATTTGGTCTGTTATGGGTTTTGGTTGGTGGGTTGGCTGCTGGCTGGCTGCTAGCTTGCTATTTTTCTCTATTTTTTGGTGAAGGAACTGGATCACTATGGACTATTTTTCCTGGATGGTTGCTTATATTAGGTATGTTGGATATGATGGCCTTGATGTTTTCCCATATCTTCTCTCTGGTTGGTAGCATGCATATGATTGTAACCCTTCTCATGAAGTTTGGATGCTCATATGTACTATTTCCCTTGAGATGATCTTAATTGAGCCCGAGCCTTCCCTTTCTCAGTTCTTTCTAAATTGTTTACTTTATCATTTTCCCTCAAGCTATGAAAATTGCCATTGTAGTGTTTTGCAAATTTCTTTTACAAGTTGGAACTTCACAGATGGAATAATCTTTACTCAACCAACGTGTTGTTGATGTGGATCTTGCTTATCTCAAAGGGATCATGAGCTACCGCTAACTAGTCATTTTACTATTCTTATGTTTTATTAGTCCTTTTGTCTTTTCTTTTCTTTTTTTTTTTTTTTTTTTTTTTTTTTTCATTGTACTTAGATGGAGGTTTATCTCTTTAAGTTTTTTTGTAGCTTTGTGATTAGTAGAAATTTGAGCTTTACCCCTTTTAAGGACATTTTATCCTTTATTTTTATGGTAATAAAATTCTAACTAAAAAAAACATAAACCTAAGAATGGTAGAACCTTGATGGCAAGAACATTGCCATCAACCAAGCTCACCAAGATCCGGTGGAGGAAGGTGGAGTCAGTGGTTATCGCAGTGGTGGTGGGGGATCTAGAGGTGCTAGTCGATATGAAGGTGGTGTTCAGAGCAAAGTTGGTTATGGAGGCAGCAAGAGCGATGGAGGTTACAACCATGGTGGTGGCAGAGAGAGAGATCAAGGATATAATGGCAGATCCCGCTACTCGAGAGGTCACAGTGGTTCTGATGGGAACTGGAGAAACTGAAGAATGACCGATCTAATCCATTGCTTATGGAACTGTGTCTTTATAGTAGAGATGGTTCTTGTTATCTAGGATTTTTTGGTTTGATCTATGTGTGCTCATTTTTTATCTATGTTGCCACTTGTTGAATTTAAATTTGTTCTCTGTTATAAAAAAAACCCATAACCTAAAAACCACCCTAAACCTAAACCCTAAACCCTAAACCCTAAACCCCAAAACCCAAAACCCTAAACCCTAAACCTTAAATCCTAAACCCTAAACCCTAAATGCTATACCTAAACCATAAATAAATATAAAATTAACTAAATATACTAAATAAACCAAAATCTAATGGTTTACTTAATTTTTTTTTAAAAAAACTTTAAACCCTAAATCCTAAACCATAAACCATAAACCCTAAACCCTAAAACTAACCCTAAACCTACAACCCGATTTAATAATAATTGGAATGAAAAAAAAACTTGAGAACTACATTCCTATTCCTATTTCTATTTTTGACAAGTTTTGTAACATCGCTATCTTTTCTAATAAACCAGATCAAATCCTTTATCAAGCTTTCTTACAATGATGATTTCGTTCTTAAAGAGGTTTGAAATTTTATTAGAAATAAATAGAACACCTCTAATGTTTTCATTAAACTTTGAAACAATATTATTCCCATTTTTTATTCAAATTTAGCTTGGATGATTTTGAATAACTTCATCCTGGTTAATTCATTGCTCTATCTTAAAGGGTTTTACTTACCTTCTAAGTGCTATTGTTGCTTTCATATTAAAAATGTTCATCATGTTTTTTTTCAATGGTGCTATTGCTACCAAACTTTGCATATGGTATGATGAATTATTTAACAATAACTATTTTCATGGCTCTCTTTCATTATATCAACTTCTTGAAGTTTGTTTCCATAAAAGCTGAAAGGTCATATCAAAGTTTTAATTGTTATTACCATTATTTGGTTCATTTGGATGGATAAAAATAATGCTAAATATCGTGGCAACCCTAAGAACCATAAAAGGATCCTTACTAGAACTAAAGAAAAAAAAATTCATTCTTTGGTTAATGCAAATTTAATTAGCAATTTTCACTTTAGAGGTTATAAATTTGTGGCTAAAAACTAGGTATCACTTTATGATGATCCATCCTACAAGAGTATTAGGATTATACATTGGATTAAAGAAAATTCTATTAAGATCAATACTGATGGTTTTGTTTTCCTAAACAAATATGGTTGTTGTGGAATTCTTAGATATTCTGAAGGCACTGTAATTTGTGCATTTGCCTACCTGCTCAAAGCTTCATATTTTATTTATGCCAAACTCTTAGATGTTAACATAGCTATTAATATTTGTTTAAGCAAAGGCCTCTTTAATATTTGGATTGAAGTTAATGCTCTTCTTTTACTTGATATGCTCAATAATAATAAAATGGGAAATGCTGACTTATTTTATCTTCTTAATCACACTAAAAAGCTTCTTTCTCAAGTTTGCCACAAAAGTTTTCACATTCTTTGTGAAGGTAATGCTTATGTTGATTTCCTAGCTAATTTGGGAGGGGAATTAAATGAGCTCATGTTATTTGATAACCATAGCTTATCTAAGCATCTGCGTGGTCTAGTCAATCTGGATAACAATGGACTACCTTTCCTCATATTTTAACTTTTAGCACTTTGTTGATTTTTTGCTATGGTGGTTTTATTTAGTCTATTTTTTGTTGTTTATTAATCCTGCTCCCCTCACTAGGAAGTGGTTTTCACTGAGTTTATACTTAAACCCCTTCTTCTTTACCCCATTCTATGCATGCTGACCTTTTTGGGTCATAGTGGTGTTGTTATTAATTGGTTTCCCTATCCTCTGAGCCTCATGGTTTTCTTTCTGTGGCTCATGCTTTGTGTCTCCTATTGGGTTATGGCTGTGCCAAATTTTGGACTACCCCTTTTACCAATGAATGTTAGGTTTGCCTTTGGTTTTGGCTGGCTGTGGCCTTATGCGAATTGGTTTTGCAGATTATATGGTTGGTTTTACTGGTTGCTCCTATTTGTTTCTTTCATCTGCTTGGCTACTTTGGGTGGTTATTTTTCTATGGCTACTATTTTCCTTCTAGGATAGCTTAGTTTTAGGTTTTTTGGTGGTTGTTGTTCTCCTTTATTGGTTTGGCTTAGAGGTTTCTACTAGTTGGTTCCATCTACCTTGTGAATTAGAGTTAGTTATTCTGTGGTTGTTTTCTCCCTATTTTCTCTTTCTAGTGACTATAAGCTCTTTAGGATTTGGAAGGGGTTTTGTTTTCCTCTGGCCTTGTTCCTTTCCATACAAATTTGCTACTTCTGGTAGGGTGGTGCCTTGGCATTTTAGTTTGTAGGTGACTACCATTTTTGTTTTTTGGTTATTTTGGAGATCTCCATGTGGGTTTTGGATTTTTCTATTGTTGTTCTTTTCCCTCTTTTTATGCTTTATATTGGCTCTGTCTGCTAGTTGGTTTTGATGGTTGACTAGGATGGTTAGCTATTTTGGCTAGTTGGGTTGGTTGGCTAGGTGGATGTGTTGGATGTATTTGATGGTTGGTTTAGGTGCTTTTGGTTGGGTTTCTAGTTTGCTCCTGGGTTAGTTATCCTCTCTAGTGTGCAGTTATTTTTCCTTTATTTTTGCTTCCTAGTTTGGGTGTCAGCTTTCTCACTCATCTTGGCTACTAGCCTGGGGGGTTTTATTGGTTATTTTATCGGTGGAGGATATGATCTCTTATTATTTTCTTGGTCCTATTTTAGGACTTGTTGGGGTTAGCTTGAGGGTTTTGTGGCTCTCTTCCTTGGATTCTTGTGCCTTAGCTTGGTGTTTTGGGCTTTATGTTGGCTGTTGGTATTGACTCCCTTTGGTTTAGTTGGCTCTCCTTATTTCTAGATATTTACCTCTTAGTTGGTGATGGTGGATTTGCTTTCCTTTTGGCTGTCTTGGTGGAGATTTTGATGGTAATTTTTGGATGCCCTCTTGGTCTCTCTATGTTATGGCTTTCCACTCTCTAATGCTGCTTATCTTCAACTATTTTGTTGTTTGGGTGGAGGTTTTTCCCTTGGATTTGGATTGTTAGTGCTATGGAGATAGTTGTTTGTTCTAGACCCTTAACTTTTGGGATGTTAGCTTTATGTGTTTGGTCTATTGTGGGTTTTGGTTTGTGTCATGGCCGGATGCTAGCTATTTATCTCAATTATTTTTGGTGCAGGAACTAGATCAATATGGACTATTTTTCCTTGGATGGTTTCTTATATTAGTTATGCTGGCTATGATGGCCTTAATGCTTCCCTATATCTTCTCTCTGGTTGGTAGCATGCTTATGATTGTAACCCTTCTCATGAAGTTTGGATGCTCATATGTATTGTGTCCCCTTGAGATGATCTTAAGTATGCATGAACATTCTCTTTCTCAGCCCTTTCTAAGTTGTTTACTTTATCATTTTCCCTTCATCTATGACCATTGCCTTTGTACTATTTTGCAAATTTCTTTTGCATGTTCAAACTTCACAAGTGGAATAATCTTTAAGCCAACCCTCATTTGATGTGGATCTTGCTTAACTTTCCTTGTTAATGGGATCATGAGTTAACTAGTCTGTTTACTATTTTCTTAAGTTTTATTAGTCCTTTTTATGTCTTTTCTCATTTGCTTTTATGCTATTGCTTTTGCTCTTTATTTTATTTTTCATTACTTAGAAGGGGTTTTTCTTTAGGTTTCTCTTTAGATTTCAAGAAATTTGAGCTTTACCCCTTTATAGACATCGTATCCTTTATTTTTATGGTAATAAAATTATAACTTTCCTTAAAAAGAAATAAACCTAAACACTAAGAATGGGTAAAACCTTGATGGGAGGAACATCACCATCAACCGTCGCCTAGATCTCGTGAGGTGAAGGTGAAGGAGGTATTATCGATATGTGGGATCTAGAGATGCTGGTGGATATAGAGGTGGTGGTCAGAGCAGTGGTGGTAATGGAGGCGGGAGGAGCAACGCATGTTTCAACCATGGTGGTGGCAGAGGGAGAGATTGGGGATATGATGGTGGATCTACCGAGAGGTGGGTTTGATGAGAACTAGAGAAATCAAGAACAACCCCTGCCGCTTATATCTCTTTATATAGTAGAGACGGTTCTAGTTATCTAGTGTTTTGATTTGCTCAATGCGTGCTCATTTTCATCTATGTTGTGTGCCTTAGAAAAGTTGGTGTGTTACTTGGTTGATGAAATCGAAAAGAAGAAATGTTGAATCTAAATTTATTCTTTGTTAAAAAAAAAAGAAAAAAAATCCAAAAACTCTAAAACCTGAACTAAAACCTAAACCATAAACCTAAAAATCCTAGACCCTAAACACTAAACCCTAAACCGTAAAAACCCTAAATCCTAAACCCTAAATAGTAAATCCTAAACCCTAAACCCTTAACCCTAAACCCTAAATAAAAAAAACTAAATATACTAAATAAATCTAAACCTACATGTTTAAGATTTTTTTAAAAAAAACCTTAAACCCTAAACATTAAAACCCTAAACCCTAAACTTTAAACCCTAAACCCTAAACCCTAAAACCTAAAACCCAAAACCCTAAACTTAAACCCCAAACCCTAAACTCAAACTCAACTAAACCTAACCCTAAACCCTAAACTCTAAACTGTAAACCTTAAACCATAAAAACCAAAAAACCAAAACCTAAATTAAGAAAACCTAAAAAATAAAAGAAATAAAAAAATGTAAACATAAATAAAATAAAATAATAAAATAAAATAAAAACCTAAACTAAAACTTAAACTTAAAACTAAAAATAAAATAAAATAAAAAATATAAACTAAACTAAAATAAAATAAATAAAAACCTAAACTAAAAAAATAATAAAATAAACCTAAAAATAAAAGACCTACAGAAAATAAAAATTAAACCTAAAATTAAAATAAACTGAACCTAAATGAAAAATTTAAACCTAAAAATAAACCTAAAACAAAATACTAAAACCTAACAAAAAATAAAAAATAAAAATATAAACCTAAACATAAAAATAAAATAAAAGCAAAACTCAACTAAAAAATAAACCTATACCTAAACCTAAACCTAAAAGATCTACCAAAATAAAAAACCTAAACTAAAATAATTAATCCTAAAATAAATAAACTAAGCTAAATAAAAATAAAGATAAACCTAGATATAAATTAAAAATAAAGTAAACTAAAACATTGAAATAAACTTAATATACTAAATAAACATAAACCCACTAGATTACTTAATTTAAATAAAAAAACTTTAAACCCTTAATCCTAAACTCTAAAACCTAAACCCTAAACTCTAAACCCTAAACCTACTACCCTAAACCCTAAACCCAAAACCCTAACCCTAAGCCCTAAACTCTAAACCTCAAATCTTAAACATAAACTTAAAGTAACTAAATAAATTAAAAAAATAAACTTAAGCCCTAAACTCTAATAAAACTAAACATAAACCTAAACCCTAAGAATGGGTAGAACCTTAACTGTAGGAACATCACCATTAACCAGGCTTAGTCTTGATCTGATGATGGAGGTCAAGGCGAATGCAGCGATTATTGTAGTGGTGGTGGGGGATCTAAAGGTGGTGAATATGGAGGTGGTGGTCGAGCAAATGGTGGGAGGAATGAGGTTATAACCATGGTGGTGGTGGAGGGAGAGATCAGGGATATAATGGTGGATCCTACTACTCGAGAGGCTGGGGTGGTTCGGATCAGAACTGGAGAAAGTGAAGAATGGTTGATGTGATTTGCTACATGTGGAACTGTCTTTACTGTAGAGATAGTTCTACTTATTTAAGGTTTTAATATCATGCTCATTTTTTACCTATGTCATCACTTGTGTCTTAGAAAACTTGGTGTGTTACTTGGTATATGAAATTAAAAAGAAGAAATTTTGAATCTGAATTTGTTCTCTATTAAAAATAAAAAAATAAAAATAAATAAAACCTAAAAACCTTAAACCCCAAACTAAACCTTAAATCCTAAACCTAAAACCTAAACCCTAAACCCTAAAACCTAAACACTAAACCCTAAACCCTAAACCCTAAACCCTAAACCCTAAATAAACCCTAAACCCTAAAAAAAAAACCTAAACCTAAACTAAATAAAACCTAAAATAAAATAAATAAATAAACCTAAAAAAAAAATAAAATAAAATAAAAACATAAGCTCAAACTCGAACCTAAATGTAAAAACAAAATAAAATAAATAATAAAAACTAAACTAAAATATAATTAATAAAAACCTAAGCTAAACTAAAAAAATAGAAAACCTAAATAAAATAAAAACTAAACCTAAAATAAAAATAAAATAAACCTAAAGTAAAATAAAATAAATAAAACCTAAACTTAAAAAATAAATAAAATAAACCTAAAATAAAAAATAAAAATAAAATCCAAATAAAAAAAAAAGCTAAAGCTAAACCTAAAAAATAAGTTAAACTAAAATAAATAAAGTAAACCTAAACTGAATAAACTAAACCCTAAACTTGAACTAAAAAATAAAACTAAAAATAAACCTAAAATAAAAACCTAAAACCTAAACCTAAAAAAATAAAATAAAAACATAAACCTAAAAAATTAACTAAAATAAAAGCCCTAAACTAAAATATATGAACCTAAAATAAATAATCTAAAATAAATAAAAATAAAAATAAACTTAGATAAAAATAAAAAAAAAAATAAATTAAAATAAATAAAAAATAAACTAAATAAACCTAAACCTACTAGTTTACTTAATTTTAAAAATAAAAATGATAAAAAAACCTATTCCTAAACCTTAAACCCTAAACCTAACCCTAAACCCTACCTAAACCATAAACCTAAATTAATAAAACTAAACCCTAAACTAAAACCCTAAACCATAACCCTAAATAAACCCCCAACCCAAAAAAAAACCCTAAACTAAAGAAACCTAAACCAAAAAAAAGCTAAAAAAACTTAAAAATAAATAAAAAACCTAAAATATAATAAATAAATAAAACATAAACCAAAATAAAATAAATAAAAAAAATGTAGAATAAAATCATAAAAAAAATGAAAACCTAAACCTAAAAAAATAAAAAATAAATAAATAATAAAAACTAAACTAAAATAAACTAAATAAAAACCTTAACTAACTATAAAATAAAAAAACATAAATAAAAGAAAAACAAAACCTAAAATAAAAATAAAATAAACTAAAAATAAAATAAAATAAAAATTAAATAAAACATGAACCTGAAAAATAAACCAAAACATAAAACCTAAAAATAAATAAAAATTAAAGCCAAAACCCAGAATTATAAAAGCTAAACCTAAAGTAGAAATAAAATAAACCTAAACCTAAACTAAATAAACTAAACTACAATAAATAAAACTTATAACTAAACTTAAAATAAACTAATCCTAAACCTAAACCTAAACTAAAAAAACAAAACTTAAAAATAAACCTAAAAAACTAAAATAAAAACTTAAACTTAAACCTAAAAATAAAATATAAAACCTAATCCTAAAATATAAAATAAAAATAAAACTAAACTAAAAAATAAAACTAACCCAAAAACTAAACCTAAAACATAAACTAAAATACAAAACCTAAACTAAAATAAATAAACCTAAAACAAATAATCTAAGCTAAATAAAAATAAAAATAAACCTAAATATAAATAAGAATAAAATAAACTAAAATAAATAAAAAATAAACTAAATAAACTTAAACCTACTAGTTTACTTAATTTTAAAAAATTTTAAAACTTCAAACCTTAAACCATAAAATCCTAAATTAAACGCTAAATCCTAAACCCTAAAACACAAAATCCTAAACCCTAAACCATAAAACCTAAACCCAAAACCCTAAACCCTAAAGAATAAATCCTAAACCCTAAACCCCAAACCCTATACTAAGCCTGGTTGATGGTGATGTTCTCCCAGGCCATTAATTATTTAGGTTTCATTTTATGTTTATTAGCTTTAGGGTTTAGGTCTATTTTGTATTTATTTAGTAACTTTAGGTTTATGTTTATGGTTTGTTGGTTAGGTTTTGAGATTAGAGTTTTTATGGTTTTATGATTTGGGGTTTAGGTTTTGGTTTTAGGTTTAAGGTTTTGGTTTAGCATTTAGAGTTAGGGTTTAGGTTTTAGGCTTATTATTTATGGTTTGGTTTAGTGTTTTAAGATTGGGTGTGCAGGACTGGGGTTAGTTTAAGGTTGGTTTAAGGTTTAGGTTTTAAGATTTGTGGTTTAAGGTTTTGGATGGTTATGTTTAGGGTTTGGGTAGTTGGTTTGGGTTTGGCTTACTTTGGGTAGGATTTAGGGTTTAGGATTGAGGTAGGGTTTAGGGTTTAATTTGTGGTTTGGAGGGGTTTAAGTATTTTGTGGTTTATGGTTTAGGATTTCAGTTTTGGATTAGGGAGGGTTTTAGTTAGTTTTTAGTTTAAAGTTTATGCAGTATAGGTTTAGGGTTTAGGTTTATGGTTTTAGGGTTTAGAGTTTAGGGTTTAGTGTTTAGGGTCAGTAGGGTGGTCAGTTTACAGGTTTAGTTTTAGTTTTAAGTTTAGGGTTTAGGTTTTAGATTTAGATTTAGGGTTTAGGATTTAGGGTTTTTTTTAAGGTTTAGGGTTTACTGGGGTTTATTATTTTTTTATTTCTTTCTTAAATTAAGACATAGGTTTATTTAGTTTATTTTATTTATTTTATTTTATTTTTATTTTTTATTAGTTTATTTATATTAGGTTTATTTATTTTAGTTTAGTTTTATTTTTATTTTATTTTTTAATTTTAAGTTTTATTTTTTATTTTTAGGTTTAGGTTTCAATTTTTATTTTATTTATTTAGGTTTAGGCTTTAAGATTTTATTTTAGGTTTATTTTTAGGTTTTATTTTTTAGTTTAGGTTTAGGTTTAGGTTTACTTTATTTTTAAATAATTTTTTTTCATTTTGATTTGGTGTAGGTTTAGGTTTAGTTTAGTTTATTTTATGTTTAGGTTTAGGTTTTATTTATTTTAGTTTAGTTTATTTTAGTTTAGGTTAAGGTTTATTTTATTTTAATAGGTTTACTTTTTTTATTTATTTTTGGTTTGATTTTAAGGTTTATTTTATTTTATGTTTAGTTTATATTTTGTTTTTTATTTTAATTATTTTAGGTTTATTTTATTTGTATTATACATTTAGTTTTATTTTATTTAAGTTTTTTATTCTTGGGTTTATTTTTTTAGTTTAGTTTAGGTTTTTATATATTTTATTTTAGTTTAATTTTATTAATTTATTTTATTTCATTTTTAGGTTTAGGTTTTCATTTAGGTTTTATTTTATTTTATTTTAGGTTTAAGGTTTAGGGTTTATTTTATTTTTTAGTTTTATTTAGTTTAGGTTTGATTTTTTTTTTAGGTTTAAGGTTAGTTTAGGGTTGTGGTTTAGGGTTTAGGGTTTGGGGTTTAGGGTTTAGGGTGAGGTTTAGGTTTAGGGTTTAGGGTTATAGGTTTAAGATTTAGGGTTTAGTGGTTTAGAATTTAGATGTTTAGGATTTAGGGTTTAGGGTTTAGGTTTTAGGTTTTAGGCTTAGGTTTATGTTTTAGTTTAAGGTTTAGGGTTTTTTTTAATAGAGAATAAATTTGGATTAAATATTTCTTCTTTTGATTTCATTATTCAAGTACACCAAGTTTTCTAAGATGCAAGTGATGATAAATAAAAAATGAGCTTGATTGAGCAAATCAAAACCCTGATAACGAAAACCATCTTTACAGACACATAGTTCCATAAGCAGATTAGATCGGTCATTCTTAGTTTCTCTAGTTCCCATTAGAACCACCGCATCTTGAGTAGCGGATCCTCCCATCATATCCTCGATCTCTCCCTCCATCACCACCATGTTTGTAACCTCTATCATCATCCTCCTCCACAAATGCCACCTCCATATCAACCAGCACCTTTAGATCCCCCACCACCACTACGATAATCGTCGCCTACGCCTTTGCCTCCACGACCACATCTAGCCTGAGCCTAGTTCACGATGATGTTCCTACCATTGAGGTTATGCTCATTCTGGGTTTAGGATTAAGTTTATTAGCTTTAGGGTTTAAGTTTATTTTTTATTTATTTAGTTACTTTAGGTTTAGGATTACATTTAGGGTTGAGTTAGGTATTAGGGTTATGATGTTTGGGGAGGTTTAGGGTTTAGGTTTAGGGTTTAGGTTTATGGTTTAGGGTTTGAGTTTAGGATTTAGCATTTAGGGTGGGGTTATAGGAGTTTAAGTTAGAGGGATTTAGGATTTTTGGGTTTGGTTAGGATTTAGGTTTAGGGAGAGTTTAGGGTTATTTGTTGGGTTTATGGTGGTTTATGGTGAGTTTAGGTGGTGGTTTGGCCAGTGGGGTCAGGTAGGATTTAATGAGGTTTAGGAGTTTGGGGCGCAGGTTTTGTGGCCTAAAAATAGTTTAGGTTTGGTAGTCAGGTTTAGTAGGTAGAGTTAAGAAGGCCTGGGTGGTTAGTTTTAGTTTAAATTTTAGATTTAAGATTGGTGGGAGGAGGTTTTGGTTTGGTAAGATTATGGTTTTGGGTGGGTTAGGGTATGGCTGCGTTTAGGGTTGTTTTAGCTTTAGGGTTTCTGTTAGGGTTTAAGGTTTAGGATTTAGGGTTTGGGGTTTAGGATTTAGGGTTTAGGGTTGAGTTTATAGTTCTGGTTGGGTTTTTTTTTTAAATTAATTTTTTTCTTAAATTAAGTAAGCTAGTAGGTTTAGGTTTATTTAGTTTATTTAGTTTATTTATTTTAGTTTTTTTTTTTATATTTATTTAGGTTTATTTTATTTTATTTTGTTTAGGTTATTTATATTAGGTTTTATTTTATTTTTTATTTTATTTTTATTTTATTTTGAGGTTTAGATTTAATTTTTCTTTTAGATTTAACTTTTCATTTTTATTTTATTTTTTTAAGTTTAGGTTTAAGGTTTTTATTTTAGGTTTATTTTTAGGTTTTATTTTTTTATTTTAGGTTTAAGTTTAGGTTTAGTTTATTTTTAGTTTAATTTAATATATTTAGTTTAGATTTAGGTTTAGGTTTAGTTTATTTTAGGTTTAGGTTTTATTTATTTTAGTTTAGTTTATTTTAGTTTAGGTTTATGTTTATTTTATATTCATTTTAGGTTTAAGTCTTTTTTTTAGTTTAGTTTACATTTAATTTTTTATTTCTTTTAGGTTTTAGAATAACTTTATTTTAGGTTTAGGTTTTTATTCTATTTTATTTTAGGTTTAGTTTACTTTAATGTTACATTTTATTTTATTTTATTTAGGTTTTATTTTAAGTTTTATTTTATTTTGGTTTAGTTTAGGTTTTATTTATTTTATTTTAGTTTATTTTATCAGTTTATTTTTTTATTTTTGGTTTAGGTTTAGGTTTTAGTTTAAGTTTTTATTTTATTTTATTTTTTTATTAGATTTAGGTTTAGGGTTTAGGTCTTATTTTATTTTTTGGTTTTAGTTTTTAGGTTTTTAGGGTTTAAAGTTTAAGGTTTAGGGTTAGTTTATGGTTTAGGGTTTAGGGTTTAAGGTTTGGGGTTTAGATTTATAGGGTTGTAGGTTAGGATTTAGGGTTTAGGGCTGATTTACAATTTTAGTTTTTTTTTATTTTTTTTTAGGGTTTATGGTTTAGGTTTTAGGTTTTAGGTTAGTTTAAGTTATAGTTTATGGTTTAGTGTTTAGCATTTAGGATTTATTTAGTTTTTTTAACGAGAACAAATTCAAATTTAACATTTATTCTTTTGATTTCATCAAGTAGCACACAAGTTTTATATGACACGGTGACATAGATAAAAAATGAGCATGCATAGAGCAAATAACCCCTAGACAACTAGAATCCCCATTGTAAAGACACAGTAAGTAGATCGATCGGCATTCTTCGATTCCCGCCTCATCGAACCACCCTCGATTAGTGATTCATCATATCCTAATCTCTCCTCCGCCACCACCATGGCTATGACCACGTCATGCCTCCATAATGCGCCAATATCCATCCACCTCCAAATCCCCACATCCACGATGGCCGCCTCCTCAGCCTCCATGGCGGATCTAGAAGCGGTTGACGATGATGTTCCTATCATCAAGATTCTACCCACTCTTAGAGTTTAGGTTTAGGTTTATTAGCTTTGGGGTTTAGCTTTATTTTTTTAGTTAAGGTTTAGGTTTATGGTTTATGGTTAAGTTTATGGATTGTAAGGTTTAGTAAGTTTGGTTATGATTTATGGTTTAGGGATAGATGAGGTTTAGGGTTAAGTTTATAAGTGGTTAAGTTATTTAGGGTTTAGGATTTAGGCCAATCAGGGTTATCTGGTGATGGGTTCAGGGTTGGGTCCAGTTAAGTGGAGGTTGAGTCAGGTGGGGACAAACCAGTGGTTAGTGGATTTAGTAGGTTAAGATAGGTGAAGGGCCTGGTGGGGTTTGTGGTCAGGATTGGGAAGACAGGTTTAAGAGGGTGGGAGTGTTTAGGTAGGGTCAGGTGGTAGGTTGGATTTTTTAGGGTTAGGTTAAGGGTCTGGGAGTTTAATGGAGTTTAGGCAGGAGGGTAGGTGTTAGAGTTTAGGATTTAAGGTTTAGGGTTTAGGGTTTAAGATTTATGGTTTAGGATTTTTAGGGTTTAGTGTTTAGGGTTTAGGATTTAGGGGATTGATTGATTTATTTATTTTTTCTTAAATTAAGTAAGTCCGTAGGTTTAGGTTTATTTAGTTTATCTTATTTTTTTATTTTTATTTAGGTATATTTATTTTATGTTTATTAATTTTAGTATAGTTTTATTTTTATTTTTTTTTAGGTTTAGGTTCTATTTTTTATTTTTAGGTTTAGGTTTCAATTTTTATTTTATTTTTTTTAAGTTTAGGTTTTACATTTTTATTTTAGGTTTATTTCTAAGTTTTATATTTTATTTTAGGTTTAGGTTTAGGTTTAGTTTATTTTAAGTTCATATTATTTTATTTAGTTTAGCTTTAGGTTTAGATTTAGTTTATTTTAGGTTTAGGTTTAAGTTTTATTAATTTTAGTTTAGTTTATTTTAGTTTAGGTTTATTTTATTTAGTTTATTTTTTTTATTTTAGGTTTAGGCTCTTTTTAGTTTATGGTTTAGGTTTCATTTTTTTATTTATTTTAGGTTTTTTTTTAGGTTTAACTTTTTATTTAATTTTTATTTTATTTTATTTTAAGTTTATTTTATATTTAATTTTAATTTTATTTAGTTTTTTATTTTTTAGGTTTATTTTTTATTTAGTTTAGTTTATTTTTAGGTTTAGGATTATGTTTGGGTTTTTATTTTATTTTATTATTTTATTTTATTTAGGTTTAGGTTATTTTATTTATTTTAATTTTAGGTTTTATTTAGTTTAGGTTTAGGATTTAGGTTTAGGTTTAGGATTGTTTAGGGTTTAGGGGTTTAGGTTTGGGTTTAAGGTTTGGGTAGTTTAGGGTTGTTTTAGGGTTTAGGGTTTTAGAGTTTTAGGATTTATGGTTTAGTGTTTTAGGGTTTAGGGTTTAGCTTTTAGAGTTTATTATTTATAGTTTAGGGTTTTTAGGGTTTAAGGTTTATTTCAAGGTTTAATGTTTAAGATTTTAGGGTTTTATTTAGTTTAGTTTTATGGTTAAGGATTTAAGGTTTAGGTTTTTAGGTTAGTTTAGGGTTTAGGGTTTGTTGGGTTAGTTTAGGTTTAGGTTGTTAGTTTAGGGTTTAGAGTTTAGTGTTTAGTGTTTAGGGATTAGGTTTAGGTGGAATCCAAATGTTCTGAAATCTAAAAGGAGAGAAATTCTTTAATCTATTAGAATTATTTTTAATAGAAACCAAAAGAGGAGCATGATCAGACAAGGTTCTTCTTAAATGATCTATAGAAGTAATAAGCCATTGAGTAATCCAATGAGTATTAAAAAGAATCTGGTCCATTCTTTTCCAAAGTCTAGAGTTTTTCCAAGTTTAATTAGAACCCTTAAAACCAATATTATCCAAATTACTATCAAGGATCATATTGGAAAATTCTTCCATGGAATGAATATTAGGAGAGCAACCACCATTTCATTCAGAAGAGAACAAAATATTATTAAAATCACCACCAACAAATCAAGGTTTATTGACAGTGGTGGCAACATTAGTTAAGTTATCCCAAAGAAGATTTCTACCTGATCTATTACAAGATCATAAACAAAAGAGCCCAAAACATAGTAACCATAATAAGAGATTTGACCATTGACAACTTGATGAAAATCATCAAGAATAGAAACGTCTATAAAGTTATTCCAAAAACTCCAAATCTTATTACTAAACTTTGAGAAAAATTTGTTGAAATTGATCATTCTAGCAACATGGTTAATTTTATTAGCATGAATAAGTGGCTCAAGAATAATAAGTAAGAAAATATTATGGATACGACAAAGATTTCTAATACAGTTATGAATAGAGAGAGTACTGATCTCAAACATTCGAAACTAAAAATTAAACATAAAAAAAGAAAAGGAGGGGTGGGGAGGGGCGTAAAAGTTAATTGAGAGAAGAGAGAGAGGCCACAACAACTCTAATGTTTCTTAGTAATTTGGGAGAAAAATTTTAACATTTTTTTTCTATTTCAAATATAAAGTTAGGAAGTCATTTTCTTTGCCCTTTGAATCATCATCCGAAAAGAATTTAGCAACATTAGTCATAGATTTAGGAGAAATCTCCTGATGAGAAGTGAATTCTCTTTCTTCCAAGACACTAGAATTTATTAAATAAAAATAAGCTTCAGGAATAACAAGGCAGGGAGTAGAAAGTGATTTATTAAGAAGGCAAGTGGGAACACCAAACCCTTCCTCATCATTAGCCAAATTATTTGATAAAAGCAAAACTTTTTGAGAAGCTAAATCATTCTAAATTTGGAATATGGAATCAGGTTTATCAACCTGATTATCATGAGGTATTAAAGCCATATTCACAATTGAATTAGAATGATGCATAGTATTAAATTCCTCATTTATGTTCTGCAGTAAAGCTTCATTTTTATCTATCAAAGCCAACAAAGATGCAAGGATCGAATTAGAGGAAACATAATCCTCATTCAAAAGTTTAGAAAAGCTATTATTGTTCACATTAGAAGCTTTCAATTGCTTAGAAGAAGTGAAAGGTAAATCAACCTTATTTGGAACATTCAAAGAATCCTTTTTTTTTAAAGTAGTTTTTTGATATTTAACAATGGTTGGCCTACGGTTAGGAACAGAAGTTTCATTAATAGGGATTTTCTTTTTTAGGCAAGGATGAAGATGAAATATTCAGAATTATCATGATTTTGTAGTGAGAACCAAAGATAGGGAAATTTTCAAATTCAATTCTTTGCATGTAACCATAATTTTTAGATCCCAACTATAATTTTTTGCGGTGTTTCTTGGTAATGTCCAATTCATCAAGGATTCTAGCCACTGAAGGATGAGATTTCGTAGCCATTTCCTAATCAATTTGTAATGACCAACAAAATAAAGCATCCACAATAAAAAGGAATTGATTGTTAATGAAATGGATTTGCATTTTAAGGAGAGAACCAAACCGAATGAGAGAATTAGTTGTGGTGAGTATGGTGTGATTTAAGCTTTAGGGTTTTGGAAGGTTTAGGAAATTAGTTTAGGGTAGAATGGGTAGGGTTTACATTTATTTTAGATTTTGATTTACAAAAGTTGTGGATGGGTTTAGGGGTTTCATTTGGGTTATTTTAGGGTTACCATAGGGTTTAGGGTAACAAGGGTTTAGGTAGAATTTCAGCTAGTTTGTTGTAGGTGTGTTTAGGTTTAGTTGTTGGGTAAACATATTGCCAAAAAGAGGGTTACAAGGTCCCAAAGGGGATAAACTCTAACTACTGCTCAAAGAGCTACACAAGTATAAAATCTACATCCAAAAAACAAAAAAAGAAGGCATTAAAGCAATCAAAAGATACAATGAGATTCACATAAAAAGCAATCAGAAAATATAGTCTAGCAGCAAGGCCCAGAATGAGAGGGAAAACAAAGTAAAAACCAAAGAGAGAGGTAAACATGAAAACCTATTCCTACAGGGAGCAAGAGAAAATAGCCAGCAAAAAACAAATTCTCTCCAGACAAGAATAGTAAAAGAGATTGACCAAAGCCCCAATCTCAGAAACATCCTGCACAAAAAGGATCTGCTGAACAAAATAGCCAGAATCAATCTGAAGAAACTCCATCCAGTGCAAAAAATAAATAATGCAAAGAAAAATGCCGAGATTCCACCCGCAAAGTAAAAGAAGCATAAAAGATATCCAAGAAGTAGTATCAAAGTTGCACAATAAGCGTAAGGGGTATGGAGGTCAGAAACTGTAAGAAAACTCGCAAAAAACAACCTTGGCGTGTGGAAGAAAAGAAGAAAGCCTCCACAACAACAAGATCCCACCAAAGGGACCCAGAATCAAAAAATGGTTTCCAAAGAGAGGATGAATGGATTCAAGATAACAACAACCAAGAAGATAAATATCAATGAAAAGGCCAAAAAACCTCTTCATGTAGAAAAATAAAATAAAAGATAACTCCTATAAATAAAAGGAAAATGTCAGCTCAAAGCTAGAGTCAAAGAGAATATCAACTGGAGCCCAAGATCTAATAGGGGAGACAAGCAGCATGTCAAAAGCCAGCCACCAATCATTATCAGCTAAAATCCAACAACCTAATAGTAAATCATCAAAGTGAATATTGCAACTAGCATAATGGACACAAATACAATGCATAGAAACAACATAGGTAACTAAGATGCTCCATGTAGTAATATCTTTGAGAATTAATCGGTTGTAGAAATTAATGGCAGTAGCTAAACCCATCAAAATAAATATCTCCATCCAGCAGTGATTAAGCCCCCTAGGATTAGGAATGAAGGCATCATTGATATTAAAATCCCAAATAGGAGTGGTGTTATAAAACCAATAGCTAACATAGCTCAACAAAATTCCAATGTGGTATTAGTATGCACATAGCTCAACAAAGACCCTTTATCGCTGTAAATGCCAAGCGAGAGCCTCAAATAAAGGAGAAGCTATTAAAACACCAAATCATGGCACAGAGATCAAGACAGCAAATAATATCCATCTGAAGCATCCACAAAAGACACAAAAAGGAACAGAAAGCCATAAAATAAAGAGGCAATAGTTAAAAGATGAATACATCAAAAAGGTTAGATTAAATGAGATAAGGAAACCCATAATTGTCCAAGTTAACCAGCCCACACGCAAGTGTTTAAGGTGAGTTGATCAAAGAAGATGATACCATCGATCTAGCACTGGCAAGGTAGTCAAAGACAAGCATTTCTTCATGCCAAACATGAGTGATGTTAAAATTCTTGGGAAGGGCTCTAGTTTGCTTGAGGAGGTAGTAATTCAGTCGCTCATTTTGGTGGAAGTCAGAAGATCAATCAGCAGAAGAGTATCCACTTCAATCCAAATATTGAGCCAGCCATTTTGGAGGCAAATCTCAAGAGCTTTGTAGACTACCATAAGCTCAGTAAATGGGACAGTGCAGGAAATAAGGGGATAAACAAAAGCACATAGTACAATATCCTTAGAGTTCCTAAAAATGCCACCATAACCAGAGCCATTATGAGAGACAGAGCCATCATTATTAATAATATGGTCAAGAGGTTTTTCCAATAAACAATCTTGTCATTTCGACAGTAAGGTTGGTCCGGCAGGTTAAAGCCCAATTTATTGGCCACAAATTTACAGCCTTTGAATTGTATGTAATGAATGAGATTGGCTTTAAACAAGTCATGAATTTTGTTTTAGTTCTAGCAATAATCCTCACATGGTTCATAGGGATCTCACAATGTTTTGCATCATTTTGGTCCATCCATATGAACCGATAAGAGTGATAGCAAAGTGATGACTTTAATGTGACCTTTAATAGTATTATCAAAATAGACTTCAAGAAGTTGATATAAAGTAAGAGAGCCATTGAAAAGTGTTAAAAGATCATCATACCAAATCCAAAGTTTAGAAGCAATGGCCCCATTAACAAAAAACATGATTAACATTCTCAATATGGAAACAACATTGACATTTAGAGGGTAAACCCTTTACCCCACAACAAGGAATCAACAGGATAAAATTTTTCAATATATCAAGTAAGAACGAATAAGAAGTAGGGATATTGTTATTCCAAAGTTTGGAGAACACATAGGAGGAATCATGAGTATCTTTAATGTGGAGCCACACATTTTGAGGTTGAAATCACCATTATGTGAGAGCTTAAAGAGAATGGTCTTGATTGTTTGGAGTGATAGGAATAGTAGAAACCATATTCAAGAAAGTAAAAGGGATAAAATTAGCAAGCTTACTATTATTCCACTTGTTGTTATGCCAGAAAGAGTTTACTCTAATAGCGACAGTGGAATGGGTGGAGAGTAAGTCATCAATGGATCCACATCCACTCTTATCTTGCCAAAAGAAAGGAGTTAATGCCCCAAAAAATTAAGGATTGCATCCCATTTGACGAACAAAGTCTTTTCCACACGAGAATCACCCATTTAAAGGGACAAATGAGGGGTGCCCCCGCAATATTTAGCACATGAAATTAGCCCAAAGACTATGATTACTCCTAAAATTCCACCAGAGTTTATAGGAAAAGGCATTGATAGCTTCTTTTATGGATTTACAACCAAGACCACCTTCATCAAAAGTGCCACAACTTTTAAACCAAGAGGTCCAATGCATTCTTTTAGAGGAGGTATTGGAGCCCCAGAAAAAATTTGTTTAGAGACTCAATTGATGATAAAATGGCACAATAGGTTTGGATGAGATATAAAGGCATGGAATTAAGAGTGCTCTTAATCAAGGTGAGCCTACCACTAAAGAGAGAGAGTAAATGAAATTCCCAAATTGAAATTTTATTAGATATTTTTGAATAAGGTCATCAAAAGATGAGATCTTTTCTGCCTTTAAAAGTGATAGATAATTAATGGGAAGTTGATTTTGCTTAAAATTAGTAATTTTGGAGATTTGATTAAGTCTATTGGTAGGAATCTTAGCTGAGGGAATAAAACAACATTTTCTTTCATTAAGAAAGAGACCACTAACTTTGCCAAAATCATTTAAGAGATTCTTAATAGTTTTAACATGTTGAAAAGAGGCGTTGCAGAAGATTACAAAATCATCAAAAAGCTAAGATGAGAAATAGGGAAACCACCATGAGTTTTAAAAAACATGTTAGGATTTTTAATGAAAAGATCATTGAGGCTCCTCGAAAGATATTCTACAACAATGATAAAAAGAGAAGGAGAAAGTGGGTCACCTTGTCACAAACCATGGCTCGAAGTAAAGAAACTAAGGGACTCACCATTCATGATAACAAAAAACCAGACATCAGTGATATAACTTTTAATAATCCGGATAAAATTATCAGGGAAACCAAACAAATGTAAGATTTGAAAGAGGAAATCTCATGAGAGGTTGTCAAAGGCTTTAGAGATGTCCCTTTGAAGAGGATATTACCTCCTCGGAAGGAACATCAATGTCATGAACCTCTGAGAGAAGAATATTATCGATATGGCTCTATTTTTAATGAAGCAGTTAGGGGAGATGATTTTAGGGAGTAGAGGGCTAATCCTATTATTAATTAATTTAGCAATGAGTTTTTGGAAAAAGGTGCAAAGACTAATAGGTCTAAATTGCCCCCAAGATTCGTGGATTGTTGGTTTTGGGAATAAGGATAGAAGTACTTGAAAAATATCTGGGAATAGCCATCAAAGAAATCAATAACAACATCAACAAGATCGATTTAATAAAAGGCCAACAATGCTGAAAGAAATGAGTCGTATAGCCATCAGGGCCAGCAACATAATTAGTGTTCATATTATTAATAGTACTACTAATCTCTGCTTCCGAGGGATGCATAGTGAGCAAATGGTTATCATCATTGTTAATCATGGGGATTAGATGGCGATTGAAGGATTTTAATAAATTTTGAAAGTGATGTATGATAGATTCCTTAATTTCATTATTATCAGTTATCCAGCCACCATTAGAGTTCTTAATTTTCTTAATCGAGTTTAATGCTTTCCATTTATTGCAAATAATATGGAAATACCTTGTTTCTATCGCCATCAGCAATATGTTTGCTAATATATTTTTGATGCCAATAGTTTCCTCCATATTTTGGTAATTAATCAAGTTATCTTTGGCAATGCTCAACTCATCAAGCTTACCGGGATCGTTAAGATAGCCTCTTCAAGAGAACAAACCACTTGTTCTATAGCTTTAAGATTGGTAAAAAGATTTTTAAATATATGCTTGTTCCACCAATTGACGTTTTATTTAAGTCTTTTGAGCTTAAGCCAAAGCCGAATCATGCCTTTAACAGAATTATCCGGGTGAAAAGGAGCCATCCAATTAGTGAAAACAACATTAGTGAAATCGCCATGTTGGGTCCACATATTTTGGAATCTAAAAGGTGAGGGAGTAGAAGGGTTAAAAGGGGGAGTTTTGATAGAGATCAAAAGAGGAGCATGATTAGACAAAGTTCTGCTCAAATGCTCAATAGAGGTAAGAGGCCATTGGTTGATCCAAAGAGAATTAAAGAGGGTCCGCCAAGAAGTCGCCAAAGTCTAGAGTTATGCCATGTAATCGCACTAAAACCAATGTCAATCGATTGCAATCTAGGATCATATTAGAGAAGTCTTCCATGGAATGGAGGTTAGAGAACATCCTCCCCTCCTTTCAAAGAAGCAATGATAGTGTTGAAATCACCCCAACCAACCGTGAAGGTTAACCGAGGAGGTGAAGGTTCTTAAGTGATTCCAAAGGATGTTCCTACCTCTATTACAAGAAGCATAGATAAAGGAACCAAAATTCAAAAAACTCACCTAATGAGATTTTGACATTAACCAATTGATCAAGATCATCAATGATGGAAATGGTGATGGAATTATTCCAAAACACCAAATTTTATTATTAAGATTGAAGAGGAAATTTTGAAATCCAAGCTAGCAAATAACATGAGCAATCTTGGAAGAGTTAATGAAAGGCTCAATAATAACAAGTAATTTGATGTTATGAGAGACGATTCTAACACTGGTTGTGATGGAGAGTCCCACAACCTGATATTCCAAATAAGAAAATTAATCATAATAAGAAATCCAAAAAGGAAAAGGTAAAAAAAAATGGAAAAAGGAAGAGAGGAGGACATAATTATTTGTGAGGTGTTAGAGAAGAACGTGTGGTTCTAGTGAAGTTATTATTAGATTTTGGCTTTATAAGATTTTTTTTAATAACAGTTGGAAGGGTCTATCAAGATCCAAAGTATCTCCATCGAAAAGGGATTTTTTGGTATCCGTAAATAGCAGACCAATGTTTTAGTAGTGGTGATTTCTCCTTCTTCAAGATCGAAGAGAATGAGAAATTTGGATTGCCCGAGTATCACTCAGAGAAATAGAAGGGGAGGTTCTTGCACCATTAATAGTACAAATATCATTCTCATTTCCATGATGCATTTTGGTCCGACACCAAAGGATCAACATTATTTTGATCCAATATAAGATTCCCATTCAAATTGTCATTAAGATTCAAATGGAGCAAAGGATTGTCATGAGAAGCCAAATTATTATAAGTAGAGTAAGTTATCATTAGTTTCTTCACACACCAATAGTATTTATACCAAGCTCTAATGTTTTTCATTAGACAAATAGGTAATAAAGGAGGTGTAGGAGGATGAGTTCCATTATGAGTAGCTTTAGGCACATAAGCTAACTTATTGGTTTTCCGTTCCAAGAGAGGTATTAGTGTCGTGATATATTCTTTTGAGGTTAGGTGTAACACAAAGCATTCGTGAGAGATCATGACCATGGATCTTACAAAGGAGTGCAAAAGATGGGGAAATTTTCAAATTCTACTTTCTCGTTATATCCAATTTTTTGAACCGATCCAAACTTCTTTGGGGTATTTTTTGGTAATGTCAATCTCAACCAAGATGCGTAATAGATGGTCAAGATCTAAAGTTTTGATCAATTTGAAGGGTCTACCAAATAGAGCCCCAACCAAAAACAACTTGGTGAGTAACATAGTGAATTCTCATGTTGGGAAAAGCAAGCCATAAAGGAATAATGGGGATTCTCTTGACATCAAAAGGGGTGACCATTTCAAGACCGCATTTGACAATTATACACAAAATAGGAGGAGCAAAGACTGAGAATAATCTAAATCATTTGATAATAAGGATATGTCGAGGATCAATCACCAATAGTGAAGACTCCCAAAGCTTTAAGCTATGGAAGAAAGATCGATATTATCTAGAGTAGGCACAGAGAGAATTTACCAACCAAAGAGAACTCAAAAGGCTTAGCTAATTTCTCCACATCCGGTCAACACATGACGCAATCCATGGAATGAGGTAGAAATTTAACCAAGGCATTAGAGCAAGGGTTCTTACCGTAAAGAGCCCTTAAAGGACTACAATGGATGCAATCAAATCTGTACCTTTAGATCGGGCAAAGTCGATCCGTGAGCTGACGAAGCTCGAAGTGAGAGCATGCCTCTACCATTGAACGATCTGGAGAGTCACATAAGCAACCAAGCCGAGAGAGGAAGCCCAACCAAGCAATAAAATAACGATCACGATTGGGGTAGCTCGAAATGCAGCAAAACCACAGAAAATTGCACTGGAACACAAAATCACCCAGAGGGAGCCAGCAATTGGGTGGTTTGGGGTGGCTCTTTAGCAATACGTAAACTGAACGAAGTACTTTTAGTATAGGGTTTTAGGGTTTAGGGTTAGGCTTTAGGGTATAGGGTTTAAGGTTTTTTCTTTTTTATTTTTTTTATTTTTTAAATTCAGTAAATTGGTTAGTTCAAGCTTATTTAGTTTACTTAGTTTATTTTTTATTTATTTTAGTTTATTTTATTTCTTATTTTTATTTAGGTTTATTTTTATTTTTATTTAGTTCAATTTATTTAATTTTGTTTAGGTTTTTTATTTTTGGATATTTTTTTAGTTTAAGTTTAGGTTTATTTTTATTTTTTATTTTATTATTTAGATTTTATTTTTTATTTTTAGATTTAGGTTTAGGTTTTTATTTTATTTTTTAAGTTTATTTTATTTTTATTCTAGGTTTAGTTTTTATTTTATTTTGGAATTTTATTTTAAGGTTTATTTTATTTTTTTTAGTTTAGTTTAGGTTTTATTTATTTTATTTTAGTTTAGTTTTTATTTTATTTTATTTTTATGATTAAGTTAAGGTTGAGGTTTAGGTTTTAATTTAGGTTTTATTTTCTTTTATTTTCTAATTTTATTTAGGTTTAAGTTTTATTATTTGTTTTATTTTTATGTTTTATTTAGTTTAGGTTTAGGTCTTTAGGTTTTTAGGTTTTTAGGGTTTAGGGTTCAGGGTTAGGGTTTAGGGATTGGGGTTTAGGGTTTATGGTTGGAGGTTTTTGTATTTAGGGTTTAAAGTTTAGGGTTTAGGGTTTTAGGCTTTAAGGTTTAGGGTTTAGGGTTTAGGATTTTAAGGTTTAGGGAATAAGATTTAGTGTTTAGGGTTTAGGTTTTAGGTTTAAGGTTTATGTTTTAGTTTATGGTTTAGGGTTTAGGTTTTAGGTTAAGGGTTATGTTTTAGTTTAGGGTTTAGGGTTTTTTTAAAAGAGAAAAAATTTAGATTCAACATTTCTGGTTTCAGTTTTATCAACCAAGTAGCACACCAATTTTTCTAAGACACAAGTGATGACATAGATAAAAATGAGCACACATAGATCAAATAAAACTTAAATAACTAGAATCATCTCTATGCAAAGAGTTCCATAGCGAGTTTGGCGTTCTTTAGTTTTTCGTTCCCATTAGAGCGAATCTCAAGTAGTGGGATTTATCATCTCTCCCTCCATCACCACCATGGTTGTAACTTTTTACCTCCATAACTATCTCTCTAGTTCCATAAGCAGATATTTATTCATTAGTTTTCTCCTTCCCAAGTCTCAGTGGCGGTATCCTCCATCATATCCCTAATCTCTCCCTCCACCACCACCATGGTTGTAACTTCTGTCACTCCTCCCACCTCCATAAATGCCAGTTATCTAACACCTTATCACCACCACCACTACAATAATTTTAACTTAGCCTCTAATGCATCTTATTGGTTTGGTGATGTTCTTTTAGGTCTGCCCATTCTTAGGGTTTAGGTTTTAAGGTTTATTAGCTTTTAGGGTTTAGGTTTATTTTTTTTATTTATTTAGATACTACAGTTTTATGTTTAGATTTTGGGGTTTAGGGTTACAATTTAGGGATTAGGGTCTCAGGTTTAGGGTTCAGGGTTTATGGTTTTGGGTTTATAATTTTAGGGTTTAGCCTTTAGTGTTAAGGTTTAGCATTTAGAGTTTAGGATTTAAGGTTTAGTGTTTCAGATTTAGGGTTTAGAGTTTAGGGCTAGCTTAGGGTTTAGGATTAGTTTAAGTTTCAACATTTAGGATTTAGGGTTTTAGCATTTAGTGTTTAGGGTTTAGGGTTTAGGGTTTAGGGTTTAGGTTAAGGGTTTAGGGTTTAGGTTATTTAGTTTAGGTTTAGTTTAGTTTAGTTTAGTTTAAGGTTTAGTTTTAGGTTTAGGTTTAGTTATCATTTAGGATATAGTTTAAGTTTAGGTTTATAGTGTAGTTTAGGTTTAGTTTAGTTTAGGTTTTAGGTTTAGGTTTTAGGATGTATGGTTTAGTTTAGGTTTTGGTTTAGGGTTAGGTTTATGGTTTAACGTTTAGGGTTTAGGATTAGTTTAGGGTTTAAGGTTAATTTTTTATGGTTAGTTTAGTTTTTAGGGTTTAGGGTTTAGGGTTTAAGGTTTATGGTTTTTTAGGGTTTAGGGTTTAGGTTTGTAGGTTTAGGGTTGTAGGTTTAGGGTTTAGGTGTTTTTTTTATTGATTTTTTTCTTAAATTAAGTAAGCTGATAAGTTTAGATTTATTTAGTTTATTTAGTTTATCTTTTATTTATTTTAGTTTATTTTAGTTTTTATTTATATTTTAGTTTATTTTTATTAGGTTTATTTATTTTAGTTTAGTTTTAGTTTTATTTAGTTTTTTAGGTTAAGGTTTTATTTTTTTATATCTAGGTTTAGGTTTCAATTTTTATTTTATTTTTTTAGGTTGAGGTTTTAAGTTTATATTTTAGGTACATGTTTAGGTTTTATTTTTTAGTTTAGGTTTAAGTTTAGTTTATTTTTAATTTAATTTAATTAATTTAGTTTAGGTTTAGGTTTTATTTTCTTATTATTTTTTAGGTTTAGGATTTTATTTAGTTTTTATTTTATTTTATTTTATGTTTTTTTAAGGTTTAATTTTTATTTTATTTTGTTTTTTTAAGTTTTGTTTAGATTTTTATTTATTTTATTTTAGTTCTATTTTTATTTTTTATTTTATTTTAAGGTTTAGGTTTTAACATTAATTTTTGGTTTATTTTTGGGTTTTATTTTCCAATTTATTTTTAGTTTATTTTAATTGATTTAGTTTAGGGTTTATGATAAATTTATTTTAGGCTTAGGTTTAGGTTTTATTTATTTTAGTTTAGTTTATTTTAGTTTAGGTTTAAGTTTATTTTATTTGCTTTATTTTTGGTTTAGGTTTTTTTTAGTTTAAGGTTTAGGTTTTATTTTTTATTTATTTTAGGTTTATTTTTTTATTTAGGTTTTTATTTTATTTTATTTTTTGTTTATTTTATTTTTACTTATTTTTAAGTTTATTTTTTAGGTTTTGGTTTTTATTTAATTTTTATTTAATTTAGTTTTAGGTTAATTTTGGTTTTAATTTTATTTTAGTTTTTATTTTATTTAGGAGATTTATATTTAGGTTTATTTTATTTTTTAGTTTAGTTTAAGTTTTTAATTATTTTATTTTAGTTTAGTTTTTATTTTTTTTATTTTCTTTTATTCTTAGGTTTATGTTTAGGTTTAGGTTTAAGTTTAGTTTTAGGTTTTAGTTTAGGTTTATATTTTTTTATTTTATGTTATTTAGGTTTAGATCTTTTTATTTATTTTATTTTTAAATTTTATTTAGTTTAAATTTAGGTTTTAGGTTTTAAGGTTTAGGGAATAGGGTTTAGGGTTTAGGGTTTATGGTTTGGTGTTTAAGGTTGTAGTTTTTAGGGTTTAGGGTTTACGGTTAAGAGTTTAGGGTTTAGGGTTTTATTATTTAGTGTTTAGGTTTTAGGGTTTAGGGTTTAGGGTTTAAGGTTTAGGGTTTTAGGGTTTAGGGTTTAGGGTTTAGGGTTGTAGATTTATTGTTTATGATTTATCATTTAGGGTAATTGATTAGAATTTTTTATTATTTTATTTTATTTTTATTTTTATTTTTAGGGTTTAGGGTTTTCTATTTAGAGTTTAGGGTTTAGGTTTTAGGTTTGGGGTGCAGGTTTTCATTTATGGTTTAGGGCTTTTAGTTTTTTTTAAAATAGAATAAATTCATATTCAACATATCTTCTTTTCGATTTCATCAACCAAGTAATAACAAACTAAGTTTTCTAAGACACAAGCACTAACATAGATGAAAAATGAGGACGCATAGAGCAAATAAAAAATCCTAGATAACTAGAACCCTTTCTACTATAAAGACATAGTTCCACATGCAATAGTTTAGATCGATCGTTCCTTTATTTCTCTAGTTCCCCGACCACTGACTCTCAGTGGCGGGATCCACCATCATAACCACAGTCTCCCTCCATCACCACCATGGATGTAACTCCATTGCTCCTCCCACCTCCATCATACCACTACTCGACCCTTTACTTGATATCTAGCACCTCTAGATCCCCACCACCATGATAATTTCTACCTCTAGATCAGGCTTGGGTTGGATGATGTTTATCGTCAAGGTTATGTCAATTCTTAAGGTTTAGGTTTCAATTTAGGTTTATTAGGTTTAAGGCTTTAGGTTTATTTTTTAATTTATTTAGTTACTTTAGGATTTAGTTTGGGGTTTGTGGTTTAGGGTTTAGGGTTTAGGTTAGGGTTTAGGGCATAGGGTTTAGGGTTTAGGGTTTTGTATTTAAGTTTATTTTTTAATTTATTTAGTTACTTTAGGTTTAGGTTTAGGGTTTGGGGTTTAGGGTTTAGGTTTAGGTTTAGTGTTAGAGTTTAGGTTTAGGTTTAAGTATAAGTTTAGGTTTTTAGGTTTAGGGTTTAGGTAGGATTAGTAGGTTTAGGTTTTGGTTTAAGTTTAGTTTAGGTTTAGTTTAGGTTTAAGTTTTTAGGAGGTTTAGTTTAGGGTTAAGTTTTAGTTTAGGTTTATTAAGTGAAAGTAAATCTAAATTTTTGGGTTAATTTAATGGATGACCTCACCTCCCATGATTTTTTCTTAGGACTTATTGCTTTAATTTAAGAAAATTGACTAGTGAACCTAATTACTCTTTAAGTTAGTAATGATTAATTAATCCCATGAATAATAATGAATTGCTTAATTCAGTTTATTAATCATTGCTCAATAATAAATGAACTAAGGAATATA
This sequence comes from Cymbidium sinense, assembly GCA_021442155.1. Classification (NCBI taxonomy): domain Eukaryota; kingdom Viridiplantae; phylum Streptophyta; class Magnoliopsida; order Asparagales; family Orchidaceae; genus Cymbidium; species Cymbidium sinense. Next base: position 5,935,469 of record CM038225.1, on the reverse strand, counting down.
GTTTAGGATATAGGGTATAGGGTTTATGGTTTTAGAGTTTATGATGTTAGGGTTTTTAGTTTAGGGTTAGGGTTTATGGTTTTATGTTTAGGGTTTAGGGTTTAGCATTTTAGGGATTAGTGTTTAGGGTTTAGGGTTTATGGTTTTTAGGGTTTAAGTTTTAGGTCTAGGGTTTAGGTTTTAGTTTATGATTTAGGGTTTATGGTTAGTTTAGGGTTTAGGGTTTAGGGTTTAGTGTTTAGGTTTTAGTGTTTAGGGTTTAGGGTTTAGGGTTTATGGTTTAATATATAGGGTTTTTAGGGTTTAGGGTTTAGAGTTTAGGGTTTAAGTTTTAGGTTTAGAGTTCAAGTTTTAATTTAGGGTTTAGGGTTTAGGGTTTAACATTTTTAGGGTTTAGGGTTTATTGTTTAGTGTTTAAGGTTAGCTTATGGTTTAGGGTTCTTTTAAGGTTTATGGTATAAGGTTTAGGTTTTAGGCTTTAGGGTTTAGGGTTTAGGGCTTTAGGGTTTAGGGTTTAGGTTTTAAGGTTTTGGGTTTAAGGTTTTAGGGTTTAGTGTTTAGGGTTGTAGATTTATGGTCAGGGTTTAGAGTTTAAGGTTATAGCTTTTTTATTTTTTATTATTTCTTTATTTTGAGGGTTTAGTTTTTCAATTTAGTGTCTAGGGTTTAGGTTTTAAGTTTAGGGTTCTGGTTTTATTTTAGGGTTTAGGGTTTTCAATTTTTTTAAGAGAGAATAAATTCATATTGAACATTTCTTCTTTTCGATTTCATCAACCAAGTGGTAACACATCAAGTTTTTAAAGGCACAAGTGACGGCATAGATAAAAAAATGAGGACGCATCGAGCAAATAAAAAACTATAGTAACTACAACTGTCTCTTCTGTAAAGACATAGTTCCATAAGCAGCATATCGAATGTGCCATTCTTTAGTTTCTACAGTTTCCATCAGAACCACCCTGGCCTCTCGAGTAGCGGCATCCACCATCATAACCCCGATCTCTCCCTATGTCACCACCACGACTGTAACCTCCATGCTCCTTCCACCTCTAAAACCACGACTACTTCGACGACCACCTTCATATCCTGACACCTCACGTTCCTCCACCACTACTATCTTAGCCTCTACCTCCATGGAGCACGGTTGGTGATGTTCCAACCATCAAGATTCTGTCCATTCTTAGGGTTTAGGTTTAGTTTTAGGTTTATTAGGTTTTAGGGTTTATGTTTATTTTTTAATTTATTTAGTTACTTTAAGATTAGGTTTAAGGTTTGGGGTTTATGGTTTAGAGTTTAGGGTTTGGGCTTAGGGTTTGGGGTTTAGGGTTTAGGTTTATTTTTAATTTATTCAGTTACTTTAGGTTTATGTTTAGGGTTTGGGGTTTAGGGTTTAGGGTTTATGGTTTAGGGTTAGGGTTAGAGTTTATGGTTTAAGTTTTAGGGTTAGTTTAGGTTTGGGGTTTAGGTTTATTGGGGTTTAGTGGATTTAGGGCTTAGGGTTTATGGTTTAGGTTTAGTCCAGGGTTGGGTTTTAGTTTAGGGTTTAGGTTCTGTTTAGGTTTATTTATTTTTTTGGTTTTAGGTTTTAGGGTTTTGAGTTTAGGGTTTTAGGGTTTAGGGTTTAGGGTTTAGGTCTAGGGTTTAGGTTTTAATTTAGGGTTTAGGTTTTAAGTCTAGGGTAGTTTAAGATTTAGATTAAGTGAGCAGTTAATCCTAAATTTTATGGGATAATTTAATGGGATGACCTCACTTTTATTTTGGGATTTATTGCATAATTAGAAAATTGACTAATTAAACTCTAATAACTATTTAAAATTAATGACAAATTAATCCCATAAATAGTAATAAATTATTAAGTTTATTAATCATTTATCAAATGAATTAAGGAATAGGTTAGGGTTTAGGTTTTAGTGTTTATGATTTTAGGGTTTAGGTTTTAGGTTTTTAGGGTTTAGGGTTTAGGTTTTAGGTTTAGGTTTGGGATTTAGTTTATGGTTTTATTTAGTTTAAGTTTTAGGTCCAGTTTTTAGTTTAGTTTAAGTTTAGGTTTAGGTTTGGTTTAAGTTTATGATTTAGGATTTAGGTTTAGGTTTAGGATTAGGTTTAGGTTTTAGGGTTTAGGTTTTATGGTTTAGAGTTTTTAGGTTTAGTTTATTTTAGGTTTTAGTTTGGGTTTATTTAAGGTTAGGGTTGAGGTTATTTTTTATAGTTTAGTTTATGATTTAGTGTTTATTTTTTTAGGTTTAGTTTAGGGTTTAGGATTTAGGTTTAAGTTTAGGGTTTAGGATGGTTAGGGTTTAGGGTTTAAGGTTTAGGTTTAGTTTAGGGTTTTTAGTTTAATGCATGGTTTTAGGGTTATAGGTTTAGTTGTAGGTTTAGGGTTGTATGTTTAGGGTTCAAGGTTTAGTTAGTTTAGGGTTTAGGATAGGGTTCTGATTGGTTGAAGGTTTGGGTCTTGTAAAAGTAAAGTAGGTTTAGGTTTTTCTTTAGTTTTTTTAGCTTATTTTTTATTTATTTTATTTTACTTTATCTTTTATTTGTATTTATGTTTATTTTTTATTTTATTTAGTTTATTTTACGTTTATTTATTTTAGTTCATGTTTTTTATTTTAGTTTACTTTTTAGGTTTAGGTTAAAGTTTATGTTTATTTTTTAGTTTAGTTTTATTTTTATTTTATTTTTAGGTTTATGTTTTATTTTTTATTTTTATGTTTAGGTTAAGGATTTTATTTTATTTTATTTTTTGTTTTGGTTTTAGGTTTTTATTTTAGGTTAATTTTTAGGTTTTATTTGTTAGTTTAGATTTAGGTTTATTTTTGGTTTTTTTATTTTATTTAGTTTAGTGTTCAGGTTAAGTTTATTTTAGGTTTAAGTTTAGGTTTTATTTATTTTAGTTTAGTTTATTTTAGTTTAGGTTTAGGTTTATTTTATTTTTTTTACCTTAGGTTTAGGTTTTATTTTTTTTTTGGTTTAGGTTTAGGTTTTATTTTATTTATTTTTTAGGTTTATTTTTTAGGTTTAGGTTTTACTTCATTTTATTTTAGGTTTATTTTTTTTTGGTTTTTCTTTTTATTTTTATTTTATTTAGGATATTTATTTTTAGGTTTATTTTATTTTTTAGTTTACTTTAGGTATTTATTTATTTATTTATTTTTAGTTAAGTTTTTATTTATATTTTAATATATTTTTAGGTTTAGGTTTAGGTTTACATTTTCGTCTTAGTTTTGCTTTTTATTTTATTTTATTTTTTTTATTTTATTTAGGTTTAGGCTTTTAAGTTTTTAGTGTTTAGGGTTTAGGGTTTAGGGTTTGGGATTTAGGATTTAGGATTTAGGTTTGGGGATTTATTTAAATTGGTTTTTTTATATTTTTTATTTTTTTATTTTGCCTTGCTAGATTTCAGCAGGTTTTTCAATTAGTTGTATATTGCTTCTTTCCTATGCCTAGCCTTTTCTGTTATTTTCCTGTGGTAGGTTTTCATGTTGGCCTAATTAAACCCTTGGCTCTAGTAAAAAATAAGGTGGATCTCACAAAGATGGTTCATATTCATATGTGTAGGGATTCTCATGCCATGGTGACTATATTGATGATATTTATTCTGCATGGGATTCCCTTTCACATTCTGCTCTTTGTTGTATCCTTTTCTATTGTGTTTATGGCATTGTTTAGGTTTGCAGGTACTAAAGCTCAAAAGACTTTCAACAAATGGTTGCTATCTTCCCACAGGTTTGTTGGCTATGATGGTTGTGATGATTTCACTCTTTTTGGTTTGGTAGTAGCTCTTGTGATGTAACCCTTCCGCTGAAGTTTAGATGCTCATATTTGCATCTGCTCCAATTTTGTGTGATTGAGCCTGAGCCTTCTCTCACACACTTCTTTATAATCTTTCTCAGTTTATGCTATTTTCAATTTTCATTTTTTCTGTATTACTTTAACTGCTCTAATTTCTATCTTTCTACAATTTTGCAGGTGCATTTCTCTTGTTCTCTTGCAGGTTTTCTCCCTAGTGTCATGCATTCACTCATCCTGAAGAGCATTGGCCTAGATCTATTCATTGGCTTATCTATGTTAATCAATTTGTATCTTTTTCTTTCCTTTACTCTTTTATTTTGCTTTTGGTTGTACTTAGATAGGGGATTTACTCTCTAGACTGATTGTGGCTCTTTGAGCAGTAGTTGTGGAGTTTATCCCCTATTAAGGACCTTGTACTCTCTTTTTGTGGCAATAAAATTCCCAGTATATGAGGTTTCCCAAAAAAACCTAAACTAAATAAAACCCAAAAAATAAATAAAAAAAAACTTAAACCTAAATAAATATAAAAATAAAATATAATAAAAAACTAAACTAAAACCTAAAACTAAACCTAAACCTAAACCTAAACTTAAAAATTAAATAATATAAAAAATAGAAACTATACTAAAATAAAATAAATAAAAATCTAAACTAAACTAAAAAATAAAAGAAATTTAAAAATAAAAAAACCTAAATAATATAAAAACTAAACATAAAATAAAAATAAAGTAAACCTAAAAGTAAATAAAATAAAAACTAAATAAGAACCTAAACCTAAAGATAAACCTAAAAATAAAACCTAGAAATAAATTAAAAATTAAAAATCAATCAAGAAACTAAAAAAAACCTAAATCTAAAATAAACAAAATAAAATAAACCCAAACCTAAGCTAAAATAAATAAAATATAAACTTAAAACTAAAATAAACTAAACCTAAACTCCAAACTAAATGAATTAAAAAAAAACTAAAATAAACCTCAACTTAAACTAAAAAATAAAACCTAAAAATAAACCTAAAATAAAAACCTAAAACCTATACCTAAAAAATAAAATAAAACCTAAACTTAAACCTAAAAATAAAAATAAACCTTAAACCTAAAAATAACATAAAATTAAACTAAACTAAAAAAAATAATCATGAATCTAAAATATTAACTAAAATAAAAACCTAAACTAAAATAAATAAACCTAAAATAAAACTAAACTATATAAAAATAAAAAATAAACTTAAATAAAAATTAATAATAAAATGAATTAAAACAAATAAAATATAAACTAAATAAGCCTAAACCTACTAGTTTTCTTAATTTAAAAAAACCCTAATCCCTAAACCCTAAACCCTAAACCCTAAATCCTAAACCCTAAACCCTAGACTTAACTTAAAGTAACAAAATAAATTAAAAAAATAATCCTAAACCGTGAAACCTAATAAACCTAAACCTAAACCAAAACCTAAGAATGAGCATAACCTTTACGGCAGGAACATCATCGTCAACCAGGCTTAGTCCAGGTTCGGTGGTGGAGGCAAAGGCGAAAGAGGAAGTTATCATAGTGTTGGTGGGCAATTTAAGGTGTTTGTGGATATGGAGGTGGTGGTCAGAGTAGTGGTGGTTATGCAGGCACAAGTATCGATGGAGGTTAAACCGTGGTGGTGGTGGAGGGAAGAGATCGGGGATATCATGGTGGATCTTGCTACTCAAGAGGCTCGGGTGGTTTTGATGGGAACTAGAGAAACTGAAGAACGGTTGATCTGATCTGCTGCTTATGGAACTTTGTCTTTATAGTAAAGAATATTCTAGTTATTTAGGGTTTTCATTTGCTCTATGCGTGCTCATTTTTTATCTATGTCATCGCTTGTGTCTTAGAAAATTCAGTGCGTTAGTTGGTGAAATCAAAAAGAAGAAATGTTGAATCTGAATTTGTTCTCTGTTAAAAAAATAAAAACCCTAAACCTTAAATGTAAAACTTAAACCCTAAACCCTAAGAACTCTAAACCATAAACCCTAACCCCTAAACCCTAAAACCCTAAACCCTAAAACCTAAACCCTAAATCTTAAAACCTAAACCCTAAATCCAAAACCTTAAACCCTAAACACTAACCCTAACCCCAAACCCTAAATCCTAAACCCTAAACCCTAAACCCTAAAACCCTAAAGCCTAAACCTTAAAGGAACCCTAAATCCTAAACATAAATCCTTGAAGGCCTAAAGCTTAAACCCTAAATCTTAAACTAACACAAAACACTAAGCTAACCATAAACCATAAACCCTAAACCCTAAAGCTCAAACCTCCCTAAAACCCTAAACCCTAAACCCTAAACCTAAACCATAAAATAAAAAAACCTAAAATCCTAAACCAAAACTAAATAAAACCTAAAAAAAAAATAAATAAAAAACCTAAACTAAACCTAAAATAAAATAATACAAGCTAATAAAATGATTAAAATAAAGCAATAATAACCTAAACTAAATAACAAAAAATAAAATAAACTTAAGAATAAAAAGCCTAAATAAAATAAAAACTAAACATAAAAAAAATAAAATAAACCTATAATAAACCTAAAAGAAAATAAAATAAAAACCTAAACCTAAAATAAAACCTAAAAATAAATAAAAAAATAAAACCTAAACCCTAGACTAAAACAAACCTAAACTTAAAATAAAATAAAAATAAAATACACAATATAAAATGAACTAAACCTAAACACTAAATTAAATAAAAGAAAATTAACTAAAAATAAATCTAAACCTAAACAAGAAAATAAAACCTAAAAATAAATATAAAATAAAAACCTAAAACCTAAACTAAATTAAAAATATAATAAATACATAATCCTAAACTAAATATAATAAAAAAATAAAATAAAATAAAAACATAAACTACAAACTAAACCTAAACTTCAACCCAAAAAGAAAAGAAAATAAAAAATAAAAACTAAACTAAAATATAATAAATAAAAACCTAAGCTAAACAAAAAAATAAAACCTAAATAAAATAAAACTAAAACTAAAATAAAAAATGAAACCTAAAATCAAATAAAATAAAACTAAATAAAAAAACCTAAAAAATAAAACCTATATATAAATAAAAAATAAAACTAAACACTAAACTAAAAAAAACCTAAAACTTAAATAGAAATAAAATAAACCAAAAGCTAAACTAAATTAAACTAAACTATAATAAGTAAAACCTAACCCTATACCTAAACCTTACCCTAAAAAAAATAAATAAAATAAACCAAAAATAATCTTGAATCTAAAAAAAATTAGAACCTAAAAATAAACCTAAAATAAATTCCTAAATGCTAAACCCAAGAAAATAAAATAAAACTAATCCTAAACATAAAATAAAATAAACCTAAACCCAAAAAAAATAAAATAAAACTAAAAGCAAACATAAACATAAACCTAAACCTAAAAAATAAACTTAAATATAAAACCTAAACTAAAATAAATAATCCTAAATTAAATAAACTAAACTAAATAAAAATAAAATTAAACTAAAATCAAAATAAAAAAAATAAAAAAAAATAAAAAAAACTAAAATAAATAAAAAATAAACTAAATAAAGCTAAACCTTCGAGTTTACTTAATTAAATAAAAATAAAAAAATAAAAAAAATAAAAAAACCCTACCCCTAAACCCTAAACCTTAAAACTAACCCTAAACTTACAACCGTAAACCTTAAACCCAAAACTTATCCTAAACCCTAAACCCTAAACCTGCAACCTTAAACTTATAACACTAAACCCTAAACCCTAAAATAAAAAAGATAAAAATAATTGAAAAAAACTAAACTAAACAAAATAAAAAATAAAAAATAAAACTAAACTAAAATAAAATAAATAAAAACCTAAACTAAAATATAAAAATTAAAAACCTAAATATAATAAAAATTAAACCAAAAATTAAAATAAAATTAACATAAAATAAAATAAAATAAAAACTAAATAAAAACCTAAGCCTAGATAATAAACCTAAAAATAAATAAAAAATAAAGCCAAAATAATAAACTAAAATAAAAATAAAATAAACCTAAAGATAAACTAAAGTAAATAAAATGTAAACCTTAACTTAAAATAAACTAAACCTAAACCTAATACTAAAATAAACAAAATAAAATAAACTAAACTAAACAAAAAAATAAACCTAAAATAAAAACCTAAAACTAAACCTAAAAAAACTAAAATAAAAACTTAAACCTAAGCCTAAAAATAAAAAATTAAACCATAATAGAAATAAAAATAAAAATAAAACTAAACTAAAAAATAAACCTAAACCTAAAGAATGAACTAAAATAAACAACCTAAACTAAAATAAACAAACCTAAAACAAAAAAAATAAATATGAAAATAAACTAAATATAATAAAAAAAAAATAAAAAAAACTAAAATAACCCATAACCCTAAAACCCTAAACCCTAAACCCTAAACCTTAAACCCTACCCTAAACCCTAAACCCTGAACCTTAAACTCTAAAGCATAAAACCTAAACCCTAAACCCTAAAACCCTATACCCTAAACCTTAAAGCTTAAACCCTAAACCCTAAACCCTAAACCCTAAAACTCTAAACCCTAAACCCTAAACCCTAAACCCTAAACCCTAAACTAAACCCTCACTCCTTAAACCCTAACTCCCTTAAACCCACTAAACCCAAAACCCTAAAAACCTAAAAACCCAAACCTAAAAATAAAATAAATAAATAAAACAAAATAAATAAAATAAAATAAAAACCTAAACCTAAACCTAAAAGTAAAATAAAATAAAAATAAAAATTAAACTAAAATAAAATAAATAAAAGCCTAAACTACACTAAAAAATAAATTAAACCTAAAATAAAAAACCTAATTAAAATAAAACCTAAATATAAAATGAAAATAAAATAAACCTAAAATAAAAACTAAATAATAACCTAAACATAAAAAATAAAACTAAAAATAAATTGTAAAAGAAATAAAATAAGAAAACCTAAACCCTAAACTAAAAAAAAGACCTATACCTAAAATAAATAAAATAAAATAAACCTATACCTAAACTAAAATAAACTAAACTAAAATAAATAACCCTAAAGTAAACCTAAAATAAACCTAAAATAATCCAAAGAATTAAAAATTTAAACAAAATAAAAACTAAATGTAAAATAAAAATAAAATAAACCTAAAATAAACCAAAAAATAAAATAAAATAAAAATAAAATAAAATCCTAAACCTAAAAATAAATAAAAAAATAAAACTATAAACCCTAAACTAAAAAAAAACTAAACTTAAAATAAAACTAAAATAACAAAATAAAATAAACCTAAATCAAAACTAAAATAAACTAAACTAAAATAAATAAAATCTAAACCTAAACATAAACCTAAACCTAAATAAAATAAAATAAAATAAACAAAAATAAAGTTAAATCTAAACTAAAAAAATAAATCATAAAGATAAACCTAAAATAAAAACATAAACTGAATCCTACAAAAATAAAATAAAAACCTAAACCTAAAAATATAAACTAAAATCTAAACCTAAAAATAAAATAAAAAAATAAAACAACTAAAAAATAAACCTAAACCTAAAAAATAATCTAAAATAAAAAACCTAAACTAAAATAAATAAACTAAACTAAATAAAAATTAAAAATAAAATTAAATAAAAATAAATAAAAATAAAAAAATAAAATAAACTAAAATAAATAAAAAGAAGCTAAATAAACTAAATAAACATAAAACTATTATTTTACTTATTTTTTTTTAAAAAAAATCCCAATACCCTAAGCTAACCCTAAATCATAAACCCTAGAAACCCTAAATCCTAAAGCCTAAACAAGACACCCTAAACCCTAAACTCCAATCCTTAACCCTAAACCCTAAATCCTAAAACCTTAAACCATAAAATCTTAAACCCTAAACTCTAAACCCAGAAAACCTAAAACCTAAAGTAAATAAAAGGTAAAAATAAAAAATATTAAAAAACCTAAACCTAAATTAAATAATAAACTAAAATAAAATAAAAATTTTAACTAAAACCTAAACCTAAACCAAAAAATTAAAAAAAAAAACTAATAAAAATAAACTAAAATAATAAAAAAACCTAAACTAAACTTAAAATAAAAATAAACCTAAGAATAAAAAACATAAATAAAGTAAAAACTAAAGGTAATATAAAAACCAAAAAAACCAAAAATAAAATAAAATAAAAACTAAATAAAAATATATACATAAAAATAAAACCTTAAAATAAATAAATAAAATACCTAAACCCTAAACTAAAAAAAAACCTCAACCTTAAATAAATATAAAATTAATAAAATAAAATAAAGCTATACCTAAACTAAAATAAATAAAGCCTAAATCTAAACCTTAAATAAACTAAACCTAAACCATAAACTAAATAAAATAAAATAAACTAAAAATAAACCTAAACCTGAACTAAAACATAAAACCTATAAATAAACAAAAAATAAAAACCTAAAACCTAAACCTAAAAAATAAAATTAAAATCTAAACCTAAACTTGAAAATAAAAAATAAACCTAAACCTAAAAATAAAAATAAAACTAAACTAAAATAATAAATATAAACCTAACCCTAAACATAAAAAAATAAACTAAAATAAAAAGCCTAAGCTAAAATAAATAAAGATAAAATAAATAAACTAAACTAAATAAAAATAAAAAAAACCTAAATAATAATATAAACTAAATAAATTAAAGAAACTAAATAAAGCTAAACCTACCAGTTTACTTATTTTTTTTAAAAAAAAACCCTAAATACTACCCTAAAACCCTAAACGTTAAACCCTAAACTAACCTTAAACCTTAAAAACCCAAAATCCTAAAGCATAAACCATAAACCTTAAATCCTAAACTCTAATGTAACCTTAACCCCTAAGCTAACCCTAAACCCTAAAATCCCTAAACCCTAAAAACTAAACCCTAAACCCTAACCACTAAACCCTAACTCCTAACCCTAAAGCCTAAACCTTAAAAAAAACCCTAGAACCCTAAACCCTAAAACTATAAATTCTAAACCCTAAACCCTAAACCCTAAACCTTATGCCCTAAACCCTAAACCCAAAACCCTAAAATCCTAGGAACCTAAACCTAAACTAAAGAAATCCCAAAAATAAAATAAATAAAATACCTAAACCTAAATAAAATAAAAAATTAAAAAAAAATAAAACATAAACTAAAACCTAAACCTAAACGTAAAAATAAAATAAAATTAAAAAATAAACTAAAATAAAATAACAAAAATCCAAAAATAACCTAAAAAATAAAATAAACCTAAGAATAAAAACCCCAAATAAAATAAAAGCTAAACCTAAAATATAAATAAAATAAACTTAAAGTAAAGTAAAATAAAAACTAAATAAAAACCTAAACCTAAAAAATAAACCTAAAAATAAAGACTAAAAATAAATAAAATATAAAACCTAAATCCTAAAGTAAAATGAAACCTAATTCAAAAATAAAAATAAAATAAGCAAAATAGAGTAAACCTAAACCTAAAATAAACTAAACTAAACTTAAACCTAATCTAAATAAATAAAATAAACTAAAAATAAACCTAAACCTAAACTAGATAATAAACTAAAACATAAACCTAAATAAATATTAAAACCTAATCCTAAAAAATTAAATAAAATCCTAAAATTAAACTTAAAAATAAAAAATAAAACCTAAACCTAAAAAAAAATAAAATAAAATTAAACTAAATGTAAACCTAAACCTAAACCTAAAATATCAATTAAAATAAAGAACTACAAAATAAAAAAAACTAAACTAAATAAAATACAAAATAAACTTAAATAAAATAAAAAATTAAGTTAACTAAAATAAATAATAAATAAACTAAATATACTAAATAAACCTAAACCTAAACTTAATTAAAAATAAACTCTAAACTAAATAAACCCTAAACCCTAAATAAACCCTAAAATAAACCCTAAACCCTAAACCTAAACTAAACCTAAACCTTAAACCCTAAACCCTAAACCTACCTAAAACCTAAACCTAAACCCTAAACTAAACCTAAAAAAAACTAAACCTAAACCCTAAACCTAACCTAAACCCTACTTAAACCCTACAAACTAAAACTAAACCCTATCTAAACCCTAAACCCTAAATCATAAAATCCTAAACCCTAAACACAAACCTAATCCTAAACTATACCCTAAAAGCATATAAACCCTAAACCTAAACCCTAAACTAACCCTATACCCTAAAAACTCTAAATAAACCCTAAACCCCAAAACTTAAACCTAAACCTAAAGTAAATTCAAATAAATAAACATACCCTAAACCGATAAACATAAACCTAAACCTAAACCTTAAGAATGGGAAAACCTTGATGACATCACCGTCAAGATCGGGTAGATCTTAAGGCAGAAGGGTGATGATTATCATTGTGGTTGTGGGATCTAGGTGTGGACAGAGGTGGTGGTCGAGTAGGTGGTTATGGAGGCGAGGAGAATGAGGTTATAGTGGTGGTGGAGGGAGAGATCGGGGATATTATGGTGGATCCCGCTACTCAAGAGCTCAGGTTGTTTCTAATGGAAACTGGAGAAACTAAAGAGTGAATGATTTGATCTGCTACTTATGGAATTGTGTTTTTATAGGAGAGACAGTTATAGTTATCTAGGATTTTGATTTGCTCTATGCGTGCTCATTTTTGATCTATGGCACCACTTGTGTCGTAGAAAACTTGCTATGTTACTTGGTTAATGAATTAAAAAAAAAAGAGATGTTGAATATGAATTTGTTCTTTATTAAAAAAAACCCTAAACCCTAAACTAAAATTTGAAACTTAATCCTAAAACCAAAAGCCAACAATTTTCTAAAGCCTTTTGTTGTGCTGGCTAAACCTTTATTGATCTTTTTGGATTGGAATTTTTGGTTTCTCTTGATTGGTGGCTACCTTTGGCCCTCTTTTGTGTGGTTGTTTTATCTTCTGATGATTTACACTGGCTGCAGCTTATGTTTCCTTCAATTGTTGGTTTTATTTTTGAGTAATTTAGTCATTTATGGTTGTTCTTCTTGGTTTGGCTTGGTGACTGTTTATTGTTGGGACTTTGGCTTGAGGGCTTCTATCTTGGTTTTGTTGGTTATTTCTCAATTAATTAGCATTGGTTTGGTGCTTGATGATGGCTAGTACTGGTTTTTCCTAGTTTGGAGCTTGGATGGGAATTTGGTTAATAGTTGTTGTTGGTATTTGGCTTTGTTCTAGCCTCTCTCTACGTTATTGTGATTAGTTATTTATGGTTTTATTTGGTGGTTTGGCTACTAGTCAGTGGTCTGCTTTTTTTGTTTAATGGTGATGGATCTGGAACTCTATGTACTATTGGCCTTGGATGTTTACTTATATCAGGTATGCAAACTATGATGGGTTTGATGTTACTCACATCTTCTCTATGGTTGTAGCATTACATATGATTATAACCCTTCTTTATGAAGTTTGAATGCTCATATGTATTGTTGCCCCTTGAGATGATCCTAACTAATCGTGAACCTTCTCTTTCTAAGCTCTCTCATTTTCCTCTCTTTATCCTTATCATTTTTAGGTATGACTTTTGCCTTTATAGTATTTTGCAATTTTTTTTTACAAGTTGGAACTATACAGAGGGTATGGTCATTGTCAACCCAAGTGATGTTGTTATGGATCTTGCTTATCTCGCTTTTTTAATGGAATCATGAACTACTGTTAACTCATCCTTTTACTATTTTCAAGATTTAATTGTCTTACTCTATGCCTTTTTCTCTTATGCCTTTTAGGCACTGTATTTGCTCTATTATTTTCTTTTCTTTTTCTAATGTACTTTGGGATGGGGGTTTAACTCTTTAGGTTTCTTGTAGCTCTGAGAGCAGTATAATTTTAGGGCTTTACCCCTTTTAAGGACATTATCTCTTTTCCTTTTATGGTAATAAAATTTTAACTTTCCAAAAAAAATACCTTAAACTCTAAACCTTAAACAACCCTAAACCCTAAAACCCTAATCCCTAAACCCTAAACCCTAAACCCTAAACACTAAACCCAAAAACCTAAACCCTAAACTCTAAAACCATAAATCATAAACCTTAAACTAACCCTAAACCCAAAAGCCTAAACACTATACCCTAAATGCAAAACCTTAAACCCTAACCCTAAACCCTAAAACTTAAACCCTAAAAATATAAAACCTAAAATCCTAAACCCTAAACCATAAAGCCTAAAGCCTAAACCAAAAACCCTAACCCTAAACCCTAAACCCCAAACCTTAAACCTAAACCTAAAGTAACTAAATAAATTAAAAAGTAAACCAAAACCCTAAAACCTAATAAAACTAAACCAAAACATAAATCTTAAGAATGGACAAAACCTTAATGGTAGGAACATCACAACCGTCACCTAGATCGGCTGGAGGCAAAGGCGGACATCATAGGGTGGTGTGGGATTTGCATGTGCTGGTGGTTATGGAGGCTAGAGGAGCGACGGAGGTTACAATCATGGTAGTGGCAGAGAGAAGGATCGGGGATATGTTGGTGGATCTCGCTACTCGAGAGGCCAGGGTGGTTCTAATGGGAATAGGAGAAACTGAAGAATGGTAGATCCGATCTGCTACTTATGGAACTGTATCTTTACAGTGGAGACAGTTCAAGTTATCTAGGGTTTTTGATTTGCTCTATGCATGCTCATTTTTTATCTATGTCATCGCTTATGTCTTAGAAAACTTAGTTTGTTACTTGGTTGATGAAATTGAAAAGAAGAATTATTGAATCTAAATTTATTCTCTACTAAAAAGAAAATTAAAAACCCTAAACGATAAACTAAAACTTGAACCTTAAACCATAAACCTACAATCCTAAACCCTAAACCTAAACCCTAAAACCCCTAACCATAAACCCTAAAATAGTAAACCAAAAATCCTAAACCCTAAAACCTACAGCCTTAAACCCTAAACCCTAAGCCTTAAAGCCTAAACCCTAAACCATAAACCCTAAACCCTAAACCCTAAACCCTAAACCCTAAACCCTAAAGCCTAAACCTTAAAAACCTCAAAACCTAATCCTAAACTAAATAAAACTTAAATCTAAATAAAATGAAAACCTAAATTAAAACCTATACCTAAATCTAAACCTAAAAATAAAATAAAATAAAAAATAAAAACTAAATTAAAATATAATAAATAAAATCCTAAGCTAAACTAAAAAAATAAAATATGCCTAAGAATAAAAAGCCTAAAGAAAATAAAAACTAAACATAAAATAAATATAAAATAAACCTAAAATAAAATAAAATAAAAACCTAAACCTAAGAAATAAACCTTAAAATAATACCTAAACCCTAAACTAAAAAAACCTAAACCAAAAATAAAAATAAATAAATAAAATAAACTTAAACCTAAACTAAAATAAACTAAACTAAAATAAATAAAACCTAAACCTAAAACTAAACTAAATAAAAGAAAATAAACTAAAAATAAACATAAACCTTAAATAAAAATTTAAACCTAAAAATAAACCTAAAATAAAAACCTAAAACCTAAACCTGAAAAAATAAAATAAAAACCTCAACCTAAACCTAAAAATAAAAAATAAAACCTAAACCTAAAAAATAAAATAAAAATAAAAATTAACTGAAAAATAAACTTAAACTTAAAAAAATAAACTAAAGTAAAAAAACATAAACTAAAATAAAGAAACTAAACTAAATAAAAATAAAAAATAAGCCTAAATAAAAATAAAAAATAAAATAAATTAAAATAAAGAAAATATAAACTAAATAAGCCTAAACCTATCGGTTTCTTTTTTTTTTAAAAACATAAACCCTAATTCCTAAACCCCAAACCCTAAACCTTAAACCAACAACCCTAACCCTAAAACCCTATGCCGAAAACCCTAAATCCTAAACCATAAACCCAAAACCCAAAACCATAAACCTTACCCTAAACCCTAAACCCCAAACCCTAAACCTAAACCTAAAGTAACTAAAAAATTATAAAATAAACCCAAACCCTAAAAACTAATAAACTTAAACCTAAACCTAAACCTTTGATGGGTTGAGATTATGATATATACTTTCTATTTGGAGGTTGAGATTATTTTAGGCTCATATTTCTTGCTCCTTATTTTTGCCTCTCCTCTTTTGCTTTTGGTTTTGCTCTATGTGGTTGGTTTTATTTAGTATGGTATTAATCAGAGCTGGGGTTTTTGGGTGGTTGAACCTATGAGATTAACTCTAGTGGCTGGCTATCTTTGGGATGAAGGATATTGGTATGTATGGTTGGTTGGTGGATTAATTTTTGTTCTTTATTTATTTTGGGTGGCTATGATGGTGGTTGTTTCTTGGTTGTTGTCTTGTTTGGTTGGTTTCTTTGCTCTGGTTTGGCTGGATGTTTTGCTAATTAGTTACCTATTTAATCGATGATGATAATCGGAACTTCGAGCTCTTGGTTGTTAACTATTTGGTTTAATTGAGGTAAGTTGGTTATGAAGGGTGGGATGCTTCCTCTATTATCCTTTTGTCTGGTAGCACCATAAGTGATTGTAACCCTTCTTCAAGTTTGGATACTCACATATCGCTTTCCCTTGAGATGAATGTGACTAAGCTTGAGCCATATCTAAGATTTTTATCATTTTGTTCCTTTTGTGTATTTATCTTATCCTTATTTCTAGATGTTTATCTCTATATTAAGTTCTTTGCAAGTTTGTGGCAAGTTTTGGGGCTATAGGTGGTTTGTGCATCTCTTAGAAGATTTTGGGATAAAGATGGCTCTAGCTAGCCTTCTTGGAATTTGGTGTTGTTTCTTTCTTAATTTTTTCCATTTCTTTATTTTAATTTGGTTTTTTTATAATAGGTAGGAAATTTATCTCTTTAGGTTAATTGTAGCTCTTTGAGCAGTAGTTTAGATGATTTATCCCCTTTAAGGACCTTATATCCCTTTCTTTTAGCAATAAAATTCTCCCAGTTTTGATTTATAAAAAAAACCTATGAATAGGTAACCTTGATGGCAAGAACATCACCATTAGCTAGCTTAGTAGATCCGGCGTGTGGTTATCAGTTGTGGGGGATCTGGAGGTGCTGGTGGATATGGAGGTGGTGGTTGGTGCAATGGTGGTTATGGAGGTGGGAGGAGCGACGGAGGTTACAGCCATGGTGGTGGTGGAGGGAGAGATTGGGGATATGATGGTGGATCCTACTATTCAAGAGGCCAGGGTGGTTTTGATTGGAACTAAAGAAACTAATAAATAGCCGATCTGATCTGCTGCTTTGGAACTATGTCTTTACAGTAGAGACGATTCTAGTAATCTAGAGTTTTTGATTTTCTCTATGCTTGCTCATTTTTAATCTCTATCGTCGCTTATGTCTTAAAAAACTTGGTGAATTACTTGGTTAATGAATTCAAAAGTAGAAAGTTGAATCTAAATTTGTTCTTTGTTAAAAAATTAACCAAAAACCTTAAACCTTAAATTAAAACCTAACCCTAAACCTAAAACCTAAACCCTAAATATTAAACCCTAAATCCTAAAAACTCTAGACCCTAAACCCTAAACTCTAAACCTTAAACCCTAAAACCCTAAACCCTAATAAACCCAAAAACTTAAACCCTAAACCCTATCCCTAAAAAAGATTTAAAAAGCCTACACCATAAACACTAAACCCCACACCCTAAACCCAAAACCCTAAACTAACCCTAATCCCTAAACCCTAAAAAGCTGAAAACCTAAACCTAAGCTAAATAAAACCTAAAAATAAAATAAATAAAAAACTAAACAAAAATAGAATAAAAATTTAAAATAAAATAAAAACATAAACTAAAACCTAAACTTAAACATAAAAAATAAAAATAATAAAATTAATAAAATCCTAAACTTTGATAAAAAAATAAAAAAACCTAAACAAAATAAAAACTAAACCTAAAATTAAAATAAAATAAAATAAAAACTAAATGAAAACCTAAACCTAAAAAATAAACTTAAAAACAAATAAAAAATAAAACCTAAATCCTAAACTAAAAAAAAACTAAACCTAAAATAAAAATAAAATAAACCTAAACCTAAACTAAAATTAACTTAGCTAAAATAAATAAAAGGTAACTTAAACCTAAAATAAACTAAACCAACACCTAAACCTAAACTAAACTAAATAAAATAAACTAAAACTAAACCTAAACCAAAACTAAAAAATAAAACCTAAAAATAAACCTAAAATATAAACCTAAAATCTAAACCTAAAAAAGTAAAATAAAAACCTAAACCTAAACCTAAAAATAAAAAATAAAAGCTAAACCAAAAAAATAAAATAAAAGTAAAACTAAACTAAAAAAATAAACCTTAACCTAAATGTAAACTAAAAAATAAACTAAAATAAAAAACCTAAACTAAAATAAATAAACTAAACTACATAAAAATAAAAATAAAAATAAACCTAAATAAAAATATAAAATAAAATAAACTAAAATAAATAAAAAATAAATAAAATAAGCCTAAATCTACCATTTTACTTAATTTAATAGAAATAAAAAAATAAAAAAATAAAAGAATAAAAAAACCCTAACCCTAAACCCTAAACCCTAAACCGTAAACCTATAACCCTAAACCTACAACCTCAAACCCAAAACTCAAAACCCTAAACCCTAAGCCCTAAAGCATAAAACTTTAGCCCTAAGACCTAAACCCTAAAACCATAAACCCTAAACACTAAATCATAAACCCTAAACTCTATTAAAAAAAAATTTAAACCCTAATCCCTAAACCCTAAACTAAAACCTAAACCTTAAACCTAAAACCTAAACCCTAAACCCTAAACCCTAAAAACTCTAAACCCTAAACACTAAACCAAAAAACTAAACCCAAAACCCTAAAACCCAAAACCCTAAAGCCTATACCCTAAACCCTAAAACCTAATCCTAAATAAGAAAATAAAATAAAATAAAATAAAATCTAAACTAAAACCTAAACCTTAACCTTAACCTAAACCTAAAAATAAAATAAATAAGAAAATAAAAAATAAACTAAAATGCAATAAATAAAACCTTAAACTAAATAAAAAAATAAACCTAAAATAAAAATAAATTAAACCTATAAAATAAAATAAATACTAAATAAAAACTTAAACCTAAAAAATAGCCTAAAAATAAATAAAAAATAACACCTAAACCCTAAACTAAAAAAAAACCTAAACCAAAAATAAAAATAAAATAAACAAAATAAAATAAAATTAGGCCTAAATTAAAATGAATTAAACTAAAATAATTAAAACACAAACCTAAACATGAAATAAACTACACCTAAACCTAAACTAAATAAAATAATATAGACTAAAAATAAACCTAAGCCTAAAATAAAAATTGAAACCTAAAAAACCTCAAATAAAAACCTAAAACTTAAACCTAAAAAAGTAATAAAAACCTAAACCTAAACCTAAACCTAAAAAAATAAAAATAAAAGTAAAACTAAGCTAAAAAAACTTAAACATAAACTTAATCCTAAAAAATAAACTAAAATAAGAAAACTTAAACTAAAATAAATAAACTAAACTAAATAAAAAAAATCCTAAATAAAAATAAAAAATAAAATACACTAAAATAAATAAAAAATAAACTAAATAAAGTAAATACACCTAAACCTACTAATTTATTTAAAATTTTTTTAAAAAAATAAACCCTAAACCATAAACTAAAAATAAAACCCAAAAATAAACCTAGGAATAAATAACCTAAATAAAATAAAAACTAAACATAAAATAAAAATAAAATAAACTTAAAATAAACTTAAAATAAAATAAAATAAAACCTAAATAAAATCCTAAGCCTAAAAAATAAAACTTAAAATAAATAAAAAAATAATACCTAAACTCGAAACCTAATAAAAAAACTAAACCTAAAATAAAAATGAAATAATCAAATTAAAATAAACCTAAAACTAAACTAAAATAAATAAAACCTAAACCTAAACCTAAACCTAAACTAAATAAAATAAAATAAACTAAAAATAAACCTTTTAAAAAAAAACTAAAATAGACCTAAAATAAAATCCTAAAATATAAATTTAAAAAAATAAAATAAAACCTAAACCTAAACCTAAACCTAAAAATAAAAAATAAAATCTGAACATAAAAAATAAAATAAAAATAAAACTCAACTAAAAAATAAACTTAAACCTAAACCTAAACCTAGAAAATAAATTAAAATAAAAACCTAAACTAAATAAAAATAAACTAAACTAAATAAAAAATAAAAATAAACATAAATAAAAAAATGTAAAATATACTAAAATAAATAAACCTTAACCTATTAGTTTACTTAATTTTTTTTAAAAAACTCTAAACCTTAAGATAACCCTAAAATCAAAACCCTAAAACCCTAAATCCAAAAGCCTAAACACTAAACCCCAAACCCTAGTCCCTAACCCTAAACACTAAACCCTAAAACCCAAAACCCAAAACCTTAAACCTTAAACCCTAAAAACCCAAAAATCAAAACTTAAATTAAATAAAACCTAAAAAAAATAAAAGCTTAGCCTTAAATAAACTAAACCTAAACCATAAACTCAATAAAATATAATAAACTAAAAACAAACCTTTTTGCCCAACAACCTTTCTTTACATAGAATATGCCTATTATGGCTAATTCCAAATTCAAAGAGGATGAAAAAAAATGATGATTCATTTTCTAATGAGTCTATTTCTTATTTTTGCTGGCATTAATTGATGAGAATGAGGATTTAAATGATAACCTAAATGTGGCTAAAATGTTTGAGCGAAATACTGATTTTGACATTGGTAATTATTCTTTGAATGGTATAATATCATCTCCTTCCCCTAATTCCAAGACTGATCTTCATTCTAATCCCACTTTTCAATAAAATGCTGATTTGGAAGAGGGGAAAGTTGTGATTAGAGATGTTCTTGTTGATTCTTATCCTATTAATAATATTTCTAATCAATCTCTATCCAATGGTGACACTTTGGTTAAAAACAAAAAATTTTAAACTATCCTAAAAAAAAACTAAAAACTCTAAGATGCAACCTCTTATTTTTGTCAGATCTACTAGATCTGGATCCTCTTCACATATATAATGTGTTGTTTCAATTTTTTTCGAAGAAGAATTTGTTATATTCTCTCTCTCTCTTTATTATTATCCTTTAATTTTCTTTTACAATTTTCTTTATGTTTAGTTTTTTATTTGGAATGTTGAGGGATATTTCATAATGATAGTAGAAATCTCTGTAAAATTAACAATATCTCTTTACTTATTATTATTGAACCTCTTATACATGCTGATAAAATCAATCATGTTACTAGAATGCTTGGCTTTACTAATTTTTTTCTAACATTAGTAATAAAATTTGGTGCTTTTGGAATAGCTTCTTAAATGTTTTAATTTTAGATGATCTACAACAAGTTATCAATGCTCAAATTTCTTTTGGTGACTCTTATGTGTTGGGCTCTTTTATTTATGCTTCTTGCAATGAGTTGAAATGTTCTTTGGGAGAATTTGAGAAGTTTTGCTCTTTTGTTAACAAACCTTGGTTGGTTGGGGTGATTTCAACACTATTATGTATTCTTCAAAAGAAGGAGTGGTTGCTCACTAATATTCATTATATGGAAGAACTTTCTAATATGATTCTTGATTGCAATCTTTTTTACACTGGTTTTAAAGGCTCTAATTATACTTGGCAAAACTCTAAGCTCTGCTAACATTTAGAAGAATTCTTTTCAACTCTCATTGGATTAATTAATGGCCCCTTACCTCTGTTGACCATTTTAGTAAAACTTTATTTGATCATGCCCCACTTTTGGTTTATGTTAAAGAAAACTCTAAAATATTAAACATCTTGCCCCTTTCAGATTTTAAAATATGTATATTCAACATCTAGATTTTCTTAAAGTCATGGCCATTAATTGGATTGCCCCTTTACACCCTGATGATTCGATTAGGGGTATGAATAGATTATGGTTTTAGCTTAAAAGCTTAAACAAAATTTGGTTTGGTGGAATAAACATTATTTTAAAAATCTTTTTGCTAATATAAAAAACATGGAACTTTTGGTTTGTGAACTTGAAAATGCTATTTTTACTGACTCTTCTAAGCTTAAAGATTTGAATGAAGCTAAAGATAAACTTGTTAATTATCGAATATGGAAGAGACCTATTGACAAAAAAAGATGCTAGTAAACATATATCTTGAAGGATAGAAATACTGTATTTTATGCTTTATCTAATAAAATTGAGCTTTAAATTATATCCAAAAAATGAAAAATGATATTGAGAATTGGATTACTGATATTAATGTTATTAAAGATTATGTTATTAACCACTTTAGAAATATGCTTAATAAAGCCACTCTTATGAAGCTATTTCTAATTCGCATTTGATCCCCTATTATTACCAATGATGATAATCATTAGCTTACTAGGTTGCCTAGAAGATGAGATTGGTAAAGTTCTCAATAGCATGAACATTGATTTGTTACTGAGGGTTATACTACTCAATTTTTTCAAAATAGTTGGTCTATTATTAAGCATGACTTAGTTGATGCTATTATTGATTTTTATTGGTAATCCTCTCCTTAAATATTTTTCAAGCACTTTTATTGTTCTCATACCTAAAAAAGATAATCCAATTTCTTGGAGTGATTTTAGACCTATTAGTCTTTACACTTTCTTTAATAAATTGATTTCTAAAATTCTTACTAATAGACTTAGTCCTTTATTTCAAAAAATTATCTCTCTCAACCAAACTATTTTGTTGGGAGATCTATATCGATAACATTCTTCTTGCTCAAGAGCTTATTCATGATTTTGATGTTCCAACTAGGTGGTAACATCCTTTTAAATTAGATATTTCTAAAGCCTTTGATAATATCTCTTAGATTTCCTTTTAAATATCTGCATTTATTTGGTTTCTCGATAATTTCATTAACCTTATTAAAAAACTAAATTAATAATGCCGGTTTTCAATTCTTCTAATGGTGAAGCTTTAGGCTTCTTTCCTTTTTTCATGGATTGAGACAAGGAGATCCTTTGTCCACTTTGTTTATTATTACTATGGAATACCTTTCTAGGAGTTTAAATTTATTATTCAATAACAACCCTAGCATGTACTTTAGAACCCTGGTATCCTATTTCTCATCTTAGCTTTGTTGATGATTTCATTATCTTTTGTAATGCTTTTTTCATCATATCAAAGACTTAAGAAATTTTAAATAATTTTGGTAGAGAAAGTGTTATTTCTATTAATGAAAGAAGAGCTACTTTATTACCTCCTCTAAAATTTCTAATAATAAAATCAATCATATCTTGAGAATCACTAACTTTAAACACCAACTCCCTATTAAATATATGGGTGCTCCTCTCAAAAGTCAAAAAGATCCCATCTTTTGACAACCTTATCCAAAAAATTTCTAATAAATTTGGTGGAATTTCACTAATAAAATTTGGGAATTTCACTTACTTTCTTTTTTGGTGTGCTTACTTTGCTTAGGAATACTCTTAATTCGATGCCTTTATATCTTATTCAAACCATTATCCCTACAAATTCTTTGTTAAATAGAATTGATCAACTCCTTAATAAATTTTTTTGGGGCTCTAATAATTTAGTTAAAATGATGCATTAGACTTCTTGGCATAAATGTTATGGTCCTCTGGGTGAAAGTGCACTTGGTTACAAACCTATTCATATATTTACACGCCTCCAATGAACGCGGAATTTTGAAAAAAGATAGCCTCTGGCTAATTTTATAGCTAAAATGCCAAGGTAACCCTCTAATATGTACTTATAAAGTTGGTGACTCCCGCTTTGGAAAAGGCTTTGCTCCATTAAATGGGAGGTCAATCCTAGATATCTTGGGGTAAGACAAATTTGATATCTTCTTTCTTTGGCAAAGTTAACTCAGATTGGTGGAATGGTAAACTTCATCTCTCTTTTGATTTTGATATTATTCCAACAATGGTGATTTTATTCTTAAAGAGGATTAGAGACATATTTCTTCAAATGTATTTATTAAATTGTGGAATAATATCATCCCTATCTCTTATTCTGTCTTTACTTGGAGAATAATAAAAAACTACATTCATGTTGATTCCTTGCTCTCGGATAAAGCATTTCATTTGCCTTCCAAATGTTATTATTATTTTCATATTGAAAAGGTTAGTCATGTTTTTGTTAATGGTGCTATTGCCTCTAAATTATGGGTTTGGTATTTTCTTTTTAATACTAACATTTCCATGGCTTTCTTTCTTTATATCAACTTCTTGAATCTTGTTTCCACAAAACTATGAAAGTTCATATCAAAGTTTTAATTTCCATTACCCTTATTTAGTTCATATGGATGAATAGAAATGATGCTAAATATCATGGTATTCCTATGAATCATAAAAGTATTATTGCTAGAACCAAAGAAAAAAGCCTTGCATTAATTAATGCTAATTTAATTAGTAACACACATTTTAGAGGTTGCAAATTTGTGGCCAAAAAATTGGGTCTTTACCTGCCTGAGATCACCTTCTATAAGGAAGATAAGATTATATATTGGATAAAACCTAATAATAATATTATTAAAATTAATATTTGATGGCTCATCTCTAATACATTTGATTATGTGGTGGTATTTTAGGATTTTGAAGGTAATGTCATTTTTGTTTTTGCTTATCCTCTTAAAGCTTGTTCAGTTATCTATGCTAAATTAATGGTTATAAACTAATATATTGACATTTGTTTGCAAAAAGGTTTCTTCAATATTTGGATTGAAGTTGATGCTCTTTTACTCATTGACATGCTAACTTCCACTAAGATGGGGAATGTGGATTTATTCTATCTTATTAATCATACTAGAACACTGCTCTCTCAAGTATGCTTTAAAATTTCTCACATTTGGCATGAATGAAATGTCTGTAGATTTTTGGCTAATCTAGTGCTAAATTAAATGATCTCACTTTTATGATAATCTTAATTTACCTAGACAATTGAGAGGGTTGGTTAATCTGATAACATCGGATTACCTTATCTCAAAAAAATTAAATTTTTGTGTTTTTGGTTTTCTATGTTTTTTTCTATGTGCATTTTCATTTTGCTTCATTCCTTTGGCCAGTTCACTCTCTTATCTAGTTTGTGCTGTAATATTTGGGAGATCTCTTTGAGGTGGTGGCTGGCTGTTAGCCTCTCTTGTTGGAGAGGTGTTCTCTTTGGAAGTCTATTTTATTTCAGGATCTGAATGTCAACAGTTTCTTCAAGTGATTCCTTGAACTTGTGGTGGCCTCCTTTTAGGTTATGCCTCTACCTACTTTTAGCTTTTCCCTTTTCTTAATATGTACTAGTTTAGCCTTTAGTTTTGATGGCTATATCCTTAGAAGAAGGTTTTTCTACTATTTTGGGCTGGGGGTCTTGTATTTGCTACTACCCTACTTGCTATCTTGGGTGGTTATTATTTGATGGCTATTGTTGATCATTTCACTCTTGAGTTTGTTTATGCTAGGCCTTTTGGTGGTTTTTGTCTCTTCATCCTTTTAGGCTTGGTGGCTTTTGTTTGTTGGTTTCTCTTTACCATGTGGCTAGAAGGGTGATTGGTGGTCGTTAGTATCATTTTCTCTTGTATTGGTTTTTTTATCCCGGTGTCTAGAAGGGGCCTTGGTCTATTTTTTGTCCACTGGGTGTTGGAGGTTGGGTGGTCCTCCAATTATGGCTTTTTTATTTGGTGATTACCATTTCTTTCTTTGTTGTTTTGGTGGCTTCTGGTTTGTCACTATGCCTATCTTTCTGTGTTGGGATTTCCTCCCCTTTGGACTAGCTTCCTTATTGAGTTGGCTCATCTGCACTTTGTTAATTAGTGGGTAGCTGGCTTTGTGGTTTGGTTGGTTGGTTTGGTTTGGTTGTTTTCATTTTTGGTTTTGTTTCTAAACTATTATTAGCTGGAAGGGTTGCCTTTGGTGGTTTTTCTTTATTTTATTTTTGGCTTTATGGTGGCTATTTGTTAGTTGTTGATACTGGTTGTTTGCTCAATTGGCGCTATTTTTCCTTGAGTGCTCTTGGTTTATTATTTTTGAGGATTGGACTACTTTTGGTTTCTTTGGCTCCCTTTGTTTCCTATGTCTTGCCTCTTGGTTGGTAGGGTGGGCTTGGCTATTTTCTCTACTGCCTTTGGTGGTGATTTTCTACTATTTTTTGGATGCCCCTTTGGTCTCCTCATGGGTTCTTTTTCCTCTCTCTAGTGATGCTATTTTCCTATTGCTATCTTCCTGTCTCTGAATGAGGTATTTTGACTGCCTTTTTATTTCTTGCCTCTATTGCACGGGTTGGATGGTGGGCATTGTTAGTGTTTGTGATCAATTTTTGGAATTGTTGGTTTCTTAGTGCTAGTTGTTAGTTTTATTTTGGGATGTTACTTATGGTTGTCTGTGACACTAGTGGGTTTGGTTCCTATCCATGGTGGTTTGCTTTTGGGTGAAATCTTGCGGCTCTTTCATTTCTCTATGTTTTGTTGATGCTACTTCCTTCCGCTTGGTGGCCTTTAGTCATTTGGGATTTGTTTTCGCTGTAGGTACTAGAGAATTGTTGACTTTCACTCTTTGGTGGATTGCCTTTGGGAAGGTAAATTGGCAATGATGGTTGGGATGATTTCCCTATTTTCTTTTGGTTAGTAGTAGCATATGTGACTGTAACCCTTCTTTTGAAGTTTGGATGCTCACATTTGTGGTTGCCACTTAAGATGAAGGTGACTGAGCCTAAGCATTATTTGAAATTTTCTCTTATATTGCTCGTTGTTATGTGCTTAAGCTTGATTTTCTCTAGCTATGCTAATTACATCTTCTAGTAGCTTGCAGGATTCTTTATAGGTTCTTTGCAAGTTTCAGATCCTGGATGTGGTTTGTGCAACTCTCAGAAGACTTTTGATTCTAGTAGTGGGCTTTGACTGATCCTCCTATTTGCTATATTGTTTCTTAGTTATTTTTGGTCTTTTTTTAGTTTTATTTCTTTACTTTGTTGATTAGATGGGGACATTTCTCTCTAGGCTGAATGTAGCTCTTTGAGCAATAATTAAGAAAATTTTCCCCTCTTAAGGAACTTGTACTCCTTTATTTGTGGCAATAAAATTCTCCCCTTTATGGGTTTTCTTAAAAAAAAATCTTAAATCCTAAACGAAAGACCTAAACCCCAAACCCTAAACCTTAAAAACCTAGAAACCTAAACTTAAATTAAATAAAACCTAAAAATCAAATAAAAAAATTAGAAACCTAAATAAAATAAAAATATAAAATAAAATAAAAACCTAAACCTAAATAAAATAAAATAAAATAAAATAAAATAAAATAATAAAATAAAATAAAAAATAAAACAAAACTAAAATAAAATAAATAAAATCTTAAACTAAACTATAAAATAAAATAAACCTAAAAATAAATAAACCTAAATAAAATATAAAACTAAACCTAAAACATAAATAAAATAAACCTAAAAATAAATACAAAATAAAACCTAAACCCTAAACTAAAACAAAACCTAAACCTAAAATAAAATAAAATAAAATAAAATACACAAATATAAATAAACCTAAACATAAACTAAAATAAACTAAACCAAAATAAATAAAACCTAAACATAAAATAAACTAAATCTAAACCTAAATTGAATCTAAATAAAATAAAATAAATTAAAAATAAACCTAAACCTAAACTAAAAAAATAAAACAAAAAAATAAACCAAAAATAAAATCCTAAAACCTGAAACTAAAAAAATCAAATAAAATCCTAAACCTAAATCTAAAAAATAAAATAAAGATAAACACAACTGAAAAATAAACCTAAACCTTAACCAAAAACATAAACTAAAATAAAAAACCTAAATTATAATAAAAATAACTAAACTAAATAAAAATAAAAAATAGAACTAAATAAAGCTAAAAAATAAAGTAAACTAAAATAAATAATAAATAAACTAAATATACCAAGTAAACCTAAACCTATCAGTTTACTTAATTTTTTTTAAAAAAGCCTTAAACCCTAAATCCTAAACATTTAACCCTAAAACCTAAACCATAAACCCCATAAAACCCTAAGCCCTCAACCCTAAACCTTAACCTTAAACCCTAAACCCTCAAAGCATAAAACCTAAAACCCTAAACCTTAAACTCTAAACTCTAAACCCTAAACCCTAACCTAAACCCTAAACCCTAAACCAAATCCTAAAGCCTAAACTTAAAACTAAACCTAATGTAACTAAATAAATTAAATAATAAACATAAACCCTAAAACTTAATAAACCCAAACCTAAACCTAAACCCTAAGAATGAGTAGAACCTTGACGACAGGAACATCACCGCAACTGCCTAATCTGCAGGGAGGTGAAGGTGGAGGGATGGTGCAAGTGGTGGTGGGGTTTTGGAGTTGTGGATAGAAGAAGTGGAGTAGTGGTAAGGTGAGGAAAACCTGCCATGGATGGTGATGGTGGAGGGAGATCGGGGATATGATGGTGGATCCCCCTACTCGAGAGGCTAGGGTGGTTCTGATGGGAACTAGAGAAATTGAAGAATGGTTGATCCGATCTACTACTTATGAAATTGTGTCTTTACAATAGAGACAGTTCTAGTGGTCCAGGGTTTTTGATTTGATCTATCGTGCTCATTTTTATCTATGTCACCACTTATGTGTTAGAAAACTTAGTATGTGTTACTTGGTTGATGAAATCAAAAGATGAAATGTTAAATCTAAATTTGTTCTCTGTTAAAAAAATAGCAACCAAAAATGCTAAACCCTAAACTAAACCCTAAAACTAAAAGCTCAACCCAATAATTTATTAGAGCCTTTTGCTATGCTGGCTGAACTTTTGTTGATCCTTTTGGATTGGACTTTTTAGTTTCGGGTGGTTGGTAGCTGCCTTTGTCCTCCTTTGGTGTGGTTATTTTGTCTTCTAGTGAGTTGAATTGGATACAACTTATTTTTCCTTCAGTTGATGGTTTCATTTCTGAGCTATTTAGTCATTTATGGTTGCTCACCCTAGTTTAGCTTGGTGACTGCTTATTGTTGGAACTTTCACTTGAGGGCTCCTATCTTGGTTTTGTTGGTTGTTTCTATATTAATTAGCATTGGTCCGGTGCTTGCTGATGGCTAGTTCTAGTTTTCCCTAGTTTAATGGTTGTTGTTCATGTTCTAACTTTGTTCTAGCCTCTTTCTAGGATATTGTGATTAGTCTGTTGTGCTTTTTGTTTGGTGGTTTGGCTGCTAGCTGGTTGATGCTCGGTTGCTTCTTGTTTAATGGTGTTAGATCTAGAATTCTATGGACTGTTGGCCTTAGAGGTTTGCTTAAATCAGGTATGCTGGCCATGATGGCTTTGATGTTACTCACCTCTTCTCTCTGGTTGGTAGCATTACATATGATTGTAACACTTCATTATGAAGTCTGGATGCTCATATTTATTATTGCCCCTTGAGATGATCCTAATTGAGCTTAAGCCTTCTCTTTTTAAGATCTCTCTTTTTCCTCTATTTAT
Organism: Cymbidium sinense; assembly: GCA_021442155.1. Lineage (NCBI taxonomy): Eukaryota > Viridiplantae > Streptophyta > Magnoliopsida > Asparagales > Orchidaceae > Cymbidium > Cymbidium sinense. Next base: position 5,906,229 of record CM038225.1, on the reverse strand, counting down.
CCTTATCCTTTTTAGCTATGACTTTTGCCTTTGTAGTGTTTTGCAGATTTCTTTTATAGGTTAGAACTTTACAGAGGGAATGGTCATTGATCAGTCAACCCAAGGGATGTTGTAGTGGATCTTGCCTATCTTACTTTCTCAAAGTAATCATGAACTGCTGCTGACTCATCCTTTTATTATTTTCAGGATTTGTTTTAGTCTTACTCAATGTCTTTTTCTCTTATGCTTTTTAGGTGCTATATTATTGCTTTATCCTTATCCTTTTCTAATGTACTTAGATGGGGGTTTAGCTCTCTAAGTTTTGTGTAGCTTTGAGAGCAATATAATTTTAGAGCTTTACGCCTTTTAAGGATATTATACCTTTTCTTTTATGGTAATAAAATTCTAACTTTCCCAAAAATAAAAACCCTAAACCCTAAACCCTAAACCCTAAACTAACCTTAAACCCTAAACCCTAAACCCCAACCCTAAAACCCTAAATGCATAAAACCTAAAATCCTAAACCCTAAACCCTAAACCATAACCATAACCCATAAACCCTAAACCCCAAACATTAAACTAAACATAAAGTAACTAAATAAATTTAAAAATAAACCTAAACCCTAAAACCTAATAAACCTAAACCTTCAGAATAGGAAAAACCTTGATGGTAAGAACTCACATCAACCGTGGCCTAATCACAAATGGAGTGATGGCAGGCGCACTATGCTGGGTGGTGGGGATCTAGCCGTGAATAAGGAGGTGGTGGAGTAGTGGTTTTATGGAGGTTAAAGAGAGATGAGATGTGATGGTTCATCTCACCTAGAGAGCTGGTTTCATGGGAATTAGAGAAACTAAAGAATGACCGATCCGATCTATAGCTTATGAACTGTGTCTTTATCATAAATTCTAGTTATTTAGCATTTTTGATTTTCCCTATGCAATCTCATTTTTTATCTATGTCATTGCTTGTGTCTTAGATAACTTGGAATGATACTTGGTTGATGAAATAAAAAAAAAGAAATGTTGAATCAAAATTTGTCTCTGTTAAAAAAAAAAACTAAAACCCCTAAACCCTAAACCTACATACGTAAATCCTAAACCCTAAAACCCTAAACCCTAAACCCTAAACACTAAACCCTAAACCTTAAAACCCTAAACCTTAAACCCTAATCCCTAATCCCTAAACCTTAAATCCTACAACCCTAAACCCTAAACCCTAAACTCTAAACCCTAAACCCTAAAAACCTAAAAACCTAAACATAAACTAAATAAAACCTAAAAATAAAATAAATAAAAAACCTAAATCTAAGTAAAATAAAAACCTAACCCTAAACCTAAACCTAAAAATAAAATAAAATAAAAAATAAAAACTAAAATAAAATAAAATAAATAAAAACCTAAACTAAACTGAAAAAATAAAATAAACCTATGAATAAGAAACCTAATTAAAATATAAACTAGATGAAAAATAAAAATAAAATAAACATAAAATAAAATAAAATTAAAACCTAAATTTTAAAAAATAAACCTTAAAAAAATCTAAACCCTAAACTAAAAAAAAACATAAACCAAAAAAAAAAATAAAGAAAATAAAATAAGCATAAACCTAAACTAAAATAAACAAAACTAAAATAAATAAAACCTAAACCTAAACCTAAACTAAATAAAATAAAATAAACTAAAAATAAACCTAAACTTAAGCTAAAAAGTAAAACTAAAACTAAATCTAAAATAAAACCTCAAATTTAAACCAAAAAAATAAAATAAAATCCTAAACCTAAACCTAAAAGAAATAAAATTGAATCCTAAAAAATAAAATAAAAATAAAACTCAATAAAAATAAACATAAACCTAATCTTAAACTTATAAAATAAACTAAAATAGAAAACATAAACTAAAATACATAAACTAAACTAAATAAAAATAAAAAATAAACCTAAATAAAAATAAAGAATAAAATTAACTAAAATAAATAAAAAATAAACTAATTAATCCTAAACCTACCGGTTTACTTAATTTTGAAAAAAAACCCATAAACCCTAAATCATAAACCCTAAACCCTAAACCCTAAACTAATAACTCTAAACCCTAAACCCTAACCCTAAACCCTAAACCCTAGACCCTAAAAGTATAAACCCTAATACCCTAAATAATAAACCCTAAATCATAAACCCTAGACCCTAGACCCTAAACCCTAAACCTAAACCTAAAGTTACTAAATAAATTAAAAAATAAACTTAAACCCTAAAATCTAATAAACCTAAACCTAAACCTAAACCCTAAGAATGGTATCTCCTTCTGATGAAGGTTGGGATTATTTCTTATTGGTATTATTGAGCTTTGGTTGCCCTCTAGTTTTGGTGGCTCTCTCCTCTTGTTGGTCTCTTGCTGTGTTGGTTTTATGATGGCCTGGTGATTGGCAGGCTTTGGAGCTTGCTTGATTGCCTTTTTCCCTAACCGCTTTTATTTCTTGTGAGGGTTTATTGGTTGGTGGTTGCTTGATGGATATTGTTTTTTCCAGCCTTTTGCTTTTTGGTTTTGGCTATCTAGCGTCGTGATTATTGGTTGAGCCTGGCCATGGGCTTTGTTCCTTCTGGCTGATAATTCTCTCTAGAGTCACACCCATCTAGTTTTGTTCCCCTTTTTGGTGGTCTTTTGATATTTTTTTGTGGTGTATGCCTATGGGATGGCCCATTAGCTCATTTCTTTCTATTGTGGATGAACTTGTATGTGGTTTTTATTCTTGGCTCTGATATTTCCAATGATTCCCGCTATGTTTGGCTGTCCTTGATGGCTAGCTGATGTTGGTTGGTGGATCTGAATTTTGGTTCTTACCTTTTTTCCTTTGTTTTGGGTGGTTTGATGGTGGTTATTTCTTGGTCGCTATCTTGTCTTGGTTTCTTTTCTGGTTGTGGTTGGTTAGTTACCTATCTAATCTTGATGATAAGTACTAGAACTTGGGTAGCACTTGGCTGTTGGTTATTTGGTTTAATCGAGGTAAGTTGGCTATGATGGCTAGGATGTTTCCCCTATTATCTTTTTAGCTAGTAGCACCATATTTGATTGTAACCCTTCTCTTGAAGTTTGGATGCTAACATATCCTATTGCCCCATGAGATGAATGTGACTGAGTTTGAGCCTTATCTAAGATTTTTATTATTTTGTTTCATTTGTGTAATTAGCTTGTCCTTATTTGTAGATGATTTTCCCTATATTAAGTTCTTTGCAGGTTTGTGGCTGGTTTTGGGGTTGTAGGTCGTTTGTGCATCTCTTAGAAAATTTTAGGATATAGATGTCTTTAGGTAACCTTTTGGAATTTTGTGCTATTTCTTTCTTAGTTTTTGTCTTTTCTTTCTTTTGGTTTGGCTTTCTTGTAATAGGTTGGGGATTTATATCTTTAGGCTAATTGTAGCTCTTTGAGCAATAGTTTAAAGATTTATCCCTTTTAAGGACTTTATATTCCTTTCATTTTATCAATAAAATTCTCCCACTTTTCATTTAACAAAACCCCAAGAATTGGTAGAACCTTGATGGAAGGAACATAACCGTCAACCAGGCACAGTCTAGATCATGCAGTGGAGGCAAAGGCAGAGGCAGCAATTATCGTGGTGGTGGGGGATCTAGAGGTGTCGGTGGATATGGAGGTGGTGGTTAGAGTAGTGGTTGGTATGGAGGCAGGAGGAGCAACCAAGGTTACAGTAGTGGTGGTGACAGAGGGAGAGATCAGGGATATGATGGTGGATCCCACTACTCGAGAGGCCGGGGTGGTTTTGATGGGAACTGGAGAAATTGAAAAATGGTTGATCCGATCTGGTGCTTATGGAACTGTCTTTACAGTAGAGACAGTTCTAGTTATCTAGGCTTTTTGATTTGCTCTATGCGTGCTCATTTTTTTATCAATGTCATTGCTTCTATCTTAGAAAACTTAGTGTGTTACTTGGTTGTTGAATTCAAAAAGAAGAAATGTTGAATATGAATTTATTCCCAATTAAAAATAATTAATCAAAAATCGTAAGTCCTAAACTAAAACCTAAACCCTAAACCTTAAACCCTAAACCCTAAAAATCTTAAACCCTAAACCCTAAACACTAAACCATAAAATCCTAAACCCTAAACCATAAATCTTAAAACTTAAACCCTCAACCTTAAACCCAAAACCCAAGAAAAAAAACCATAAATCCTAAACCTTAAACCCTAAAAAGATAAAAAACTTAAAGCTAAACTAAATAAAACCTAAAAATAAAATAAATAAATAAAGCTAAACCAAAATAAAATAAAATAAAAAACATAAACAAAAACATAAACTTAAACCTAAACTTAAACCTAAACCTAAAATGATAATAAAATAAAAATTAAAAACTAAACTAAAATAAATAAAAACCTAAACTAAACTAAAAAAGAAAATACCTAAATAAAATTAAAATTATACCTACAATAAAAATAAAATAAACCTAGAAAAAATAAAATAAAATAAAATAAAAACCTAATCCTAAAAATAAACCTAAAAAAAATCTAAAAAGTAATAAAAAATGAATCCTAAACCCTAAACTAAAAAAAACATAAACCTAAAATAAAAATAAGATAAACCTAAACCTAAACTAAAATAAATAAAACCTAAACCTAAACCTAAACCTAAACTAAATAAAAATAAACTAAAAATAAACCTAAACCTAAAAAAATAAACCAAAATAAAACCTAAAAATTAACAAAAAAAATGTAAACTTAAACCTAAAAATAAATAAAACCAAAACCTAAAAAATAAAATAAAATAAATAAACTAAAAAATAAACTTAAACCTAAACCAAAACCTAAGAAATAAACTAAATAAAACCTAAATTAAAATAAGTAAACCTAAAATAAATAAAATAAACTAAATAAAAATAAATTTGAAGCTAAATATAAATAAAAAAATAAACTAAATTAGCTAAATAAACGTAAACCTAACCCAAATCCTTAAATCCTAAACCTACAACCTTAAACCCTAAACCCTAAATCCTAAACCCTAAATCCTCAACCCATAATCCAAATCAAAACCCTAAACCATAAACCCTGAACCCTAAATCCTAAAACACCAATCTCAAAACCTTAAACCCTAAACTAACCCTAAACCCTAATTCTAAACCCTAAAACCCTAAACCATAAAGCCTAAACACTAAACCCTAAACTCAAAACCCTAATCCTTAATCCCTAAACCCTAACCCTAAAATCTTAACCCTAAAACCCTAAACCCTTAACCCTAAACCCTAATCCTTAAACCCTAACCATAAACCCTAAATGCTAAACTTAAACCTAAAGAAACTAAATAAGTAAAAAAATAAATCTAAACCCTAAAACCTATTAATCCAAAACCTAAAACTAAAGCTAAACCTTAATAATGGGCGAACTTGGCAGAACATAGTGTCAAGTAGCCTAGATCCGCATTGGAGGCAAAGGTGGAGGCGACCGTTATCATTGTGGCGGTGAGAGATTTGGAGGTGCTGATGGATATGGAGGTGGTGATGAGCAAAGTTATTATGGAGGAGGAGGAGCGAGGTTCTGCCTTGTGGTGAGGGAGATTGGAGATATAATGGTGGATCCCGCTGCTTGAGAGGTGGTGGTGGATCCCACTACTCGAGAGGCAGGGGTGGTTTTGATGGGAACTGGAGAAATTAAAAAATGGTTGATCCGATCTGCTGCTTATGGAACTGTGTCTTTACAGTAGAGATGATTCTAGTTATCTAGGCTTTTTGATTTGTTCTATGCATGCTCATTTTTTATCAATGTCATTACTTCTATCTTAGGAAACTTAGTGTGTTACTTGATTGATGAATTCGAAAAGAAGAAATGTTGAATCCGAATTTATTCTCAGTTAAAAATAATTAACCAAAAATCATAAGTCCTAAACTAAAACCTAAACTCTAAACCTAAAACCTAAACCCTAAACCTTATACCCTACACCCTAAACCCTAAAAATCCTAAACCCTAAACCCAAATACTAAACCCTAAAATCCGAAACCCTAAACCATAAGCCCTAAAACTTAAACCCTCAACCTTAAACTCAAACCCAAGAAAAAAAACCCTGAATCCTAAACCCTAAAAGGATAAAAAACTTAAAGCTCAACTAAATAAAACCTAAAAATAAAATAAATAAATAATCCTAAACCAAAATAAAATAAAATAAAAACCTAAACTAAAACATAAAATTAAACCTAAACCTAAACCTAAACCAAAAAAGATAATAAAATAAAAAATAAAAACTAAACTAAAATAAAATAAATAAAAACCTAAACTAAACTAAAAAAGAAAATACCTAAATAAAATAAAAACTATACCTATAATAAAAATAAAATAAACCTAAAATAAAATAAAAACAAAATAAAAACCTAATCCTAAAAAATAAACCTAAAAAAAATCTAAAATGTAATAAAAAATGAAACCTAAACCCTAAACTAACAAAAAAACATAAACTTAAAATAAAAATAAGATAAACCTAAACCTAAACTAAAATAAATAAAACTAAAATAAATAAAACCTAAACCTAAACTTAAACCTAAACTAAATAAAATAAAATAAACTAAAAATATACTTAAACCTAAAAATAAACAAAAAATAAAAACTTAAAAAATCAACTTAAAAAAAATAAAATAAAAGCGTAAACCTAAACCTATAAATAAAAAATAAAATCAAAACCTAAAAAATAAAGTAAAAATAAAATTAAACTAAAAAATAAACTTATACCTAAACCAAAACCTAAGAAATAAACTAAATAAAAACCTAAATTAAAATAAGTAAACCAAAAATAAATAAAATAAACTAAATAAAAATAAAGTTGAAGCTAAATAAAAATTAAAAAAACTAAATTAGCTAAATAAACTTAAACCTAACCTAAATCCTTAAATCTTAAACCTACAACCTTAAACCCTAAATCCTAAATCCTAAACCCTAAACTCTAAACCCTAAACCCTAAATCCTCAACCCTGTAATCCAAACCTGAACCCTAAATCCTAAACCCTAAAAGACCAATCCCTAAACCTTAAACCCTTAACTGAACCTAAACCCTAAAAACCTAAACCCTAAAACCTAAAACCTAACCTAAACCTAAACCTAAACCAAATTTAAACACTAAACCTAAAACCTAATCCCTAAACCCCACTAAACCTAAAACCTAAACCCTAAACCCTAAACCCTAAACCCAAAACCCTAAACCTTAATCCTTAAACCCTAACCCTAAACCTTAAATGCTAAACCCTAAACCTAAACCCTAAATGCTTAACCTAAAACTAAAGAAAGTAAATAAATAAAAAAATAAATCTAAACCCTAAAACTTAATAATCCAAAACCTTAACCTATACCTAAACCTTAATAATTTGCAGAACCTTGAAGGTAGGAACATCAGTGTCAACTAGGCTCAATCTAGATCTGGCATTGCAGGCAAAGGTGGAGGCGAGGGTTATCGTTGTGGTGGTGGGAGATTTGGAGGTGCTGATGGATATGGAGGTGGTGGTCAGAGCAGTGGTTGTTATGGAGGCAAGAGGAGTGATGGAGGTTACAGCCATGGTGGTCGTGGAGGGATAGATTGGGGATATGAAGGAGAATCCCACTGCTCGAGAGGTGGTGGTGGTTTTGATTGGAACTAGAGAAATTGAAGAATGGCTGATCCAATCTACTGCTTATGGAACTGTGTCTTTATAGTTGAGATAGTTTTAGTTATCTATGGTTTTTGATTTGCTCTATGTGTGATCATTTTTTATCTATGTCATCGGTTGTATCTTAGAAAACTTGGTGCGCTACTTGGTTGGTGAAATCAAAAAGAAGAAATGTTGAATATTAATTTATTCTCTATTAAAAAAACCTTAAACCCTAAACCCTAAACTAAAACCTAAATCCTAAACCTAAAACCTAAACCCTAAACCTAAACCCTAAAAACCATAAACCCTAAACACTAAACCCTAAATATTAATCCCTAAACCTTAAAACCTAACACCCTAAACCATAAACCTTAAATCCAACACACCCTCTCCTTTCGGCCGCGGCTCTCTCTAGAAATTTTGTGTTCCCTTTCATTTTTCTTATGGTTTGGCCGCTCCTCGGTCTTCCCTAATCGTATTTTTTGGTTTAATGCTCTTAATTTGGCCGCTTATGTGATTTTTTCTTGATCTTATAATGGCAAAGGCACTGCTTTCCATGCAACCGAGCTCGTCAAACTTGGAGGCATCGGCTAAGCCTTCTGATCTATAAGGTAATTTGGATCCAACTTCATCTGTTACTGCGCCTAATGTTAAGTCCTTCAAGGATGCATTATCTGGTAAGAACACTTGTCTAATGCTTCAGTTAACTTAATCTCAACTTCCTTCTATGGAATGCCGGCTGTAATGTGCTTAAATCTTGATGTGGAAAAATTGGCAAAGCCCTTTGAATTTTCATTAGTTGGAAAATTTTCCTTATGTCGGCCGACTCTTGACAATATTCGATCCTTCTTTCATAGCCTAAAGCTTTCGAGTTTTCACTCGTTGATTGATCCTAAATATCCTTATTCTATAAATGATTTAAACTACTCAAGAGTATTTGCTCGTCGCTCCTACTTTGTGTACAATTGTCAAATGAGGCTCTTGAAATGATCACCTCTTTTTGATATCAAAGAGGAATCCCCTATTGTTCCTTTATGGCTAGCCTTTTCAAACATGAGGATACATTATGTTACCCATCAAGTCCTATTTACGGTTGGGGCTCTCTTTGGTAGGCCTCTTCAAATTGATCAAGCCACCACCATGAGATCTCGGCCATCATGCCTGCCCGTATCATGGTTGAGATTGATATTACCAAAAAGTACCCTAAAGAAGTTTGGATCGGTCAAAAAATTTGGGAATAATCGAAAGTGGAATTTGAAAATTTCCTATTTTGCACACACTGTAAGATCCATGGTCATGATCACTCTGAATGCTTTGTGTTACAACCTAATCTTAAAAAGAATAAATTATCGGATCCTAATCCTACTCTAAGAAATGAAAAAACTAATAAGTTCGCTTATGTGCCTAAAGCTACTCAAAATGGAACTCACCCTCCTACCCCTACTCCTTTACTATCTACTGATTTGCCTATTGGTGATGATATTGAGGTTTGTGAGGAAACTAATGATAACTTAATTAACATTACTCCTACTTGTAATAATTTGGCATCACAAGACAATCCCTTGACTCATATGAATCATAATGGTGATTTGAATGGGAATCTCAAGTTGGATCAAAATCTCAAAACTAATTCTGGAATTGTTCTAAAAAATGTTGATACTTTGAGGACCAAAATTTGAATAATCATCATGGAAATGAGAATGAAATTTATGCTATTAATGGTGTCACAACCTCTCCTTCTATTACCCTAGTGAGTGATATCCATGTTAATCCAATTTCTCAACCTAACTCGATACAAGAAGAGAAATCACCATTAGAATGCTTTGATGACCGCTATTCTCAATATCACCAACCACTCCCTTTCTGATGGAGATACATTAGACATAGATAGGCCTTTTCAAACTATTATTAAAAAAATCCCTTAAAGCTAGAATGTTCACTAATAGCTCCACTAGAACCACTTGATCTTCTCTAACTTCCCACAAATAATTGCTTCATGCTCCCTTTTTCTTCTTCAATTTTTTTTGTTATCTCTTTTCTTTTCCTTCCAACTTATTATGATTTTCTTATTTGTAATGTTTAGGGTATTGGGACTCTCACCCCTAATGTTAGAGCCTTTGTCGCACTCATAACATAACCTTACTTGTTGTTATTGAGCCATTCATTCACTCTTCTAAGATCACCCATGTTGCTAGAATGCTTGGATTTCAAAATTTTTTTTTTATAATATTAGTAATAAAATTTGGTATTTTTGAAATAATTTAAACAACATTTCTATCCTTGATGATCTCGAACAATTGGTTAATGTTCAAATCTCATTGGGTGAATTTTTTGCTCTTGGTTCCTTTATCTATGCTTCTTGTAATAGAGCTGGTAGGAATGTCCTTTGGGATCACTTAAGAACCTTCACCTCCTCGGTTAACAAACCCTGGTTAGTTGGGAGTGATTTCAACACTATTATCACTTCCTTGGAAAGGAGGGGAGGTTGCTCTCCTAACATCCATTCCATGGAAGATTTCTCTAATATGATCCTCGATTGCAACCTGATTAATATTGGTTTTTCTGGCTCCGACTATACATGGCATAACTCTAGACTTTGGCAGCAACTTGATAGGACCCACTTTAATTCCCTTTGGATCAATCAATGGCCCCTCACTTCTATTGAGCATTTGAGCAGAACTTTTTCTGAACATGCTCCACTTTTGATCTCTATCAAAACTTCTTCCAGTAATCTTTCCTCCCCTACTCCTTTTAGATTCCAAAATATGTTGACCCAACATCGTGATTTCATTAATGTTGTTTTCATTAATTAGATGGCCCCTATTCACTGGATAATTTCATTAAAGGCATGATTTGGCTTTGGCTTAAGCTCAAAAGACTTAAACAAAATCTAAATTGATGGAACAAGCATCATTTTAAAAATCTTTTTGCCAATCTCAAAATTACAAAATAATTAGTTTGCTCCCTTGAAGATGTTGTTTTAACTGATCCTAGTAAGCTTGATGAGTTGAACACTGCTAAAGATAACTTGATAAATTATCAAAATATTGAGGAAACCTACTGGCATCAAAAGGCTGCTAGCAAACATATATTGATGATGACAGAAATACAAGATATTTTCATGCTCTTTTCAAAAAAAAAGGAAAGCCTTAAACTCTATTCAAAAAATCAAAAATATTAACGGTAGCTGGATCATTGATAATAATGAAATTAAAGATTCTGTCATACACCATTTTCAAATTTATTAAACATCAACCCTCCCTTAGAAATCCTCTCCAACACACACTTGATCCCCTCTATGATTACTAATGATGAAAATCATTTACTCACTTGCATCCTGGAAGATTAGATAGTACTAGCATGAACACTATTGTCCTCGATGGCTACATGATCCATTTCTTTCGATTGTTGGCCTTTTATTAAGTCGACCTTGTTGATGTTGTTGACTTCTTTGATTATAGCTCTTATAGATACTTTTCTCATTTCAAAACCCATTCCCGATTCTTGGAGAGATTTTTGCACTCTTTTCTTTCAAAACTCATTGCTAAATTAATTAATAGGATAAGTATCTCCCATCCAACCCTCGGCCAAGAGTCGGTTCATGACATTGATGTTCCTACTAGAGGTGCAACATCCTCCTCAAACTAGACATCTCTAAAGCCTTTGATAACCTCTCATGGGATTTCCTCTTTCAAATCTTACATTTGTTTGAGTTTTCTAATAATTTCATCTGCCTCATCAAAAATTGTATTACTAATGTTTGGTTCTCTGTTATTATGAATGGTGAGTCCCTAGGTTTCTTTACTTCAAGGCATGACTTGAGACAAGGAGACCCCCTTTCACCCTCTCTTGTTATTATTGCTATTGAATATCTTTCAAGGAGCCTGAATGATCTTTTCAATAAAAATCCTACCATGTTTTTTAAAACTCATGGTGGTCTCCTTGTTTCTCATCTCAATTTTGTCGATGATTTTATAATCTGTGCTCTCTATTCAAAGACATTAAAACTATTAAGAACCTTTTAAATGAATTTGGCAAAGAAAGTGGTCTCTTTCTTAATGAAGGAAAATGTTGTTTCATTCTTTCCGCTAAAATCCCTACCAATAGGCTCAACCAAATCTCCAAAATTTCTAATTTTCAGCAACATCCACTTCCTATTAATTAGCTCGGGGCTCCACTTTTTAAAGGTCAGAAAAGATCTCATCTTTTTGATGATCTTATCCAAAAAATCTCAAATAAAATTTCTATTTGGGAATTTCATTTACTCTCTTTCGGTGGTAGCCTCACCTTCATTAAGAGCACTCTTAATTCCATGCCTTTATATCTCATCCAAACCATTGTCAATTCATTTCTATCACAATTAATCTCCTTTAATAAATTTCTCTGGGGCTCTAATAACTCCTCTAAAAGAATGCACTGGACCTCTTGGTTTAAAAGTTGTGGCACTCTCACTGAAGGTGGTCTTGGATGTAAGCCAATCAAAGAAGCTATCAATGCCTTTTCCTATAAACTCTGGTGGAATTTTAGGAGTAATAATAGTCTTTGGGCTAATTTCATGATTGCTAAATATTGTTAGGGTAAGCACCCCTCATTTGTCCCTATAAAGTCGATGACTCTCCTATTTCTAAAAGACTTTATTCCATCAAATCGGATGCATAATCCTTAATTTTTTGGGGGATTAACTTTGGCTCCTCCTTCTTTTGGCAAGATAACTGGAGTGGATGTGGGTCCATTGATGACTTACTCTCACCCATTCCACATCGCTATTAAAGTGAATTCTTTTGGCAAAATAATATGTGGAACAATAGTGTTTACCTGATTATATTCCTTCTTCTTTTGAACAAACTTACTACTATTCCTATCATTCCTACCAATCAAGATCGATCCTTTTAAGCTCTCACGTGGTGATTTCAACTTTAAAATGTTTGGCTTCACATTAAAGAAACTCATGATTCTTCCAATGTGTTTCTCAAACTTTGGAATAACACTATCCCTACTTCTTATTCTGTTTTACTTGGCATATTTTGAAAAACTTCATCCCTCTGACTCCTTGTTGGGGTAAAGATTTTCAATTACCTTCAAAATGTCAATGCTGCTTTCACATTGAGAATGTGAATCATGTCTTTGTTAACGGGGCCATTTCTTCTAAACTTTGGATTTGGTATGATGATCTCTTTAACATTGTCATTTTCAATGGCTCTCTAACTTTATATCAACTTCTTGAAGTTTATTTTGACAACACTATTAAATGTCACATTAAAGTCATAAGCTATCACTCTTATCATATGGTTTAAATGATGCAAAACATCGAGATCCCCATGAACCACATGAGGATAATTGCTAAAATTAAAATAAAATTGACTTGTTTAATGCCAATCTCATTCACTACAAATAATTCAAAGGTTGTAAATTTTGGCCAATAAACCTGGACGGATCAACACTATTGTAGAAATGACAAGATTGTTTATTGGGTAAAACCTCATGATCATACTATTAAAATTAACTGCTTTGTCTCATAAAGGTTTAGGTTGTGGTGGCATTTTCAAAAATCTTAATGGTAAAGTCCTATGTGTTTTTGCTTACCCCCATAATTCTTGCTCTGTTCATTTTGCTGAGCATATGGCAGTGTACAAAGCTCTTGAAATTTGCCTTCAAAATGGTTGGCTCAATATTTGGATTGAGGTGGATGCCCTTCTACGATTGATCTTTTTAATTTCCACCAAAATGAACAACAATTGTACTACCTTCTCAAACTAGAGCTCTTTTACCCATTTAATTTTAACATCACTCATGTATGGTGTGAGGGTAATGCATGTGCTGATTACCTTGCCAATTTGGGAGATAGATTGGATGGTATAATCTTCTTTGATCAACTCACCCTACCCAAACATTTGTGTGGCTTGATTAATTTGGACAATACTGGGCACCCTTATCTCAGAAATTAATCTAACCTATGGGATTGATCTGGTTCAATATATGTTTTGAATGCCCATTTTATATTGAGTGTTGTTGTTCTCTTGGTTTTTATTGATGTTTCACCTGGATACTACTTGCTATTTAGATTTCTGTGACATGTACTGTTGATTTAATTGCATTTCCTGTAATTGGGGCTTTTTGGTTTTGTTACTTACACTAATAAAGTGTTGTTGTACCTCTTGAATTTGCTGATGCATCATCTTAATACTCCCACTTGGTCAATTGCTGAGCTATGTAACATTGCTGTTGGTTTACTATCCCCAATCTTGATTGGGTTCTTATCAATCTTTTGTTAACGATAAGGGGTTTACTCATTCGGAGGAGATATACTACTTAATGCTCTATTTGTTGATGTTGTATTTTTTGATCAACAGGACATATGTATTTCCTTTTTATGGAATTATAATCTGGGATCCTTGCATCAATGCTTAACAGATATCCCTCTGTTCAACTTTACAGCTGATCTTAACTTATCTGACATTCTTCTACTTATTATGGATTATAATTACCTCTAGATTTCAAATTTTAGTGATGCTATGGGATTAGATGCTGGCATTAAATTTTGTGTCTTCTGGTTCTCAAAGATGAAACTGCTTGGAACCACTTAGTAACCTATGTTGTATTAATGTTACTTCCTAGTGTTTCTTATGTAGGATGCAATATTTATTCTGATGTTTTAATGTTTGGTTGCTGGATTTTTGGGCCTTTATCATGCGGTACTCTTAGGGTTGGTTTGCGTGGTAATTTGTAATCCCCTATTTCCATCCTGTATGGGCAGAATCAACGCTTCCTTTTTTGTAATTAATATCTATTTGCAGGCTAACCTTATGGTTTTTAGCTATTTGTTGCCTATTTTTATCTTGACTAACTTTCTTTGCAGGCTGCGGTGATCTCTGCTATCTTCTCCCCTTTAGTTCTATTAAAATTGTGCACAACACTGTGATTACCCAACTGCATAATTGGATTTTAGGTTATGCTTCTGGGGTTTTGGATTGTCTTGATCAGCTGGACCTTTTTGAGGTTATTGAATGGTTGTTGGCTTTTGCTTTGTTGCTTGTCTCTTTTTAGCTTTTTGACGATCATCTCATTTCAGCTTTGGCGATCCTTTCCCTATCCTTCTAGGACTTTACTTTTGTTTTTGTATATTTGCATTAGGGGTTTTGGCCAATTTGTTAATTTTCATCTTGGTTGTTGGCTTATCGATCACGGCCTCCACTTGACAAGCTATTTATGGGTTGTCCTTCTTGTCCTGGTGCCTTGAGTTGCTTTGTTGATTTTGGGTAACCTCTTCAACTTACCCGGAGAGTGTCATATCTCTTGTTTATCCTTATCTCCTTGCAGGTTTAGACTTTCTTAATGGTTTTTCAGTTTGATTTCTATCAGGGTTTTTTTGTTGGTTCTTTCTTGGTTTTTTTTATGGAATTGTCTATTTGTATTAGGTGGTTCTTTGGCCAACTTGCTATTCTTTATTATCTTGTTTGTTGGCTTCTCTGGATCTTTGATTCCTTTGTTACTAAAGCTTTTGGGTTGTCTTTCTTGTTAGGTGCTATTTTTGTTGATGCTTTGGCTAATTTATTTTCCCCCCTGAATGTTTTCTGTTTATTCTTATCTCCTTAATCGGGTTTTCTTCATGGCTTCTCTTTTTCTACCTGGTTGTGGGTTTATTTTGCTTATTTTCATTTGGAAGGGATTTTCTATTGCTGATTTCACTCTCTTGCATTTTCTACTCACTTGCCTTGGCCTTTTCCCTAACTATTTGGAACGCATCTTCCATTTTGATAGTTGGTTGTTATTTCTTGTTCTATTCTATCTTGGTGGTTGACTATGGATCATTGAATCTTATTTTCACCTCTGCAACTATGGTTGTCTATCCTATTTTTCGATTTTGATGTTATTTTGCTTAAATTTGGTGGGTAATAATTGCATTATTGCTTGATAACTTTGATTTTGGGTCCTTTATCATGCGATGTCTTTATGGTTCTCATCTATTTTCTACCCATTCTGGTTATGGGCTTTGTTTCTTTGTAATCATATCCCTTTACCTTCTTCTTATCTGTTGTTGTCCTCATTTCTGGTCATTTGGGCTTAGGGTATCTTTGTTTCCCTATCAATGAGGTTATTTTGTGGTTGTTTGTTTCATAATTTGATTATTGGCTTTTGAGTTTTTGCTATTAGCATTTGGTTGTGACTTCATATGATATTTTTTCCCTCTATGTTACATTTGTGCGATCATTGTGACTATACTTTTGCCTCTATTGATTTTAATCTTTGCATTGTTTAATCTCATTGGGTGGATTTATGGCCACACCTTTCTTTTACTTTTGATTGTTGGTACTGGATTAATGAGTTTGATCATAAGGAAACTATTTCTGTGGTGTTATCTCTGATTGTCTCTTACTGGATTTGTCTGTGCTTGGGAGTAGCCCTTTACTTGTTTCTTCTTATCTGCAGTTGTACTTTCATTTCTTGTGGTAATTTGGGCTTGGGGTATGTTGTTTCCCTTTATAATTGTTGTTCTCAATTTTCTAAAATAAGGAGGTTGTTAAGAGCTGCATTACTTACATTCTTTGCTTATCTTTTGATGGAAAATAACCCTGAGATGCTTACTGGACTATTTAGCAAGAATGTATATTTATTAATGTCCTACAGGATTGGAATGGGGTTAATTCCTTGCTCTTGTCTTTGCCTAGTTGGTTTGCAGTAGATTTCAAAATTTGTTGTTTATTTTCCTTTAGATCTAGTTTCCAGTATGGATGACCTGACATTGATGGCTCTCTTTCATTTGAGTTGGGATTATCATGCCATGGAGCCTAATATGATGACATATATTTGGCATATCCCCTACCCACTTTGCTCTTTCTGCTCTTTCCACTTGTGTATATGGCTTTGCCTATTCTTGTATTTTGGCTCAAAAGATCTTCATCAAATGGCGCTATCTCTGGGTTTGTTGGCTATGATGTGATGCTTTCACTCCATTTTGGTTTTAGTAGTACTGTGATGTAACCCTTCTGAAGTTTGGATGCTCATATTTGCATCTACCCCAATTTAGTATGACTATGCCTGAGCCTCCTCTATCCCACTTCTTTATTATTACCATTTTCAGATTTTGCTGCTCTCACTTATCATTTTCTTTGTACTACTTTAACTACTCTAACTTCTTCCTGTCTACAATCTTGCAGGTGCTTTTCTCTTTTTCTCTTGCAGGTTGCTCCATAGTGTCATGCATTCTCACTTCCTGCAGAACATTGGCCCTCATCCTTCATTTGCTTACTTTTGTTAATCACTTTATATCTTTTGCTTGCTTTACTCATTTCTTTTGGATGTACTTAGATAGATTTACTCCTGATTAGGTCTTTGAGCAGTAGTTCTGGAGTTTGTCCCCTTTAAGGACCTTGTGACCCCTTTTTTGTGGCAATAAAATTCTCCCTATATGGGGTTTCCAAAAAAAAAAAAATCCTAAACCTTAAATCCTAAACCCTAAACCCTAAATCCTACAACGCTAAACCCAAAATAAAACTACATCCTTAAACCCCAAACCCTAAACCCAAATCCTAAACTCTAAATTCTAAACCTAAACCCTAAACCTAAACCTGACCCTAAACTGCCCTAAACCTAAACCTAAATCTAAACCCTAAATTAAACTAAGCACTAAACCACTAAACATGAGCCTGGGCCCTGAACTTACAAACCACATACTATGACCCTCTAAACCCAGGCCTCTGAGCCTAACCTGGGCTCTAAACTAAACTAGCCTGGGCTAAACCTTAAACCTAAATCTGAGCTGGGCCTGAGCTGTAATATACCTGAGCCCTATACAGGCTGAGCTTAAATGAGCCCTCTGACTTATAATCCAAACCAAACCTGAGCTGAGGCCCAAACTGACTTAAACTGGGCCCTGAGTATCTAAAGGCTGAGCTGAGGCCTGAGCTGAGGCCCTGACTAAACCCAAAATATTAACTGACCCTGGGCTAAAGGCCCTAAGGCCAGGCTAGCCACCTGAGAGGCCCTGGGTTAACCCTGACTGACTGAGCAGGCCATGATCCTAAAGGCCCTAAACTGTATGTAAACTGAGGCTGTGCCTCGGCTCAGGCCTATGACCTGGGCCCTAAAGGCTTCACCTAAAACTAAAACCTAAAACTAAACCACCAGGCTAAACCTAAAAACCTAAACTTAAATCCTAAACCTAAAACCAAACCCTAATCAAACTCTGGGCAAAACTAATAAAACCTAAACCCTGACCCTAAACCTAAACCACTAAACCTAAACCCTAAAAAACCACGAAAAAAAAAAACCTAAATTAAATAAAACCTAAATAAAATAAATAAAACTGAAACCTAAATAAAATAAACTTAAACTAAAGACAAATCTAAACTAAAATTAAAAAATAATAAAATAAAAATAAAAACAAGATTAAAGTAAAATAAATAAAATCTAAAATAAAAAAAAATAAAATAAACCTAAAATAAAAAAGAACTAAATAAAATAAAGAACTAAACCTAAAATAAATAATTAAATAAAATAAAATAAAAATCAAAAAAACCTAAACAAAATTAAAATAAAAACCTAAACCATAAATAAAAATAAAATAAACAAAATAAAATAAACCAAAAATAAAATAAACTAAACTAAAATAAATAAAACCTAGACCTAAACCTAAAATAAACTAAACCTAAACCTAAACCTAAACTAAATAATATAAAATAAGCTAAAAATAAACGTAAACCTAAATTAAAAAATAAAACCTAAAAGTAAACCTAAAATAAAAACCTAAAACCTAAACCAAAACAAATAAAATAAAAGCCTAAACCTAAACATAAAATAAAAATAAACCTAAACCAAAAAAAATAAAATAAAAATAAAACTAAACTAAAAAATAAACATAAACCTAAACTAAACTTTAAAAGAAACTAAAACAAAAATACCTAAACTAAAATAAATAAACTTAAAATAAATAAAAAAAATACACTAAATAAACCTAAAACTGTTGTTTTATTTAATTTAAAAAAAATAAAAAAAATAAACAAATAAAAGCCCTAAACCCTAAAATACCTAAATAAAAAAAAAAACCTAAACTAAACCAGCCAAACCTAAATAAACCTAAACCCCAAATAAAACCCCAAACTAAACCAAACCTAACCTAAACCCTAAACCCCTAAACCCTAAAACCCTAAACCCTAAAAAACCCTAAAACCTAAACCTAAACTAACTAAACCCTAAGCTATCCTTAAACCCTAAACCTAAACCCTAAAATAATAAACCCTAAAGCCTAAACAAACCCTAAACACTAAAACCCTAAAACCCCTAACCCTACTTGGAGTGTTGGTGGATATGATGGTGGATATGGAGGTGGTGGTTATGGAGGCGAGATCTGGAGGTTGAGGATGGAGGTCTTATGGATTTAGAGGTCTTTGGATATGGAGATGGTAGTTATGGAGGCGGAGTGGCAGGTTACAGTAGTGGTGGCGGAGGGATAGATTAGGGATATGATGGAGGATCCCGCTACTCCTGAGGAACAATGGTCTGATGGGAATGAAAGAAATGAAAGAATGGTCGATCTGATCTGTTGCTTGTGGAATTGTGTCTTTACATTAGAGATGATTCTAGTTATCTATGGTTTTTGATCTACTCTATGAGTGCTCATTTTTTATGTATGTCGTCACTTGTATCTTAGAAAACTTGGTCTGCTACTTGGTTGATGAAATCGAAAAGAAGAAATGCTGAATCTGAATTTCTTCTCTATTAAAAAAAATCTAAAACCCTAAACCTAAACCCTAAATGAAAACCTAAACTCAAAACCTTAAGCCTTAAAAACCCTAAAAACTCTAAAACCATAAACTCTAAACCCTAATCCTTAAACCATAAACCTAAACCCTAAACCTTAAACCCTAAACTGACATAAACCCTAAACCCTAAATCCTAAACCCTAAACTAAACCTAAATCCTAAACCCTAAACCATAAACTAAAAAAACTTAAACCCTAAAATAATACCCAAACAAAAAATAAAAATAAAATAACCTAAAATAAAACTTGATAAAACCTAAACTTAAAACAAATGTAAAAATATTAAAAAAAAAACCTAAACCTAAAATAAACAAAATAAAATAAACCTAAACCTAAGCTAAAATAAATTAAACTAAAATAAATAAAGCCTAAACCTAAACCTAAAATAAACTAAACCTAAAAACTAAACTAAATAAAATAAAATAAACTAAAAATTAACCTAAACCTAAACTAAAAAATAAAAATTAAAAATTAACCTAAAATAAAAAGCTAAAGCCTAAACCAAAAAAAAAAAAATAGAAACCTAAACATAAACCTAACAATAAAAAATAAAGCCTAAACCTAAAAATAAATAAAATAAAACTAAACTAAAAAATAAGCATAAACCTACACATAAACCTATAAAATAAACTAAAAAGAAAAACCTAATCTAAAATTAATAAACCTAAACCTAAACCTAAATAATAATAATAAAATAAACCAAAATAAAATAATAAAATAAAATAAACAAAATTAAAAAAAATTAAATTAAATAAATCTAAACTTACTCGCTAACTTAATTTAAAAAAAACCCTAAAATCTAAACCCAAAATCCTAAACTTTAAATCCTAAACCCTAAACCCTAAAACTGACCCTAAACCCTAAACCATAAAACTACAACCTAAAATCCTCAACCAACTACCCTACACCCTAAACCCTAAACTAACTACCCTACACCCTAAACCCTAAACCTAAAAACCCCTAAACCCTAAACCTAAAACCTTAAACCCTAAACCCTAAACCCAAAACTCTAAAATCCTAAACCCTAAACTCTAAATTAACCTAAACCTAAAAAAATCTAAACCCTAAAGTTTAAAACCTAAATAAACCTAAAGTTAACCTTAAACCTAAACTATAAAAAAATCTAAACTTAAACCCTAAATAAACCTTAACTTAAAACCCTAAATCTTAAAGCCTAATATGTAAACCTTAAACCCAAAAGCCTAAACTAACCCTAAACCCTAAGCTAACCCTAAACCCTAAACCATAAACCCTAAAAACCCTTAACCCAAATCTAATAAAAAAATTAAACCTAAAATGAAAATGAAATAATTAAATTAAAATAAACTTAAACCTAAACTAAAATAAACTTAACTAAAATAAACAAAACCTAAACCTAGACCTAAACTAAACTAAATAAAATAAAATAAACTAAAAATAAACCAAAATTTAAACTAAAAAAAATAAAAAATAAACTTGAAATAAAAACTTAAAACATAAACCTAAGAAAATAAAACAAAACATAAACCTAAACATAAACCTAAAAATAAAAAATAAAACCTAAACCTAAGAAATCAAACAAAAATAAAACTCAACCAAACAATAAACCTAAACCTAAACCTAAACCTAAAAAATAAACTAAGATAAAAAACCTAAACTAAAATAAATAAACTAAACGAAATAAAAATTAAAAAGAAACATAAATAAAAATAAAAAATGTAAAATATACTAAAATAAATAAACCTAAACCAATTAGTTTAGTTAATTTTTTTTTAAAAAAACTCTAAACCTTAAGATAACCCTAAACCTAAAACCCTAAAAACCCTAAATCCTAAAGCCTAAACACTAAACCCTAATCCCTAAACCTAGCCCTAACCCTAAACACTAAACCCTAAAACCCAAAACCCAAAACCCAAAACCTTAAACCTTAAACCCTAAAAACCTAAAAATCTAAACCTAAATTAAATAAAACCTAAAATAAAATATATAAAAAAACCTAAACCTAAATAAAAGAATGAAATAAAATAAAATAAAAACTTAAATAAAAACTTAAACCTAAACCTAAAAATAAAAAAATAAACTAATAAAAATAGAATAAAATAAAATAAATAAAGACCTAAACTAAACTTAAAAATAAAATTAACCTAAGAATAAAAAATTTAAATAAAATAAAAACCAAACAAACCAAAAATAAAGTAAAATAAAAACTTATTAAAAACTTAAACCAAAAAAATAAACCTAAATATAAATAAAAAATAAAACCTAAACACTAAACTAAAAAAAACCCAAACCTAAAATAAAAATAAAATAAACAAAATAAAATAAACCTAAACTAAACTAAAAATAAACTAAACTAAAATAAATAAAACCTAAATAAATAAACTAAACCTAAATCATAAAAAAATAAAATAAAATAAACTAAAAATAAACCTATACCTAAACTAAAAAATAAAACCTAAAAATAAACCTAAAATAAAAACCTAAAACCTAAACCTAAAAAAATAAAATAAAACTTAAACCTAAACCTAAAATTAAAAAGTATACCTAAACCTAAAAAAAAAGTAAACTAAAAAATAAACATAAACCTAAACCAAAATTAAAATAAATAAACTAAACTAAATAAAAATAAAAAATAAAATTAAATAAAAATATAAAATAAACTAAATAAACCTAAACCTATTGGTTTACTTAATTAAAAAAACATAAATGTTAAACCCTAAACCCTAAACACTAAATCATAAACCATAAGCCCTAAAACTAACCCAAAACCCTAAACCCTAAACCTTAAACCTTAAACCTTAAACACTAAATGAATCCTAAACCCTAAACCATAAACCCTAAGCTATAAAAATAACCTAACCCCAAACTATAAACCTAAAACCCTAAACCTAAACACTAAACCTAAACCTAAAACTAAACTAACCTAAACCTAAAAAACCTAAACCTAAACCATAAACCCTAAAACCCCCCTAAATTAACCTTAAATATTAAAAACCCTAAACGTTAAACCCTAATTCATAAACCTTAAACCCTAAAGCCTAAACTAACCCTAAACCCTAAACCCTAAAAACTCGAAACCTAAAACCTAATAAAAAAACTAAACCTAAAATAAAAATGAAATAATCAAATTAAAATAAACCTAAACCTAAACTAAAATAAACTAAACTAAAATAAATAAAACCTAAACCCAAACCTAAACCTAAACTAAATAAAATAAAATAAACTAAAAATAAACCTAAATATAAACTAAAAAATAAAAACTAAAAATAAACCTAAAAATACAAAATAAAACCTAAACCTAAGAAATAAAATAAAAATAAAAGTTAAATAAAAAATAAACCTAAACCTAAACCTAAACCTAAAAATTAAACTAAAATAAAAAACCTAAACTAAAATAAATAAACTAAACAAAATAAAAATTAAAAATAAATAAAAATAAAAATAAAAAGTAAAATATACTATAATAAATAAACCTAAACCTATTAGTTTACTTAATTTTTTTTTAAAAAATTCTAAACCTTAAGATAACCCTAAACCCAAAACCCTAAAAATCATAAATCCTAAATCCTAAACACTAAACTCTAAACCCTAAACCCTAGTCCCAACCCTAAACACTAAACCCTAAAACCCTAAACCCAAAACCTTAAACCTTAAACCATAAAAACCTAAAAAATCTAAACCTAAATTAAATAAAACATAAAAATTAAATATATAAAAAAGCCTAAACCTAGATAAAATAATGAAATAAACTAAAATAAAAACTTAAAAAAGCCTAAACCTAAACCTAAAAATAAAAAAGTAAACTAATAAAAATAGGCTAAAATAAAATAAATAAAGACCTAAACTAAACTTAAAAATAAAATTAACCTAAGAATAAAAAACCTAAATAAAATAAATATAAAATAAAGCAAATATAAAATAAAATAAAAACTAATTAAAAACCTAAAAATAAATAAAAAATAAAACCTAAACCCTAAACTAAAAAAAACTAGACCTAAAATAAAAATAAAATAATCAAAATAAAATAAACCTAAACCTAAACTAAAATAAACTAAATTAAAATAAATAAAACCTTAGCCTTAAATAAACTAAACATAAACCATAAACTAAATAAAATAAAATAAACTAAAAATAAACCTATACCTAAACTAAAAAATAAAACCTAAAATAAACCTAATATAAAAACCTAAAACCTAAACCTAAAAATAAAATAAAATAAAACCTAAACCTAAATCTAAAATTAAAAAGTATACCTGAACCTAAAAAATATAATAAAATTAAATATAAACTAAAAAATAAACATAAACCTAAACCTAAACCTAAACTTAAAAGATAAACTAAAATGAAAAACCTAAATTAAAAGAAATAAACTAAACTAAATAAAAATAAAAAATAAAATTAAATAAAAATATAAAATAAACTAAATAAACCTAAACCTACTCGTTTACATAATTTAAAAAAAAACCTAAATGCTAAACCCTAAACACTAAATCATAAACCCTAAGCCCTAAAACTAACCCTAAACCCTAAACCCTAAAAAACCCTAAACCTTAAACTTTAAACCTTAAATTTAAACTAAACCTAAAACTAACCTAAACCTAAACTGAAGCCATAACCCTAAACCCTAAACCTAAATTTAAAACCTCAACCTTAAACCAAACTAACCCTAAACCTAAAACCTAAACCCTAATCCCTAATCTACCCCAAAATCTAACCTAAAACCTAAACCCTAAACCTAAATGCTAAACCCTAAACCTAAAGTTCAACTTTCTAAACACTAAACTTAAACACTAAACCCTAAACCAACTAAATAATAAACTATAAACTAAAACCCTAAAACTTAAACCCTAAACCTAAACTATAAACTCCTAAACCTAAACTCTAAACCCCAAACCTAAACCTAAACCTAAACCTAAACTTAAACATAAAATCTAAACTTAAACCCTAAACCCAAATCTAAAACTAAACCTAAACCTAAACTTAAACCTAAACATAAAACCCAAACCTAAACCCTAAACCTAAACCCTAAACCTAAACCTAAAACTAAACTTAAAACTAATCCTAAACCCTTAACCTAAACTAAAACCTAAACTCTAAACCCTACACCCTAAACTCTAGAAACCTAAACCTAGTAATCCTAGTTCTCCTTAATGCTATGGTGATTTCATTTTTCCCTTCATCGGTGCATCCCCATCTCACATTTTTGGTGGAACCTTCATCATTATCGACCATTTTATGGAGCCTTTCGAATATCTGGCTGCTCATGTGATGTGTCTCTTATGAATATGGCTACGGTGATCTCGAACCCATGGATTACATCTCCCAATTTGGATGATCTAACTAGGGCATCCAATTTTTTGGGGATTCCTAAACCTAATGCCATACCTGCTATTAAATCCTTTAAGGATGCACTTTCTGGTAAGATCTCTACCATATTTGACTCGGTGAATATGATTTTGACTTCTTTTTGAGGTATGCCTGTGATCATGTGTCTGGATCATGATGTTAAAAAGCTTACAAAATCTTTTGAATTTACATTGGTTGGAAAATTTGTGTTGCACTGGCCGAATTTGGAAAAGATTTGATCCTTTCTTCATAACCTTAAACTTTCAGGTGCTTTCTCTATTGGCTTGATCGATCCAAGACATATTCTGATTCAACTTATGAATGATTTGGATTATTCAAGGGTTTTCTGGTGTCGATCTTATTTTGTCTTTAATTGTCAAATGCATTTGTTGACGTGGTATCCCCTTTTTGATATAAAGGATGAATCACCTATTATTCCTGTCTGGTTAGCTCTTCCAATATAAGAATTAATTATGTTACCTGCCAAATTTTATTTATTATCGGGGCTCTTTTTGGTCGGCCACTCTAAATCGATCAGGCGACCGCTGTCAGATCATGTCCCTCTATTGCTTGTATATTGGTTGAACTTGACATATCTAAAAAACATACTAAGGAGGATTGGATTTGATCTAAAAAGTTTGGTTATTTACAAAAGGTTGAATTTAAAAATTTTTTAGTTTTATTTTCCCATTGCAAGATACATGGTCATGATAATTCTGTTTTATTCTTCAGCCGCATCTTAAGAAGAAAATTTTGAATGATCATAACTCAAAATTAGCTTCTAATAAAGTTAATAAAACTATTTTTATGCCTAAAAATAACTTAAATGTTGATATTAGGTTGGACTCTTTGGAATCTTCTGATGTTCCTAAAATTGTTGATTTTACTTCTCATCTGACCATGATAAAGGTACTAATAATGTTGAAAAAGATGGTTTGCTTAACAACCTTTCTTTACATGAAAATATGCCAATTATGGCTAATTTCAAATTCAAAGAGGCTAAAAAATGATGATTAATTCTCTAATGAGTCTATTCCTGCTTCTTTGTTGGCATTAATTGATGAGAATGAGGATTTAAATGATAACCTAAATGTGGCTAAAATTCTTGAGCAAAATACTGATTCTAACATTGATAATATTTTCTCCTTCCCCTAATTCCAAGATTGATCTTCATTCTAATCCCATTTTTCAACAAAATGCTAATTTGGAAGAGGGGGAAGTTGTGATTAGAGATGTTCTTGCTGATCCTTATCCTATTAATAATATTTCTAATCAATCTCTATCCAATGGTGACACTTTGGATAAAAATAAAAAAATTCTAAACTATCCTTAAAACAAAAAACTAAAAACTCTAAGATGCAACCTCCTATTTTTGCTAGATCTACTAGATCTGGATCCTCTTCACATAAATAATTTGTTATTTCAATTTTTTTCTTAGAAGAGGATTTGTTATTCTCTCTCTCTCTCTCTCTCTCTCTCTCTCTCTTTATTATTGTCCTTTAATATCCTTTTACAATTTTCTTTTTGTTTAATTTTTTTATTTGGAATGTTAGAGGGATTGGTAACCTCACTATTCCTAATCGTATTAGAAATCTCAAAAAAATTAACAATATCTCTTTACTTATTGTTATTGAACCTCTTATATATGCTGATAAATCAATCATGTTACTAGAATGCTTTTAGTAATTTTTTCTCTAACATCAATAAAATTTGGTGCATTTGGAATAGCTTCTTAAATGTTTTAATTTTAGATGATTTACAACAAGTTGTCAATGCTCAAATTTCTTCTGGTTACTCTTATGTGTTGGGCTCTTTAATTTATGCTTCTTGCAATAGAGCTGGTCGAAATGTTCTTTGGGAGAATTTGAGAAGTTTTCCTCTTTCTATTAATAAACCTTGGTTGGTTGGGGGTGATTTCAACACTATTATGTATTCTTCAGAAAGAAGGAGTGGTTGCTCGCCTAATATTCATTATATGGAAGAATTTTCTAATATGATTTTTGATTGCAATCTTTTTTACATTGGTTTTAATTGCTCTAATTATACTTGGCAAAACTCTAAGCTTTGGCAACATTTAGAAGAATTCTTTTCAACTCTCATTGGATTAATTTATGGCCTCTTACCTCTGTTGACCATTTTAGTAAAACTTTATCTGATCATGCCTCACTTTTGGTTTATGTTAAAGAAAAATTTAAAATATTAAACATCTCACCCTCTTTCAGATTTTAAAATATGTATATTCAGCATCTAGATTTTCTTAAAGTTGCAGCCATTAATTGGATTGCCCCTTTACACCCTGATAATTTGATTAGGGGTATGAATAGAATATGGTTTAAGCTTAGAAAGCCCAAACAAAATTTGGTTTGGTGGAATAAACATTATTTTAAAAATCTTTTTGCTAATATAAAAAATATGGAACTTTTGGTTTGTGAACTTGAAAATGTTTTTCATGACTCTTCTAAGCTTAAAGATTTGAAAGAAGCTAAAGATAAACTTGTTAATTATCCAAATATTGAAGAGACCTATTGGCAAAAAAAGATGCCTAGTAAATATATTGCTGATGGGGACAGAAATACTAGGTATTTTATGCTTTATTTAATAAAAAGTGAGCTTTAAATTATATCCAAAAAATGAAAAATGATATTGGAGATTGGATTACTGATATTAATGTTATTAAAGAATATGTTATTAACCAATTTAGAAATATGCTTAATAAAAGCCACTCTTATGAAGCTATTTCTAATTTGCATTTGATCTATTATTACCAATGATGATAATCATTAGCTTACTAGGTTGTCTACTGAAGATGAGATTAGTAAAGTTCTCAAAAGCATGAACATTGATTTCGTTACTGGTCTCGAGGGTTAAACTTCTCAATTTTTTCAAAATTGTTGGTCTATTATTAAGCATGACTTAATCGATGCTATTGTTGATTTTTTTATTAATAATCCTCTCCTTAAATATTTTTCAAGCACTTCCATTGTTCTCATACCTAAAAAAAATAATCCAAATTCTTGGAGTGATTTTAGACCTATTAGTCTTTACACTTTCTTTAATAAATTGATTTCTAAAATTCTTACTAATAGACTTAGTCCTTTACTTCAAAAAATTATCTCTCTCAACCAAACTAGTTTTGTTAGATGGAGATCTATATCTGATAACATTCTTCTTGCTCAAGAGCTTATTCATGATTTTGATGTTCCAACTAGAGGTGGTAACATCCTTTTTAAATTAGATATTTTTAAAGCCTTTGATAATATCTCTTACAATTTCCTTTTAAATATCCTACATTTATTTAGTTTCTCTGATAATTTCATTAACCTTATTAAAAACTAAATTAATAATGTTTAGTTTTTAATTCTTCGTAACGGTGAAGCTTTAGGTTTCTTTCCTTTTTCTCATGGATTGAGACAAGGTGATCCTTTGTCCCCTTATTTGTTTATTATTACAGTGGAATACCTTTCTAGGAGTTTAAATGATTTATTCAATAACAACTCTAGCATATAATTTACAACTCTTGGTGGTATCCTATTTCTCATCTTAGCTTTGTTGATGATTTCATTATCTTTTGAAATGCTTCTTTTCATCATATCAAAAGACATAAGAAGATATTAAATAATTTTGGTAGAGAAAGTGGTGTTTCTATTAATGAAAGCAAGAGCTTCTTTATCACCTCCTCTAAAATTTCTAATAATAAAATCAATCATATCTTGAGAATCACTAACTTTAAACACTAGCAACTCCCTATTAAATATATGGGCGCTCCTCTTGTCAAAAGTCCAAAATGATCCCATCTTTTTGACAAGCTTATCCAAAAAATTTCTAAGAAAATTTTGGTGTGGGAATTTCACTTACTTTCTTTTGGTGGCTTACTTTGCTTAGAGTACTTAATTCGATGCCTTTATATCTTATTCAAAACATTATCCCTACTAATTCTATCTTAAATAGAATTGATCAATAAATTTTTTTGGGGCTCTAATAATTGAGTTAAAGGATGCATTAGACTTCTTGGCATAAATGTTGTGGTCCTCACGGGTGAAAGTGCACTTGGTTGCATACTGTGAAGCTATTACTTCTCCAATGAACGTTGGTGGAATTTTGAAAAAAATAGCCTGGGCTAAATGATAGCTAAATATTGCCAAGGTAAGCACCATCTAATATGTACTTATTAAGTTGGTGACACCCCAGTTTGGAAAAGGCTTTGCTCCATTAAATGGGAGGCTGATTCAATGATATCTTGGGGTATAAATTCAAGATCTTCTTTCTTTTGGCAAGACAACTAGATCGGTGGTGGTTCTGTTGATTCTTTTTTATCTACCCATTCTACTGTTGCTACTAAAGTTTACTCATTTTGGCTTAATAACAAGTGGAATGATTGTAAACTTAGCCAATTTATTCATATCTCTCTTTTTGATAAATTTAGTGATATTCCTATCTTTTCCAACAAGACTGATCAAATTATTTTTAAGCTATCTTATAATGGTGATTTTATTCTTAAAGAGGCTTGGAATTATATTAGAGATGCTCATATTTCTTCAAATGTATTTATTAAACTTTGGAATAATATCATCCCTATCTCTTATTCTTTCCTTACTTGGAGAATTATAAAAAACTTCATTCATATTGATTTCATTGCTCTAGGATAAAGGATTTCATTTTCCTTCCAAATGTTATTATCATTTTCATATTGAAATTGTTAATCATGTTTTTGTTAATGGTGCTATTGCCTCTAAATTATGGGTTTGGTATGATCTTTTTAATACTAACCATTTCCATGGCTTTTTTTTTCTTTATATCAACTTCTTGAAGCTTGTTTCTACAAAACTATGAAAGGTCATATCAAAGTTTTAATTGCCATTACCCTTATTTAGTTCATATGGATGGATAGAAATGATGTTAAATATCGTGGTATTCCTATGAATCATAAAAGGATTATTGCTAGAACTAAAGAAAAAAAAATCATGCATTATTTAATGCTAATTTAATTAGTAACACACATTTTAGAGGTTTCAAATTTGTGGCCAAAAAATCGGGTCTTTACTTGCTTGAGATCACCTTCCATAAAGAAATTAGTATCCTATAAATAAAAAACCTAAAAATAAAATAAAATAAAAATAAAATAAACATAAACTAAAATAAAATAAAAACATAAACCTAAAAAAATAAACCTTAAAATAAAATCTAAACCCTAAACAAAAAAAAAACATAAACCAAAAATAAAGGAAATAAAGAAAATAAAATAAACATAAACCTAAATTTAAATAAACTAAACTAAAATAAATAAAACCTAAACCTAAACCTAAACTAAATAGAATAAAATAAACTAAAAATAAACTTAAACCTAAGCTAAAAAATAAAACCTAAAAAACTAAAATAAAAATAAAACTCAACTAAAAATAAACCTAAACCTAAACTTAAACTTATAAAATAAACTAAAAAAAAACATTAACTAAAATACATAAAATAAACTAAATAAAAATAAAAAATAAACCTAAATAAAATAAATAAAATAAACTAAAATAAACTAAATAAACCTAAACTATCGGTTTACTTAATTTAAAAAAAAACCCATAAACCCTAAATCCTAAACCCTAAACCCTAAAACCTAAACTTTCAACTCAAAACCCTAAACTATAAACCCTAACCCTAAACCCTAAACCCTAAAGCCTAAACCTAAATCTAGAGTTACTAAATAAATTTAAAAATAAACTTAAACCCTAAAACCTATCAACCTAAACTTCCCTAAGAATGGTATCTCCTTAGGAGGTCGATTATTTCTAGTTTTACTATTGAACTTTGGTTGCCCTCTGGTTTTGGTGGCTCTCTCTTGTTGGTCCCTCTTTGTGTTGGTTTTTTTTGATGGCTGGATTGGTAGGCTTCGGAGCTTGCTTGTTTGCCTTTTTCCCTAGCCTCTTTTTTTTTCCTTATGAGGGTTTATTGGCTGGTGGTTGCTTGATGGCTATGGTTTTTTCTAGCCTTTGTCTTTTTGGTTTTGGCTATCTAGTGTCGTGATTATTTGTTGAGCCTAGCTATGGGATTTGTTCCTTCCTGGGCTGACTTACTCTCTGAGGTATACCATCTAGTTTTTGTTACCCTTTTTGTGGTCTTTTTGAGTTTTTTTTGTGATGTTGCTATTACCGGATTGGCTTGTCATTTCTTTATATTCTGGGATGAACTTGTATGTGGCTTTAGTTTTTCTTGGCTCTATTGCTATTTTTAATGATTCTTGCTGCTATGTTTGGCTGGGTGACCTTGATGGCTCACTATAGTTGTAATGTTGGTTGGTGGATTTATAGAATTTTTGGTTCTTTACCTTTTGTCTTTGTTTGTTTTGGGTGGCTTTGATGGTGGTTATTTCTTACCTGCTGTCTTGTTTGGTTGGTTTCTTTTCTGGTTTATTTGGATGTTTTGGGTTAGTTACCATTTAATCTTGATGATAAATATCTGGAACTTGGTAGCTCTTGGCTATTTATTATTTGGTTTAATCAAGGTAAGTTGGCTATGTGATGGTAGGATGTTTCCCTATTCTTTTGAAGTAGCACCATATGTGATTGTAACCCTTGTTTTGAAGCTTGGATGCTCACATCCTATTTCCCTTGAGATGAATGTGATGTGAGCTGAGCCTTATCTAAGATTTTTATCATTTTGTTCCTTTTGTGTACTTAGCTTGTCTTTATTTCTATTTAATTTTCTCTATCTTAAGTTCTTTGCAGGTTTGTGACTTGTTTTGGGGTTGTAGTTGGTTTGTGCATCTCTTAGAAGATTTTAGGATATAGATGTCTTTAGCTACCCTTTTTGGAATTTTGTGCTATTTCTTTCTTAGTTTTTGTCTTTTCTTTCTTTTGCTTTGGTTTTCTTGTAATAGGTTGGGATTTATCTCTTTAGGCAAATTGTAGCTCTTTGAGCAGTAGTTTAGAGATTTATCCCCTTTAAGGACCTTGTATCCCTTTCTTTTTGGCAATAAAATTCTCCCACTTTTCATTTAAAAAAACCCTAAGAATTGGCAAAACCTTGATGACACGAACATCACCATTAACCAGGCTCAGTCTAGATCTTGCGGTGGAGGCAAAGCGGAATTATCGCAGTGGTGGTGGGGGATCTAGAGGTGTGGATATGGTGGTGGGAGTAGTGGTTGGTATGGAGGTCGGAGGAGCGATGAAGGTTATAGCAGTGGTGGTGGCAGAGTGAGGGATCAGGGATATGATGGTGGATCCTGTTACTCAAGAGGCCGGGGTGGTTTTGATGGGAACTAAAGAAACTGAAAATGACCCTGGATCTGGGCTTTATGTAGTAGACGATTCTAATTATCTATGCTTTTTGATTTGCTCTATGCATGTTCATTTTTTTATCAATGTCATCGCTTCTGTCTTAGAAAACTTAGTGTGTTACTTGGTTGATGAATTCAAAAAGAAGAAATGTTAAATCCAAATTTGTTCTCTGTTAAAAATAATAAACCAAAAATCATAAGTCCTAAACGAAAACCTAAACCCTAAACCTAAAACCTAAACCCTAAACCTTAAATCCTAAACTCTAAAAATCCTAAACCTTAAAAATCCTAAACCCTAAACCCTAAACTCTAAATCCTAAAACCCTAAACACTAAACCATAAACCCTAAAATTTAAACCCTCAACCTTAAACCCAAAACCCAAGAAAACCAAAATCCTAAAACCCTAAAAAGATTAAAAAACTTAAACCTCAACTAAAACCTAAAATAAAATAAATAAAAAAACCTAAATAAAATAAAATAAAATAAAACCTAAACTAAAACATAAACTTAAACCTAAACCTAAACCTAAACCAAAAAGATAATAAAATAAAAAAAAAAAACTATAAATAAAATAAATAAAAACTAAAACTAAACTAAAAAAAAGAAAATACCTAAATAAAATAAAACTATACCTAATAAAATAAAATAAACCTAAAATAAAATAAAATAAAACAAAATAAAACCTAAACCTAAAATTTAAAAGTAATAAAACATGAAACCTAAACCCTAAACTAAAAAAAAAACATAAACTAAATAAAATAAGATAAACCTAAACCTAAACTAAATAAATTAAACTAAAATAAATAAAACCTAAACCAAACCTAAACCTAACTAAAAATAAAATAAAATGAACTAAAATAAACCTAAACATAAATTAAAAAATAAAACCTAAAATTAAATCAAAATAAAACTTAAAACTTAAAAAAAAAATGAAAAAACCTAAAAAATAAAATAAAACCAAAAAAAAAAATAAAATAATAAACTAAACTAAAAAAACATAAACTAAACCTAAACTAAGAAATAAACTAATTAAAACTATACTAAAATAACCTAAATAAAAAATAAACTAAATAAAAAAGTTGGCTAAATAAAACTAAATTAAATAAACTAAACCTAATCTAAACCTTAAACCTAAACCTACATCCTCTGAGCCCTTCTAAAGGCCTTAAATCCTCCCTCGGCCCAAACCCCAGGCCTAAACCACAAAACCATCCACTAAACCTTAAACCTAAAGTAACCACCAAACCTAAACCTAAAACAAAACCACAAACCTATAGCCCCAACACTAAACCCTAAACCCCAAACTCTAAACTAATCCTAAACTTAACCTTAAAACCCTAAACCCTAAAACCACTAAACCCAAAACCTAAAACCCTCCAAACCCTAAACCACAATCTAAACCCAAAGAAACTAAATAAATAAAAAATAAAGCGTTAACCCTAAAAGCGTAATGGTCCAAAACCTAAACTTAAACCTAAACTTAATAATGGGGAACCTTGGATTGGGAGGTGCAGAGGTTCTGACCATGGTGGTTATGAGGGATAGATTAGGGATATGATGGCTGATCCCGCTGCTTGATCTAATCTGCTGCTTATGGAACTGTGTCTTTATAGTAGAGATAGTTTTAGTTATCTATGGTTTTTGATTTGCTCAATGCGTGATAATTTTTTATCTATGTCATCACTTGTGTCTTAGAAAACTTGGTGCACTACTTGGTTGGTGAAATCAAAAAGAAGAAATGTTGAATATTAATTTATTTGAAACCTAAACCCTAAACCATAAACTACAACTAAATCCTAAACTAAACCCTAAACCACCAAAACCATAAACCCAAATAACCTAACCTAAACCTTAAACCCTAAACCACAACCATAAACCCTATACTACCCACCCTAAACACCAAACCCTACTTAACCACACCTACCCACCAAAAACCAACCAAACCCACTTTTAAACTTTACCATACCAAACCTGGGCCCTTAACCTGACCCTACCACAACGCCCAGATCCCTAAATTACCTGACCTAAATCTGAGCTCTGAGCTTAAACTGAGCCCAAAAACTGAGCTGAGGAGGCCTAAACTGGCCCTGGGCCCTAAACTGGGCTGGGCTAATCAACTGAGCTGGCTGAGCTGACCTGAGTGTGAAACTGCCTAGGCCCTAGGCCTGGGCTGAGCCTGAGCCTGGGCACTGAGGCCTGGGCTTATGAGCATGAGCCTGGGCCAGGCTCTACTACTCTGACTGATCCTGGGCTGAGCTGAGCCTGGGCACTTTGCACTGACCTGGGCTGGGCCTGAGCTGATCAGGGTTAGGCTGAGCTCTAGCCCACTGAGCCCTGGGCTAAAAACTTGGGCCTTAACCCGCCACCTGGGCCCTGGGCCACTGAATCTGGGCTAAGCACTTAAACTGGGCCCTAGCCCTGGGCCCTTTAAAGGCCTTAACTCTGAGCTGGGCTGATGAGCCCCAGCTGACACCAAACCACAATACCTGAGCCCCCAGAATGACTGAAAACTGAGCCTGGAAACCTAACACAGTCTTACCAGACCTGGGCCACTAAACCCTGACTCTGACCCTGGGCCTGGGCCCTACCTGAGCCCTATGAAACCCCAGACCCTGTACCAGGCCCTCCAAAACAACTACTAAAACCTAAAGATAATATAAACCTGAGCCCAAATAATAAAACCTAAACTAAACTTCCCAACTAACTAAACCTAAATATATAAGATAAAATAAAACTAAATAAAATAAATAAAACCCTAAATAAAATAAAATAAAAAATAAAAACTTAATAAAATAACTTTTGCAAAAATAAACATTAATTAAACCTAAAATAATATAATAAAATAAATAAAAAAACCTAAACATAAAACATAAAAGCATTAAAACCTAAACCTAAAATAAAAATAAAATAAACAAATAAAATTAACCAAACTAAAATAAACTAAATCAGATAAATAAAACCTAAACTAAACTTAAATAAACTAAACCTAAACCTAAACTTAAAATAAACTAAACTAAACTAAACAAAAATAAATAAATAAACCAAACTAAATAATAAATAACTAAAATAAACTAAATAAACTAAAATAAAACCTAAAATAAACCTAAAATTAAACCTAAACCAAAACCTAAAAATATAAAACTAAACCTAAACCTAAAAATAAAAAATAAAACCTAAACCTAAATAAAAATAAAATAAAACTAAACTAAAAAAAATAACATAAACTTAAACCTAAACTTTAAAATAAACTAAACAAAAATACTAAACTAAACTAAACTTAAAATAAATAACTAAACTAAGTGAAATAAAATGAACCTAAATAAAATAAAATAAAATAAATAAAATTAAAATAAACTAAATCTAAATAAATAAATAAAATCCTAAACCCTAAACCTGGTGTAACCTAAACCC
Organism: Cymbidium sinense; assembly: GCA_021442155.1. Classification (NCBI taxonomy): domain Eukaryota; kingdom Viridiplantae; phylum Streptophyta; class Magnoliopsida; order Asparagales; family Orchidaceae; genus Cymbidium; species Cymbidium sinense. Next base: position 5,870,879 of record CM038225.1, on the reverse strand, counting down.
TAAACCCTAAACCCACTCTTACACTTTAAACCCTAATATGACCATAAAACCCTAAATCTACAAACCCTAAACCCTACCTAAACCTAAACCAGCCCTAAAACTCTTAACCCACTAAACCCTACACAAGTAACCCAAAACCACTCTATCACTAAACCTAAACCTTGTCACAAACCTCTAAGCCCTAAACCTTAAACCTAATGCTAAAACCTAAACCCTAACCCTACTGTCGTGGATATGATGGTGGTGAGGTGGAGGTTATGGAGGTAGGATCTGGAGGTTGAGGATCTGGAGGTGCTGATGGATCTTGAGGTGCTAATGGATATGTAGATGGTAGTTATGGAGGCGGGAGGAGTGACAGAGGTTAAAACTATAGTGGTGGTGGAGATAGATCGAGGATATGATGGAGGATCACTACTCTGAGGGCGTGTGATGAATGAATGAATCTAAAGAATGGTCGATCCGATCTGCTGCTTATGGAATTATGTCTTTACATTAGAGATGATTCTAGTTATCTAGGGTATTTTATCTGCTCTATGGGTGCTCATTTTTTATGTATGTAATTTGTATCTTAGAAAACTTGTACTTGGTTGATGAAATCAAAAGAAGAAATGTTGAATGAATTTCTTCTCTATTAAAAAAAAACCTTAAACCTAAACCCTAAACCTAAAACCTAAACCAAACCTTAAAAAACCTAAAACCTAAAACCACAAAAAAACTAACTAAACCTACCAAAATCCTAAAGCCCTAAATCATAAACTAAAATCCTAAACCCTAAAATAATGCAAAATAAAATAAAATAAAATAAATAAAATAAAATAAAACTAAATAAAACTTAAACCTAAAATAATCAAAAATAAAATCTAAAAATAATAAAAATAAAACCTAAAACTAAAATAAGTAAAATAAAATAAACTACTAAATAAAATAAATTAAATAAAATAAATAAAACCTAAACCTAAACCTAAAATAAACTAAACCAAAATCTAAACTAAATAAAATAAAATAAACTAAAATAAACCTAAACTAAAATAAAACCTAAAATAAAAACACTAAAACCTAAACTAAAATAGACATAAACTAAATATAAAAATAAAAAACAAAACCTAAACAAAATAATAAAAAAATAAAACTAAACTAAAAAATAAGTATAAACTGCACATAAACCTATAGAATAAACTAAAGATGAATAACCTTTCTAAAATAAATAAACCTAACCTAAATAAAATAAAAAACCAAAATAAAATAATAAAATAAAATAAATGATAAAAAAAAATAAATTAAATAAATCTAAACCTCTTGGCTTTGTGGTTTAAAACTGACCCTCTCTAAATCTCCTAAACCCTAAAGTTAAAACCAGAACCAACTACTGATCCTAGGCCTGCCACCCTACTGATTTGACCATGGGCCACAACCCTAACCACAGGCCCTGAGCCCAAACCCCAACCACTGAGCCACATGGCCTAAACTCTGACCATACCCTAGGCTACAACTGGCCTAATCTATGCCACACCTGGGCCCAGGCCTGAGCTGACCTTACCCAGGCCTAAACCACACCCAGAGGCTGACCTAGCCACTGGCTGACCCTAAACCACAGGCCACTGAGCCACATCCTCCAAGCTTGAGCCCTAGAACTGATCAGAGCCAAATCTAAGCTGGTGACACACCCAAAGCTAACCCAGGCCCTAAAATCCTAAACCTAGAGCCTAAACCTAAACCTTAACCCTAACCACAATACATGAAATCACGGATAAGCCAAATGTTGAGCCACAAACCCTACCATAAACCCTGACCCAAACTAAAACACCTATAAATAAAACTAAAAAAATAAATAAATAAAACTAAACCTAAAATAATAATAAAATAAAATAAAATAAAACTTAAATAAAACCTAGTCCTAAACCTAAAATAAAATAACTTAAAAGAGTAAAATAATTAAGATATAATAAATAAACTTTATCCTAACTAAATAATAAAATAAACATAAGAATAAAAACTAAATAAAATAAATAATAAATGTAAAATAAAATATAATAAACCTAAAATAAATTATAATTAAAACCTAAACCTAAAAATAAACCTAAAAAATGAAAATAAAACATAAACCAAAATAAAAAAAACTTAAACCTAAAATAAAACTAAAATAAACAAAATAAAATAAACCTAAACCTAATTTAAAATAAACTAAACTAAAATAAATAAAACTTAAACCTAAACTTAAAAAAAACTAAAACCTAAACTGGACTAAATAAAATAAAATAAACTAAAATTAACCTAAACCTAAATAAAATAAAAAAAATAAATCATAAAATAAAAGCTAAAACCTAAACCTAAAAAATAATAAAAAATAAAACCTAAATGTAAAATAAAAAATATACCTAAACCTAAAATGAAATAACTCAACTAAAAAAACTTAAAACTAAACCTAAATAAAATAAGATAAAACAAAATAAAAAATAAATAAAATAAAATAAATAAAACTAAATATAAAAAATAAACCTAAATAAACTAGAAAATAAAGTAAACTAAAAATTTAAAAATAAACATAATATACTAGATAAACCTAAACCTACTAGTTTGAATTTTTTTTTTTTTAAAACCTTAAACCCAAAATCCCAAACCTTAAACCCTAAACCCTAAATCTACAACTCTAACCCCTAAACCCTAAACCCCAAAAAACACTAAACCCTAAACCTTAACTCTAAACATTGAACCCTAAGAGCATAAACACTAAAACTCTAAACCCTAAACCTTAAACCTTAAACCCAAAACCACATCCCACAAACCCCAAACCCTAAAAAACCACCTAAACCCCCAAACCCTTAACCTAAACTAACTAAATAAATTATAAAATAATCAGCCCATATCCAAAAACTTAAACTAAACCAAAACCCAGAATGGGGAACCTTGATGATAGGAACATGATCAGCAGGATTAGTCTAGATCGGGTGAAGGGAGGTGGCGATTATCGCAGTGGTGGTGGGGGATATGGACGTTCTAGTGAATATGGAGGTGGAGGTCAGAGCAATGGTAGTTTTGGTGGTGGGAGGAGTGACGGAGGTTACAACCATCATTATGACGGGGGGAGAGATCGGGGATATGATGGTGGATCCCACTACTCGAGAGGTCGAGGGGGTTTTGATGGGAACTGGACAAATTTAAGAACGTCCAATCCAAAATGTTGCTTATGGAATTGTGTCTTTATAATAGAGATGGTTCAAGTTACCTAGGGTTTTGGATTTGCAATATGTGTGCTCATTTTTGAACTTTGTTGTTGCTTGTGTGTGAGAAAACATGGTGTGTTACTTGGTTGATGAATTTAAGAAGAAATGTTGAATATGAATTTATTATCTATTAACAAAAAAAACCAAAAACCCTTAAACCTAAACTAAAACTTGAGTCCTAAACCAAAAACCTAAACTAGAAACCCTAAACCCTAAACCTTAAAAACCCTAAACCTTAAACCTCAAACCCTAAATCTTAAAAATCCCAAACCCTAAACCCTTAAACATAAACCCTAAACCCTAAACACTAAACCCTAAACCCCAAACCATAAACCATAAACCATAAACCATAAACCTAAACCCTAAACCCTAAAACATAAAGACTAAATAAAAAATAACCTAAATAAAAAAATAAAAACCTAAACATAAATAAAATAAAAAAAATAAAATAAAATAAAAAAACTAAAATCTAAATAAACCAAAACCTAAATAAAATAAAATAAAATAAAATTAAAAGCTAAATATAAAATAAATAAAACCTAAACTAAATAAAATAAACCAAAATAAAATAAAACTAAACATAAAAATAAAATAAACATAAACATAAAATAAAAAAAAATAAAACTAAATAAAAAACCTAAAAAAATAAACTTAAAATAAAACCTAAATAAAAATAAAATAAATCTAAACCCTAAACTAAAAAACTAAATATTAATAAAATAGAATGGATAAACCTAAACTAAACTAAACAAATAAAACCAAACATAAACCTAAAATAAACATACATAAACAAATAAAATAAATAAACTAAAATAAAACTAAAAGCTAAAAAATAAACCTAGTGACTTGAATAAAACATAAAACCTAAACCTAAAATAAAATAAACTAAACTGATGACTAAATGACTACTGGTTTGTATTTTAAAACCCTACCCACCCAGGCCCTGAGCCCAAGAGCCCTAGGCCCAACCTAAGCTCAGGCCCTGACTAAAACCCTGGGCCCTGGGCCACCCTGACTGGCCAAACCACTGATCAAAAGCAGGCACCCTGGGCCACTGAGCCTAGACCACAACCCAGGCTAACTCAACCTGAGCCTGGGCTCACTGACCTGGGCTGGCCAAAACTGATAAATCTACTGAGCCTAAACCCCTATAAATTTAATAAAATAAAACCTAACCCACTGACCTAAATAAATAAATTAAAAATAAATAAACTAAAATAGATAAATAAAACATAAAACTAAACTAGAAAATAAAAAATAAATCCCAAGATTAAAATATCTAAAATAAAATAAAACTAAATGTAAAATAAAAATAAAATAAACCTAAAATAAAATAAAATAAAAACTAAATAAAAACCAAAACCTAAAAAATAAACCTTAAAATAAATAAAAATTAAACTTAAACCCTAAATTAAAAAAATTAAACCTAAAATAAAAATTAAATAAATAAAATAAAATAAATAACACCTAAACCTAAACTTAAGATAAAACTAGACATAAACTAAACTAAATAAAATAAAATAAACTAAAAATATACCTAAACCTAAACTAAAAATAAAATAAAACTAACCTAAACTTAAAAAAAATAAAAATAAAACCTTAATCAAATAAACTAAAATAAAATAAAACTCAACTAAAATAAACCTAAGCTAAAAAAATAAAACCTAAAATAAAAAAATAAAAACTTAAACTAATCCTAAAAAAATTAAATAAAAAACTAAACTAAACCTAAAATAAAAAATAAAACACCTAAAACTCAAAAATAAATCATAAACCTAAAAATAAACTAAAATAAAAAAACATTAAAATAAATAAACCTAAAATAAAACTAAATAAAATAAAAAATAAACCTAAATAAATAAAATAAATCTCTCTAAACTGTTGGTTTGCTTAATTTTTTAAAAAAATCCTAAACAACAAACTAACCCTAACCTATGCCTGAAACCCAACCTTTGATCACAAACCTAAACTACACCTTGCTAAACCCAAACTGAGCCTACCTAGGCACAAACTAAAACCCTAAACTAAACCCTAAACACTAAAGCCCTAAACCCAACCTAAACTTAATGTCCAAATTTAAAAATAAACCTAAACCCTAAAACCTAATAAACTTAAACCTAAAGCTAAACCAAGAATGAGCATAACCTTGATGGCAGAACATCCGTCAGCAGCTCGTCTAGATCACAGTGGTGGGCTGAAGGAGGAGGCGGATTATCCAGATGGCGGGGATCGAGGTGTTGGTGGATATGGAGGTGGTGGTTGGAATAGTGGTGGTTATGGAGGCAGGAGGACTGACAGAGGTTACAGTCGTGGTGGTGGTGGAGGGAGAGATCGAGGATATGATGGTGGATCCCACTACTCAAGAGGCCAGGATGGTTTTGATTAGAACTAGAGAAATTGAAGAATGGTCGATCCGATCTGCTGCCTACGAAATTGTGTCTTTACATGACATGGTTCTAGTTATTTAGGGTTTTGATTTATATGTGTGCTCATTTTTATCTATGTTGTCTCTTGTGTCTTAGAGAACTTGGTGTGTTACTTGGTTGATGAAAATAAGAAAATAAAAAAACCTAAACCTAAACCAAACCTAAACCTATAAACCTTAAAACCCTAAATACTAAATAAAAATAAAAAAATAAAAATAAAAAAACCCTAAACTAAACCACAAAACTAACCTAAATAAACCATAAACCACAAATCTTAAACTCCAAACCCTAAATCCTAAACCCTAAACCCAAGACTAATAAAACCAAACTAAAACTAAAACTAACTAATAATAAACTAAAACTAATAATTAATAATAAATAAAACTAATAATAAACCAAAATAAAACTACTAAAATTAACTAAACTAAACTAACTAAATAATAAACTAATAAACTAATAATAAAATAACTAACACTAATAAACAAACTAATAACTAAATTAAACATAAATAAAAGACAAATAAACTAACTAAAAAATAAACTAAGCTAATAAAAAAAAATAAAACTAAACCTAAACTAACCAAAATTAAACTAATAAAAACTAAAACTAAACCCTAATAATAACTAACTAATAAACCCAACATAACTTAATAACTAACTAATAACTAAACCCAATAACTAAATTAAGTAAACTAAAACTAATAAGTAAATAACTAAATAACTAAATAATAACTAATAAACTAGTAAACTACTAAACTAATTAATCTTAAAATAATAAATAATAACTAACTAATAAAAGTAAAACTAATAAACTAAAATTAAATAACTAATAAAACTAACTAAACTAATAAACTAATAAACTAAATAAAACTAATAACTAAAAATAATAATAAATAATAAACTAAATAATAAATCCTAAATAAATAAACTAAACATAATAATAATTAACAAACATAATAAAACTAATAATAATAAACTAATAAAACTACTAAACTAATAAACTAATAACTAATATAATAAAAATAAACTAAACTAAAAATCAATAATAACTTAGAAAACACTAAATAATAATAAAACCTAATAACATAAAAATAACTAAACTAAACTAATAAAAATAAAAAACTAAATAATAAATAACTAAAACTAAACTAAATTAAACACTAAACTAACTAAACAAATGAATAATAATAAACTAAATAAAATAACTAATAAAACTAATCTTACCAATAATAATAAAACTAAAATAATAACTAATTAATTAAATAAATAAAATAACTAAATTAACTAAATAATAATAATAATAATAATAATAATAATAATAATAACTAAATAAACTAAACAAAAATAAATTAGTAAAATAATAATAAAACTAATAATAAAACTAAAGCAATAAAATACTAATAATAATAATAAAATAATAATAATAATAAAACTAAAAAACTAATAAACTAATAATAAAAACTAAAATAACTAACTAATAAAACTAATAAATAATAATAAAATAATAAACTAAAAACCTAATAATAACAAATAAAAAAAATAATGTAACTAATAATAAATAACTTAAAAAAAATATTAATATAATAAACTAAAAACTACAAACTAATAAACTAAAAATAATAAATAAAACTAATTAACAAACTAAATGAAATAAGAATAATAAAAATAATAATAAAATAACTAACTAATAATAAACTAATAATAAAACTAACTAATAAACTAACTAATAAATAATAAAATAACTAAATACAAACCCTAACTAAATAAATAAACTAAATAATAATAATAAAATTGTTAATAATAAACAAACTAATAATAATAATAATAAACTAAAGAAAACTAAACTAAAATAAATAATAATACTAATAAACTAATAATAATAATAAATAATAAATAACTATTAAAATGGACCATAAAATAAACTAAAACTAATAATAATAAACTAATAAACCTAAACCCATTAATAAAACTAATAAACTAAACTAATTTAAATAAAAAACTAAAAAACTAAACTAATAATACCACTAAAAGTAACTACAACCTAAATAATAAAACTAATACTAATAATAATAACTAATAAAACTAAACTAATAATAAATAAATAATACAAAGATAAACTAAACCCAATATAAATAAACTAAATACTAATAAACTAAACCCCCCCTCCACTAAAGCTAAAATAATATTAACTAAAACTAAAACTAATAACTAATAAAACTAAACTAAAAAACTAAACTAAACATAACTAATAATAAACTAATAATAACCTAAAACTAATAAAAAGCTAATAATAACTAATAAACACTAAACCTAAACCCTAAACTAAACCTTATTATTGGGTGATTTTGAGATCTCTCATGTTCTTGGTGAGTTTTGAGCACTTTCTCTCTTGGATTCCCTATTAACTATCAGCCTTGGGCCATTCTCAACCTATTCTTATCACTCTATGACTCATGGCCTTGACTTCTTCAATCCATGGGGTAAATCCCATGTGCGATGGATCCGCTAGTATCAAATTTTTGGGTAATCCAACCACTAAATTACCTATTATTACAAAATCTTTCAAAGAGGCTTTAGCTGGTTAAAATTCCTCCACCGAGCCTCCTTTGAATTTGCTTCATATGACTTTTAAAGGTACTCCAACAATTATGATTTCAGATGAGGATATTGAATAATTAGCTGAGCTTTTTTATTTTTCTTTGATTGGAAATTTTTCAATTAAATGGCCAAAGATGGATAATATTTGTTCTTTTTTTCATAGCTTAAATTTATTTTGTTCTTTTCTATTAGATTGATGGAAGGCATGTTTTGATTAAACTTTCTAATGTCCTTGATTATAGGAGAATTTTTTCTAGGCATTCTTACTATGTTTTTATTTATCAAATGTGTATTCTAAAATGGACACCTATGTTTGATGTTAATGAAGAGTCTCCTATTATTCCCATTTGGATTTCTATACCTAACTTGCAGATTCATCTATTTAATCATTAGATTTTTTATGCTATTGGTTTAATTTTTGGTCGACCTTTGTAAGTTGATCAAGCAACAACTGCCTCTTCTAGACTGTATGTTGCTAGAACTCTTGTAGAGATTGAAATTACTAAAAAATATCCGAAAAAAATTTGGTTGGGTTTGAAGAAATGTGGTTATTTTCAAAAAGTTATTTGTGAGAACTTTCCCATTTTTTTAATCATTGTAAGATTCATGGGCATAAAATTTCTGAATGCTTTATTACTCATCCCTCTCTTAAGAAGAAAATCATCAGTAAGTATTTAATTGTTGAAAAAATTGATGATTCTCTCAAGTTGGATAAAGGAAAATCTAATTTTCATAATTTTGATGTTTTCCAAAACCAGATTTTTGAATCTTCTGAAAAAGTTTTACCTATTAATGATTTGTCTGATGCGAAAGGTAATTTTGATGTTTTGGAAAAGTTTTAACTAATAATCATGCTTTAAGTGTTTCTTTTGATGATTCTCTTAAAGGGAAGACTTTAGAGGCTATAGTTAACAATTCTAATGGTTTGGATGTTGTGCATAAGTCCTTTCATGATGATGGTTTGAATATTGTTGATGCTAACACCATTTCTTTCAATCAGTTGGATGTTGTTTCTCTTTCTCTTATGTTTGCTTTAGATCTTGGGAAAGAGACTATTTCATTACTTTCTTTGATTGAGAATGGTGGTGAAAAGAATGTTCTTATTTCTAATATTTTAACTTCCAGTCCTTACAATCTTGTTAATATTGGTGATCCTTCTTTTAAAAAAATAAAATTTAGATACCTGTGATAATTTTCTCATTTTGAATAGTTATGTTTTAGTTTAAAATGATGATTTTTTTATGGTAATTATGTTTAGAATTTTGGTAATATGCTATGTGTTTCTATGGGATTTGAATCTTATTTTAATCCTTTACATGAAGATTGTATTGAAAATATGGATTATGCTTCTCTTACTTCTTTTTATGAGTGAAGAAGGGGGAGGACTCTTTGATTTTGTTGGAAAGTGAAAATATTGATAATTATCTTCTTAATAAAGCTATTCTTGCTCCTTTCACTTGATTCTAAAATGCATACTATTTGATTTTCCTTTGTCTATTATTGTGGATGATTTGAATGCTCTTCTTTGAAATTGATAACCTAGATCCCTATGCCTTTTATAATATCTGATTCATTTTGAAAGGAGATTTTTTGGAGAAAGGACATGGTTATAAAAGTGTTTAAAGAAGAAAAAGAAAAAAGTGTTATATGCCCCTCCTCAGTTCAGGGTTACTCATTCCAAAGCTTCACAAATAATCTCTCTTATCCTTGGGAGTTTTTTTTTTGCTTTATGGCTGGATTTTTCTTTATTGGTTGAGCTTTTGCTATATGTTTTCTTGCTAGCTAGAGTATTGGATTCTTGGCTAATTTTCCACCTTCTAGCTTGGTGATTTTGGCTTCCTGTTTGTTGGGGGGTTTTTTTGTGCCCTTTGGCTAGTTGGTTTTAGGGTGGTGGCTTTGTTCCTGTTGGCTTTCTTTTCTTTGGTTGGTGCTTTTGCTCTCTTTGTTGGTGGTAGGTTGGGCTTTTTCATTGGCGTGTAGTTTGTCTATTGGTTGGCTATTTCTCTAGTTGTTTATTTTAGCTTTTTCTGGCCTTCTTCTTTTTTTCTATTTGTTGGTTTAGTTCTCTTGGTCTTTCCTGGGCTACTTTTCTTAGGTGCTCTATTGTGTGGTTACTCTATTGGCTATTTTCTTTCCTTTAGTTGGTGCCTTGGTGGCTTTGGATTGGTGTTGTTGTGGGCTCTATTGGCTTGGTGCCTTGGTGGCTTTGGATTGTTGTTGTTCTGGGCTCTGTTGGCTTTATCTTTGAGGGCTCTTTTTTTTTTGGGCTGTGAGCTTTTTTCTCCCTCTTTTTTAGAGGGTTCATAATTAGTTTTGTTGGGATTTCCTTCTATTAATTTTATTTATTGCTCTCCTCTCTCTTTCTATTTCCTTAGCTTCACTTTTTCTTTAGTTGGGGGGCTATTATGATAGGTTTGTGTTTTTCTTTGGCTGGGATGGCTATGATGATATGATGGATTTTTTTTGTTGATATTTTTGTGGCTGGTGACTTTTCCTATTTGTAACACTTCTTTGAAGCTGGATACACTTAGGATTTGATGCTCTTTATTATTGTGATTATCCTTCTTCCCTCATATCTGAGCTTGAGTTTTTTTCTCTTTATGTTTTCTGATCTCCTTATGGTTGAGATTTCTTACAGGTTGTAGGTTCTCTTTTTTAGTTGGTCTCTTCTTCTTCTTGGAGGGAGCTAGAGTCTTATTGATGGTCTATTTTTTCTTAGATGGTTGGAGTTGTCTTTAGTTGTAGGTTGCAAGTTTCCTTTTCTTATGGATCTTCATCTCTTGAGAGGTTCTTTTGGAACTCTGTGGATTCTTCTGCTTTGCTATCTTTTGCTTGGGTTTTTTTAGTTTTTTTGTTTTTTTTTATTTTTTACTTTTTACCTTTGCCAATCCCAAGTTCGGATGTGAAAAGTGGAGGGTTGCTATAGGTAGTCGACAGCCAGCGTAAAACTTGTCGAAATAATCATGACATGAATCCTTTAAATCATTGTGTTAATGTTAGGGCGTCCCTTGGAAGCGATGCATTGTATGGCTTGAATACAATGAAAAATGTACAAGGGCTGCTGCATCGGAGTGTAGTGTTAAATAAGCAAGGGTTCCCACTTTATGGATGAATGTAGGTAAAGAAGTTAGTCCATAAAAATAGAATTAGGTTTGGAACTTGGAATATAAATACTCTTACAAGTAAATTAATGGAATTAATAGATATTATGGTTCATGGAAAGTTAAATATTTTATGTGTTCAAAAAGCTAAATGGGTTGGGAGAAGACTGAGGAAATTTGATAGTTTAGGTTTTAATATTTGGTATTGAGGTAGAAGTTGAACTAGAAATGGTGTAGGTGTGATTATAAATAAAAGTTTGGAAGATAATGCTATAAATATTAATAGATGTGGAGATAAAATTATAGCTTTAAAGATTGTTGATACTAAGATTATCAATGTTATAAGTGTTTATGCTCCTCAAGTACGTTTCGATGTATGCTCAAAAGAAATTTTTTAGAATAAATTAGAGGGATTAATACAAAAGATACCTCTTGAAGAAAAAGTATTTATTGGAGAAGATTTAAATGGACATGTTGGTAGAGTGGTAGAAGATTTTAAAAGTATTCATCATGGTTATGGATTCAGAGTGACTGAAGAAGGTAGGACTATATTATATTTTGCTTTAGCTTATGATTTTGTAGTTGCTAATACTTTATTTAAGAAAAAAAGATGAACATATTATTATTTATAAAAATGGTTCTTGTAAAACTCAGATTGATTAATCTCTAATAAGAAAAATAGATCATTTAGATTGTAAAGATTGTAAGGTCATTCTAAGTGAAAGTTAAGTACATAACATCGATTGTTAGTTTTAGATTTTAAGTTGAAAGATTGTAAGAGGAAAAATAAATCAAATTATTATCCTAGGATTAGATGGGGACAAGAGCTTAGAATTTGGGATGTTCATAAGGAAGTTAATGTTATGTTGGAAAAAGTAGCAAGTGAAATTAAGCAATTTGCTAAAAATGTTCTTGGAGAATCAAAAGAAAAAGCTTCTTTTAATAAAATTAGTTGGTGGTGGAGTCAAATTGTGCAAAAAAAGATATTAAATAAGAAGCATTATTATAAAGCTTGGTTTAGATGTAAAAACTCAAAGAATTGGGAAAGCTATAAAGTGACTTATAGAGATTATAAGAAAGAAATGTATGATGCAAATAATTTAGCTTTTAGTAATATATACAATAGATTAGATACCAAAGAAGGTGAAAGATGTATGTATAAGTTAGCCAACCAAAGAGATAGGAGAAGTAAAGATCTAGCTCAAGTAGGTGTATTAAGGATGAAAAATCATAAAGTGCTTTTCTTAGAAAGGATATTGAAAATAGGTGGATGAGATATTTTGATAAACTTTTCAATCAAGGATCTAAAAATACGATTGATTTTAGCAACCTTAACCTAAACAAAATATAGAATTTGCATTTTATCATCATATTAGTAAATCTGAAGTTAGAGAAGCTTTAAAGAAAATGATATGTGGAAAAAGTAGGATCGATGATATTCCAATAGAAGTGTGGAAATGTTTAGGAGATCAAGGAATTTCTTGGCTTACAAATCTTTTTTAATGTTATTTTAAATACTAAAAGATGATGATGAGTGGAGAAAAGTTTGTTGGTTCCTATATTTAAGAATAAAGGTGATGAACAAGAGTGTGCAAATTATAGAGGAATTAAGTTAATGTGTCATACATTAAAATTATGGGAGAGAGTAATTGAGCATAGGTTATGATGTGAAACAAAAGTTTCTCATAATTAGTTTGGTTACATGCCAGGTAGATCCACTATGGATGTTGTACATTTGTTAAGAGGTTTGATGGAGAAGTATAGAGAAAGTAAGGAGGATCTACATATGATATTTATTGATTTAGAAAGCTTATGATAAAGTTTCAAGAGATGTTCTTTGGAGAGTTCTAGAATAGAAAAGAGTTAATATTGGTTATATTCAAGTCATTAAGGATATGTATACTAGAGCTATTACTTGTGTCCAAACACAAGGAGGATTGATAAAATATTTTCCTATTTCAGTTGGATTACATTTAGGATCAGCTTTAAGCCCTTACCTTTTTTGCTTTAGTTATGGATGTTCTTACTAGGCATTTACAGAAGATGTACCTTGGTGTATGCTTTTTCGATGACATTCTTATGGTTGATAAGACTAGAGAGGAGTCTAGAAACTTGAATTATGGAAGTCAACATTAGAGTCTAAAGGTTTTTGTTTAAGTAGATCTAACACTGAATATATGGAGTGTAATTTTAGTTATAGAAGTTCAAGTGGTAGTGTTGTGACATTAGGTGAACAAGTCATTAATAAGAGTGAGCTATTCAGATATTTAGGCTCTATTGTTCAAAATGATGGTGAAATAGATGGAGATGTTATTAGTAGAATTCAAGTTGGATGGTTGAAGTGGAGGAATGCATCGACCTATTGTGTGAATTGAAAAGTTCCTTAAACTTAATGGGAAAATTTTATAAGATGGTGGTAAGACCAATGACTTATGGTGCAATGTTGGCCAATAAAAGAGAAGCATAAGACTAAGTTATAGAGATGAGGATGCTCGTGTGGATGAGTGGCTTTACTCTTAGAGATAAAATTGAAAATGAGTATGTTCGTGAAAAGTTGAGTAGTCTCGAAAGTGGTAAAACTAAAACCTAAACATAAAAAATAAAATTAAAACCTAAACCTAAAACTATAAATAAAAAATAAAACCTAAGCATAAAAATAAAATAAAAATAAAACACAACTAAGAAATAAACCTAAACCTAAAAAATAAACTAAAATAAAAACCCTAAACTATAAATAAATAAACCTATAATAAATAAACTAAACTAAATAAAATAAAAGATAAACCTAAATAAAAATAAAAATATAATATAAACTAAAATAAATAAAAAATAAAGTAAATAAACTAAATAAACCTAAACCTACCAATTTACTTAATTTTTTGTTAAAAAAACCTAAACTCTAAATCCTAAGCCCTAAACCCTAAACCTAAACCTACAACACTAAGCCTACAACCTACAACCCTAAACCCTAAAAAACCCTAAACCCTAAACCTTAATCCCTAAACCCTAAACACTAAACCATAAACCTTAAAGCATAAACCCAACCCTAAACACTAAACCCTAAAAGCATAAACCCTAAAACCCTAAACCTTGGTTGCGTTGATTTTTACGAAATGTGATCTTAAAGAAGTCAATGAAGAGGTTGTGAAATACAAAGTTGGTTCTCCTACCCATGTTGGTCTTGTTGCACCTACTAATGTTGTGGTTCCTCTAAGAAACACTAGTCTAGAACCTTCATTGACTTCTTTCTTCTAGGTTCTCAACATCAACTAGGATCAACAAGGGTATTGTTGAAATTATCACCTGATTGAGCTGATTAAAAAAAGGTGATAAGGATCCTCATAGTCGCTCTCAGTAGGGATTAGGCCATTCTCTTCTAAACCTTAAACCCTAAAAACCAAAAGATCTAAACCTAAACTAAATAAAACCTAAAAAGAAAATAAATAAAAAACATAAACCTAAATAAAATATAAATATAAAATAAAATAAATACCTAAACTAAAACCTAAACCTAAACCTAAAACAAATAAAATAAAAAATAAAAATAAACTAAAATAAAATAAAGAAAAACCTAAACTTAACTAAAAAATAAAATAAACCTAATCATAAAAAAATTAATAAATTAAAAACTAAACCTAAAAGAAAAATAAAATAAACCTAAAATTTAATAAAATAAAAAACTAAATAAAAACCTAAAACTAAAAAATAAACCTAAAAAATAAAACCTAAAAATAAATAAAAAATAAAACCTAAACCCTAATCTAAAAAATAAAACTAAACCTAAAATAAAAATAAATTAAAGAAAATAAAATAAACATAAACCTAACTAAAATATACTAAAATAAAATAAATTAAACCTAAACCTAAACCTAAACCTAAAATAAACTAAACCTAAACCTAAACTAAATAAAATAAAATAAACTAAAATAAAACCTAACTTAAAAAAAAAATACCTAAAATAAACCTGAAATAAAAACATAAAACCTAAACCTAAAAAAATAACATAAAACCTAAACCTAAACCTAAAAATAAAAAAATATAACTTAAACCTAGAAAATAAAATGGAAATAAAACTCAACTAAAACCTAAACCTAAACCTAAAAAATAAACAAAAATAAAAAGCTTTAGCTAAAATAAATAAACTAAACGAAATAAGAATAAAAAATAAGCTAAAATAAAAAAAAATAAAAAATAAAATAAATAATAAACTAAATAAACCTAAACCTACTAGTTTACTTAATTTAAAAAAAAACCTTAAACCATAAATCCTAAACCCTATGCCCTAAACCCTCAACCTAAACCTAAAACCCTAAACCCTAAACCCTAAACCCTAATCCTAAACCCCAACCCCAAAGCATAAATCCTAAAACCCTAAACCTAAACCCTACTCCATAAACCCTAAACCCTAAACTAAACCCAAAAAATCTCAAATCCTAAACCTAAACCTAAAGTAACTAAACAAATTAAAAAACCCTAAACCCTAAAAACCAATAAAGCTAAACCTAAATCTAAACCCTAAGAATGGGCAAAACCTTGACCTAAACTAAAACAAAAAAAAGAAATGTTGAATCAAAATTTGTTCTCTATTAAAACCAAAAACTAAAACCCTAAACTAAAACCTGAACCCTAGACCTAAAACTTAAACCATAAACCATAAACCATAAACCCTAAATGTAAGAACCCTAAACCCTAAACCTAAATCCTAAACCCTAAAACCTTAAGCCCTAAACCCTAAATTCTAAACACTAAACCCTAAACCCTAAACCCAAAACTAACCCTAAACTTATAATGTACAAACCTAAACCCTAAACCCTAAAAAATCCTAAACCATAAACCCTAAACCCTAAGCCCTAATCCCCAAACCTTAAACTAACCCTAAACCAAAATGATAACCCTAAACCCTAAACCTTAAACCCTAAACCCTAAACCCTAAAATCCTAAACTCTAAACCCTAAACTAACCTTAAACCCTAAGCTAACCCTAAATCCTAAACCCTCAAAACCCTAAACCCTAAACCTTAAACCCTAACCCTAAACACTAAACCCTAAAACCTAAACCCTAAAACCCTAATCCCTAAACCCTAACCCTAAACCATAAACCATAAAAGCATAAACCTTAAAACCCTAAACAATAAACCTTAAACCCTAAACTTTAAATGTAATCTTAAAGTAACTAAATAAATTAAAAAAATAAACCTAAACCCTAGAACCTAATAAAACTATGCCCTAAGAATAGGCAGAACCTTTACGGGTGGAACATCACCATCAACCAGGCTCGATCTAGATCTAGTGGTGGAGGTGAAGGCAGAGGTGGTGGTTATCGTAGTGGTGGTGGGGATCTGAGGTGCTAGTAGATATGGAGGTGGTGGTTGGGTGGTTATGGAGGCGGAGGAGCATAGAGGTTATGTGGTGGTTGGGTAGAGGGATATGATGGTGGATCCCGCTACTCGAGAGGTCGATGTTGGTTCTAATGGGAACTAAATAAACTAAAGAATGGTTGTTCCGATCAGCTGCTTATGGAACTGTGTCTTTATAGTAGAGACGATTCTAGTTATCTAGGGTTTTGAATTTGCTCTATGCATGCTCATTTTTTATCTATGTCATCACTTGTGTCTTAGAAAACCTGGTGTGTTACTTGTTTGATGAATTCGAAAAGAAGAAATGTTGAATCTTAATTTGTTCTTTGTTAAAAAAAAACTAAAAGCCCTAAACCCTAAACAAAAACTTAAACCCTAAACCTAAAACATAAACCCTAAACCCTTAAAACCCTAACCCAAAACCCTAAGCCCTAAAACCCTAAACCCTAAACCCTAAACCCAAAACCCTAAACACTAAACCCCATACCCTAAACCGTAAACCCTAAACCCTAAATACTAAAAAGATAAAAAACTTAAACCTCAACTAAATAAAACCTAAAAATAAAATAAATAATAAAACCAAAACCAAAATAAAATAAAAAAAACCTGAACTAAAATCTAAACCTAAACCTAAACCTAAAAGATAATAAAATAAAAATAAAACTAAACTAAAATAAAATAAATAAAAACCTAAATTATACTAAAAAATAAAAAATCTAAATAAAATAAAAACTAAACCTAAATTAAAGTTAAAATAGACCTAATAAAATAAAATAAAAATTAAATAAAAATTAAAACCTAAAAAATAAACCTAAAAATAAATAAAAATTAAAACCTAAACCCTAAAAAAAACTAGAGCTAAAATAAAAATAAAATAAACCTAAACCTAAACTAAAATAAAATAAACCAAAATAAATAAAACTTGAACATAAACCTAAAATAAACTAAACCTAAACGAAAACCTAAACAAAAACCTTAAAAAAAAAAAAATAAAACCTATACCCTAAATTTTAAAAAATCTTAAACCTGAAATAAACATTATAAAGTAAAAATAAACCAAAAATAAAATAAACTAAATTAAAATAAACAAAACCTAGACCCTAAATCATAAAATCCTAAACCCTAAACCCTAAACTGTAAACCCTAAAAACCTAAAAACCTAAACATAAACTAAATAAAACCTAAAAATAAAACAAATAAAAAAACCTACACTTAAATAAAATAAAATAAAATAAAATAAAACTTAAACTAAAGCCTAAAACCTAAACCTAGTCCTAAACTTAAACCTAAAACTAAAAATAAAATAAAATAAAAAAAAAAAACTAAAATAAAATAAAATAAATAAAATCTAAACTAAACTAAAAAATAAAATACACCTAAAAATAAAAACTATATAAAAGAAAACTAAAAAAATAAAAAATAAAATAAACCTAAAATAAATAAAATAAAACTAATAAAAACCTAAACCTAAAAAATAAACTTAAAAATAAAACTTAAAAATATATAAAAAAAATAAAACCTAAACCCTAAAAAAAAGCCTAAACCTAAAATGATCAAAATAAAATAAACATAAACCTAAACTAAAATAAACAAAACTAAAATAAATTAAACCTAAACCCTAGACCTACAACCCTAAACCCTAAATCCTAAACCTTAAACCCTAAACCTTAAACCCTAAACCCTAAACCCTAAAACCTAAACCCTAAACCGTAAACCCTAAAACCTAAAACCTAAATCCTAAACCCTAATTGAAACACCAAACCCTAAAGTAACTAATCTTAAAGCCTCAATCCTAAGCGCTAAACCCTAAACCCTAAAACCCTAAACCCTAAACAATAAACACTAAACCATAAAACTTATAACCCTAAACCCTAAGCTCTAAACCCCAAACCATAAACCCTAAACCCTAAACCCTAAACCCTAAACCCTAAACTATAAAATCGAAACCCTAAACCTAAACCCTAAACTCAAAACCCTAAACCCTAAAACCTAAAAACCTAAACCTAAACTAAGTAAAACTTAGAAATAAAATAAATAAAAAACCCTAAGCCTAAATAAAAAAAAAACCTAAACTAAAACCTAAACCTAAACCTAAAAAAATGTAATAAAATAAAAAATAAATACTAAACTAAAATTAAAATAAATAAAAACATAAGCTAAATTAAAAAAATAAAATAAACCTAAAAATAAAAAACCTAAATAAAAAAAACCTAAACATAAAATAAAAATAAAATAAACATAAAATAAAATAAAATTAAAATAAATAAAAACATAAATCTAAACAAGAAACCTAAAAATAATACCTAAAATAAATAAATAAAATAAAACCTAATCCCTAAACTAAAAAAAACTTAAACCTAAAATAAAAATAAAATAAAACTAAACCTAAACTAAAATCAATTAAACTAAAATAAATAAAACCTAAGTTTAAACCTAAAATAAACTAAACCTAAACATAAACCTAAACTAAATAAAATAAAATATACTAAAAATAACCCTAAACCTAAACTAAAATATAAAACAAAAAAAAACCTAAACCTAAATGTAGAAATAAATAAAAAACCTAAACCAAAAAAATAAATAAAAATAAAACTAAAATAAAAAATAAACATAAACCTAAACTAAAATAAATAAACTAAACTAATAAAAATAAAAAATAGACCTAAATAAAAATATAAATTAATGTAAATAAACCTAAACCTACAAGTTTACTTAATTTAAAAAAAAAAACTCTTAAACCCTAAACCTGAAACCCTAAACACGAAATCCTAAACACTAAACTTTAAAATTAACCCTAAACTAACCATAAACCCTAAGCCCTAAATGCTAAATAATAAACCCTAAACCCTAAAGCCTGAACTAAAACCTGAACCTAAAATAAGAAACCTACCTAAACATAAATAAACTAAAAGCAAAACCTAAACCTAAACTTAAATAAATAAACTAAAAAGTAAACCTAAATAAAATTAAATAACCTAAATATAATAAATAAAACTAAAATAAATAAAATAAAACATAAACCTAATCCTAAACTAAACTAAATAAACCTAAATAAACCAAAACCTAAAACCTAAATCTAAACCTAAACCTAAACCTAATACTAAAACCTAAATAACAACAACAACAACAACAACAACAATAACAACAACAACAACAATAACAACAACCCTTTATCCCACTAAGTGGGATCAGCTACTTGAATCCTTCATCTCCATTGTGTCCTATTATGTGTCAAATTCTCATTTAATTGAAGTATACTTAGGTCATTTTTTATACATCATAACCAAGTCTTTTTAGGCCTACCTCTACCTTTCTTAACATAAGGCTAATCTAATGCATCTACTCTCCTAACCGAGTCATCAGACGATCGACGCTTTATGTGGCCAAACCATCTAAGGTGACTCTCTCTAATCTTATCTACTAAAAAACTAAAAACTAAAAAAACTAAACCTAAGAAACCTAAACCTAAATAATACCTAAACCTAAACTAAACTAAATAAACCTAACCCTAAACCTAAACCTTAAAAAAATCAAAACCTAAACCTAAAATAAATAAATAAAAAATAAAATAAACCTAATCCTAATCCTAAACTAAAATAAAATAAATAAACCTAAACCTAAACCTAAACCTAAACTAAACCTAAATTGAAACCTAAATAAATAATCCTAAACCTAAACCTAAATTAAAATAAATAAAATAAACCTAAAAAAATAAAAGTAAAAATAAAAACAAAAATAAACTAAAAAATAAAACCTAATCCTAAACCTAAACTAAAATAAACTAAACTAAATAAAATAAATAAAACCTAAACCTAAACCTAAATAAATATAACTAAAAACTAAACCTAAACCTAAACCTAAACCTAAATAATAAAATCTAAACCTAAACTAAATAAACTAAAAAATAAATAAAATAAACCTAAACCTAAACCCTAAACCTAAACTAAATAAAAATAAATAAACCAAAACTAAACCTAAAAACCTAAACCTAAACCTAAAAAACCTAAACCTAAACCTAAATAAAAACCAAAACCAAAACCTAAACCTAAGCTAAACCTAAACCTAAATAAACCTAAAACTTAAGCCTAAATAAACTTAAACCTAAAATAATAAATAAAAATAAAACATAAACTAAATAAAATAAAAATAAACCTAAAACCTAAAACCCTAAACCTAAACTAAAACTTAAACCTAAAAACCTAAACCTAAACCTAAACTAAACTAAATAAACCAAAATAGATAAAACCTAAATAAAGAAAATCTAAACTAAATAAACCTAAACCTAAACCTAAACTTAAACCTAAAACCTAAATCTAAAAATAAACTAAATAAAATAAAATATACCTAAACATAAAATAAAAAAAAACTAAAACCAAAACCTATCCCTGAACCTAAACCTAAATAAATAAAAAATAAATACATAAATTGAAACTAAATAAACTAAATAAATTAAACCTAAACCTAAAATAAAAATGCTAAAACCTAAACCTAAACCTAAATAAAAATAAAGCTAAATAAATTAAAATATAAAACCTAAACCTAAACCTAAAATAAATATAAACCTAAACTAAAATAAAATAAATAAATAAACCTAAACTGAAATAAACTAAAACTATGCTTCCCTTAATTTTTTCTCTCCTTTCTCATTTATTGCTAGTGGTTGGGTGGTCCTCCTTAGTTTTTATTTCCTTTGGTTATTTGTTTGGCTGGGTGACTACCATTTCTATTTTTGGTTTTTTTGATGATCTCTAAGAGGGTTGTGCCTATGTTTGCTGTTGCTTTTTCCACCTATTTTGAGCTCTATTTTGGGTTAGCCTTTTGTTTTGGCTGGCCACCCCCCTTTCGATATTGGATCCTCTGCTATTTTGGTTGGTTTTTGAGTGGCAGCTATTGGTCTCTTCAGAATTTAATTAGCTTTGGTCTTTTCAATATGGTTATTTCTTCTAGTTTGTGTTGGGGATTCCTATTAATTGATTTTTTTTTCTTTTGATTAGCATGAGGACATCTTCTTTGTGGTTTTTTGCTTCCTGACCTGGTTATGGTTGATTTTATTGGTGGCTTTTTATCAGTGCCTGCTAGATTGATGGCATCCTTTTCTACCTGGATTGGTCTAGTGTATTCTAATGACTGGTTGTGGCTCTCCCTTGCTTAGAGCTTTGATGTTTATTTGAATGATGGTTGTTATTATT
Organism: Cymbidium sinense; assembly: GCA_021442155.1. Taxonomy (NCBI): domain Eukaryota; kingdom Viridiplantae; phylum Streptophyta; class Magnoliopsida; order Asparagales; family Orchidaceae; genus Cymbidium; species Cymbidium sinense. The sequence continues at coordinate 5,848,989 of CM038225.1, read as the reverse complement.
TTTTATTTTGTTTTAGTCTCTTTCTAGGCTATTGTATTAGATGTTGCTATGCTTATGAATTCTTCCTTGATGGTGGTGGCTCTATCACTGACCTTGTTGAATCTTCTGGGTGGCCAGCTGTTTGTGATTGGTCTGCTATTATTTTGTTGGTTGTTTGGTTGTTTGGTTGTTGGCTGGCTGTTGGCTAGCTATTTCTTTATTTTCTAATGCAGGTTCTTGAAGCGTTTGGACTGCTTTCTTTTGATGTTGGCTTGTATCAGGAATGCTGGCTATGGTGGCCCTAATGTTACCCATATCTTCAGTTTTGGTTGGTAGCATTGCATATGAAAATAACCCTTCTTAGGAAGTTTGTATGCTCATATGCATTGTTGCCTCTTAAGAAGATCTTAATTGAGCTGAGCCTTTTCTTTCTCTCTCTAATAGATTTCTTTATCTTATTGTTAGTTATGATTATTGCTTTTGTAGTGTTTTGTAGATTTCATTTATAGGTTGGAACTTTTCGATGGAATGATCGTTACTCCCAACTCAAGAGCTATCGATATAAACCAAACCCTAAACCCGACACCCTAAACCTAAACCCTAAAACCTTAAACCTTAAACCCTCAACAAACCTTAATCCCTAAACCCCCTAAAAAACCTAAACCTTAAAGCCTAAACCCTAAACCTAAACCCTAAATCCTAAACCCTAAACTCAACCTAATCTAAATCCTACTAAAATATCAAACCATATAGCCTAAACACTAAACCCTAAACCCTAAACCATAAACCCTAAACCCGAACACTAAACCTTAAACCCTAAACCCTAAAACTAACCCTAAACCCTAAACCCTAAATCCTAATCCTACAACACTAAACCCTAAACCCTAAACCCCAAACCCTAAACCCTAAACCCAAAATCCAAAACCCAAAACCCAAAACCCTATCACCTAAACCCTAAAAACCTAAAACCTAAAAAACCTAAAAACCTAAACTTAAACTAAATAAAACTAAAAAAAATAAAAATTAAAAAAACCTAAACCTAAATAAAAAAATAAAAACCTAATCTAAAACCTAAACCTAAAAATAAAAAAAATAAAAATAAAAACTAAACTAAAATAAATAAATAAATACCTAAACTAAACTAAAAAAATAATATAAACCTAAAAATAGAACCTAAACATAAAATAAAATAAAATCAACCTAAAATAAAATAAAATAAAACTAAAGAAAAACCTAAACCTAAATAATAAACCTAAAAATAAAATAGAAAAATAAATAAAAAATATAACATAAACCCTAAACTAAAGAAAAACCTAAACCAAAATAAAAAATAAAATCTAAACCTAAACTAAAATAATAAACTAAAATAAATAAAACATAAACTTAAACCCAAAATAAACTAAACCTAAACCAAAACCTTTACTAAATAAATGAAATAAACTAAAAATTAACCTAAACCTAAATGAAAAATAAAACCTAAAAATAAACCTAAAATAAAAACTTAAAACCTACACTTAAAAAAAGTAAAATAAAAACATAAAACAAATTCTAAAAATAAAAAAATAAAACCTAAACCTAAAAGAAAAAATAAAAATAAAACTAAACTAAAAAAATTAACATAAACCTAAACTTAAACCTAAAAAGTAAACTAAAAAAAATAAACTAAATAGAATTAAAAAATAAACGTTAATAAAAATATAAAATAAATTAAATGAACTAAATAAAACTTAACCTACCATCTCCTTTAATTAAAAAAAACCCTAAACCTTAAACACTAAACCCTAAGCCCCAAACTAACCCTAATCCCTAAACCATAATCCATAATCCTTAAACCCTAAACCCTAAACCTTAACCATAACCCTAAACCCTAAACCTTAACCATAACCCTAAACCCTAATCCCAATACCCTAAACCCTAAAAACCTAAACCGTAAACACTAAACTAAACTTAAACCTAAACCCTAAAAACCCTAAACATTAAAAATCCTAAACCCTAAAGCCTAAATCATAAACCCTAAACCCCAAAAACCCTAAACCCTAAAGCATAAACACTAAACCCAAAACCCAAAACCCAAATCCTGAACATAAACCCTACACCCTAAAGCCTAAACACTAAACTCAAAACTCTAAATTACAAACCCTAAACATAAACCCTAAACCCTAAAGCCCTAAAACCTAAACCCTAAATCCTAACCCTAAACTCTAAACCTTAAAATGACCCTAAACCCTAAACATACAACCCTAAACCCTAAACCCTAAAACATGAAATCCTAAACCCTAAACCCTAAACTATCCTATAACCTAAACCCCAAACCCCAAAACCTCAACCCTAAACCCCAAACCCCTAAAACCTTAAAACTAAACCTAAACCTAAACCCTAAACCTAAACCAACCCTAAACCCTAAACCCTACCTAAACCCTAAAACCTAAACCTAACCAAATAAACCTAAATAAAATAAAATAAAAAACCTAAACCAAAATAAAATAAAATAAAAACGTAAACTAAACAAAAATAAATAAAAAACCTAAACTTAAAAATAAAATAAAATGAAAAAAAATAAATAAATTAAAATAAAATAAATAAAAGACTAAAAAAAACTAAATAATAAAATGAACCTAAGAATAAAAAACCTAAATAAAATAAAAACTAAACATAAAATAAAATAAAATAAACTTAAATAATATAAAATAAAAATAACATAAACCAAAAAAATAAACCTAAAAATTAAATAAAAAAATAAAACCTAAATCAAACTAAAAAACCTAAACCTAAAATAAAAATGAAATAAACAAAATAAAATAAACCTAAACCTGAACTAAAATAAACTAAACTAAAATAAATAAAACCTAAACCTAAACCTAAAATAAACTAAACCTAAACTAAATAAAATAAAATAAACTAAAAATAAACCTAAACCTAAACTAAAAGGAAAACATAAAAATAAAATTAAAATACAAACCTAAAACTTAAACATAAAAAATAAAATAAAAAACCTAAACCTAAACCTCAATATAAAAAAAATAAACCTAAAAAATAAAATTAAAAATTTAAATAAATCTCAACTAAAAAATAAACTAAAACTTAAACCTAAACCTAAAAAATAAACTAAAATAAAAACCTAAAAAAATAAATAAACCTAAAATAAATAAACTAAACTAAATTAAAATAAAAAATTAACCAAAATAAAAATAAGAAATAAAGTAAACTAAAATAAATAAAAAATATGCTAAATATACTAAATAAATGTAAACATACCAGTTTACTTAATTTTAAGACCACAACAATAACAACAACAACAACAAGCCTTTATCCCACTAAATGGGGTCGGCTACATGAATCCTTCGTCTCCATTATGTCCTATTATGTGTCAAATTCTCTTTTAATTCAAGTATACTTAGGTCATTTTCTATACATCTTAATCATGTCTTTTTAGGTCTACCTCTACCTTTCTTAATATAAGGAAAATCTAATGCATCTATTCTGCTAACCGGGTCATTAGACGGTCGATGCTTTATGTGGCCAAACCATCTAAGGTGACTCTCTCTATTCTTATCACCACTGGAGCTACTCCAACTTTTTCCTGAACATACTCATTTCACATTTTATCTCTAAGAGTAAAGCCACTCATCCACCCGAGCATCCTCATCTCTATAACACTTAACTTAGTCTTATACTTCTCTTTTATTGGCTGACATTCTACACCATAAGTCATTGCAGGTCTTACCACAATCTTTTAAAATTTTCCCTTAAGGTTAAGTGGAACTTTTCTATCACACAAAAGGCCAGATGCTTTCCTCCACTTCAGCTATCCAACTAAAATTCTACTAATAACATCTCCATTTATTTTACCATCATTTTGAACAATAGAACCTAAATATCTAAATCGCCCACTCTTATTAATGAATGGCTTGTTCACCTAATGTCACAACACTACCACTAGAGCTTCTACAAATAAAATTACACTCTATATATTCAGTTTTAGATCTACTTAAATGAAAACCTTTAGACTCTAATGTTGACCTCCATAATTCAAGTTTCTCTTGGACTCCCTCTCTAGTCTTATCAACAAGAAGAATGTCATCAACAAAAAGCATACACCAAGGTACATCTTCCTTTAAATTCCTAGTAAGAACATCCATAACTAAAGCAAAAAAGATAAGGGCTTAAAGTTGATCCTTGATGTAATCCAACTGAAATAGGAAAATATTTTATCAATCCTCCTTGTGTTTGGACACAAGTAATAGTTGTAGTATTCATATCCTAAATTACTTGAATATAACCAATATTAACTCCTTTTTGTTCTAGAACTCTCCAAAGAACATCTCTTGAAACTTTATCATAAGCTTTCTCTAAATCAATAAATATCATATGTAGATCCTCCTTACATTCTCTATACTTCTCCATCAAACCTCTTAACAAATGTATAGCATCCATAGTAGATCTACGACATGAAACCAAATGATTGTGAGAAACTTTTGTATCACATCATAACCTATGCTCAATTACTCTCTCCCATAATTTTAATGTATGACACATTAACTTAATTCCTCTATAATTTGCACACTCTTGTGCATCACCTTTATTCTTAAATATAAGAACCAACAAACTCTTTCTCCACTCATCTGGAATCTTTTTAGTCTTTAAAATAACATTAAAAAGATTTGTAAGCCAATAAATTCCTTGATCTCCTAAACATTTGACACACTTCTATTGGAATATCATTAGGTCCTACTGCTTTTCCATATTTCATTTTCTTTAAAGTTTCTCTAACTTCAGACTAACTAATATGATGATAAAAATAAAATTCTCTATTTTTTAGGGTATTAAAGTTGCTAAAATCAATTCTACTTTCAAATCCTTCATTGAATAGTTTATCAAAATACCTCATCCACCTATTTTCAATATCGTTTTCAATGAAAAGCACTTTATTATATTCATCTTTAATACACCTCACTTGACTAGGTCTTTACTTCTCCTATCTCTTTGGTTGGCTAACTTATACATACATCTTTCACCTTCTTTGGTGTCTAATCTATTGTATAAATCACTAAAAGCTAAATTTTTGCATCATATATTTCTTTCTTAGAATCTCTACAGGCCACTTTATATCTTTCCCAACTCTCCAAGTTTTTACATCTAAACCACATTTTATAACATTGCTTCTTATTTCTTATCTTTTCTTGCACACTCTGACTCCACCACCAACTATTTTTATTAAAAAAAAGTTTTTCCTTTTGATTCTCCAAGCACATTTTTAGCAACTTGCTTAATTTTTCTTGCTACTTTTTCCCACATAACATTAGCTTCCTTATGAACATCCCAAATATTAAGGTCTTGTAGCTTGCTCTTAAAAATATTTTTATTTTTGTTCTTTAAGTGTCCCCATCTAATCCTAGAATAATAATTTAATTTATTTTTCCTCTTACAATCTTTCATCTTAAAATCTAAAACTAATAATCAATGTTGGATACTTAAACTATCGCTTGGAATGACCTTACAATCTTTACAATCTAAACGATCATTTTTCTTATCAAAAAATAATCAATCTATATTTTACTAGATCCATTTTTATAAGTAATAATATGTTCTTCTCTTTTGTTAAATAAAGTATTAGCAACTACAAAATTATAAGCTAAAGAAAAATCTAAAATAGTCTTACCTTTTTCATTAGTCACTCCAAATCCATAACCACCATGAATACTTTTAAAAGCTTCATCCACTCTACCAACATGTCCATTTAAATCTCCTCCAATAAATACTTTTTCTTCGAGAGGTATCTTTTATATTAATCCCTCTAATTCATTCCAAAATTTTTTTTGAGCTTATATCCAAACCTACTTGAAGAGCATCAACACTTATAACATTGATAATCTTAGTATCAATAACAACTTTTAAAGCTATAATTCTATCTCCACATCTATTAATATTTATAACATTATCTTTCAAACTTTTATCTATAATCACACCTACACCATTTCTAGTTTGACTTCTACATAAATACCAAAGTTTAAAACCTAAACTATCAATTTCCTTAGCCTTCTCCCCAACCGAGTTTGTTTCTTGAACACATAAAATATTTATCTTTTTATGAACGATACTATCTATTAATTCCATTAATTTACCTATAAGAGTACCTATATTCCAGGATCCTAACCTAATTCTAGTTTCATGGACTAACTTCTTGCCCGCATCCGTCCATAATGTGGGAACCCTTTCTTATTTAACACGCACCTGCACATGCGCCCTTGCACATTTTTCACTATATTCAAGCCATATTGCATCACTTCCAGGATTCATGTCATGATTATTTCTATAAGTTTTATGCTGGCTGTCGACTACCTATTGCAACCCTCCACTTTTCACATCTGGACTTGGGACGGAAAAGTTTTGCTTAATTTTAAGACCAAAAAAAACCTTAAACCTAAATCTTAAACCTACAACCATAAACTCTAAACCAACAAACATAAATCCTAAACTAACACAAAACCCAAAACCCAAAACCCTAAATAAAAGAAAAACTAACTCTACACCCTAAACCCTTAACCTAAAACCCTAAGCCCTAAAACCTCTAAACCCTAAATCCTAAACCCTAAACCCTAAAACATATAACCCTAAACTACAAACCCTAAACCCAAACCCTAAAACCTAAGCCTAATCCTAAACTTTTACATAAACCTAAAAAATAAACTAAATAAAAAAACATAAACTAAAACAAATAAACCTAAACTATATAAATAAAATTAAATAAAAAAATAAACATAGATAAAAAATAAAGATAAACTAAATAAACTTAAACCTATCGATTTACTAAATTTTTTAAAAAAACCTTAAACTTAAAATCAGAAACCCTAAAACTTAAACCTACAACCCTCTAAACCCTAAACCCTAAATCTTAAACCCTAAAAAACCTTACACCCTAAACCCTAATCCTAAACTTTAACCCTAAAAGCATAAACCCTAAAACATTAAACCTTAAACCCCTAACCTTAAACATAAACCTAAAGTAATTAAGTAACTTAAAAAATAAATATAAACCCTAAAACTTAATAAACATAGGGTTAGCTTAGGGTTTAAGGTTAGTTTAGGGTTTATGGTTTAGGTGGGTTAGTTTGGGGTTTAGGGTTAGTGAGTAGGGTTTGTGGTTTTGTGGTGGGGTTTCAGGAGTGGTAAGAGTGGTAGTGGCTCAGTGGGGTGGTTAGGAGTTAGGGTAGGGTTGTGGAGGGTTTGGTTTATGGTTTAGGTTAAGGGTTTAGGGTTTGGGTTTAGGGTTTATAGTTAGAATTTAAGGTGTAGAGTTTAGTCAGGTGTGGTAGGATTTAGGGTTTAGGTATTTAATTAAGATTAAGTTTAAGTTTTATGTAGTTTATGTAGGTTTAGGTAGGAGTTTATTTATTTTTAGTTTAGTTTATCTTTTAATTTTATTTTAGTTTATGTTTGTTTATTTTTAGGTTTTATTTTAGTTTAGTTTAGGTATAGTTTATTTAGGTTTATTTTATTATTTATTTATATAGTTTATTTTTTTAGTTGGTAGTTTTATTTTTTATTTTAGTTTTATTTTGGTTTTATTTTAGTTTGTTATGTTTATTTAGGTTTATTTTTTTAGGTTGAGGTTTACTTTAGGTTTAGGTTTTATTTATTTATAGTTATTTTAGTATAGGATAATTTATTTTATTTAGTTTTTAGTTTATTTAGTTTAGGTTTAGGTTTATTTAGTTTAGTTTAGATTTGAGGTTTAGGTTTATTTAGGTTTAGGTAGGTTTATTTATTTTTTTTTCTTTTATTTATATTTTTGTTTATTTAGTTTAGTTTATTTAGTTTAAGTTTTATTTTTATTTAGGTTTAGGATTAATTTAGTTTATTTTATTTAGTTATTATTTTAGGTTTAGGTTTAGGTTTAGTTTAGGTTTATTTAAATTTTATTTTGGTTTAGGTTTATTTTTTTGTAGTTTAGTTTATTTAGGTTTAGGTTTTGGTTTAGGTTTAGATTTAGGTTTATTTAATTTAGGTTTTTTATTTTTAGGTTTAAGTTCATTTATTTCTTTTTTATTTTTTATTTTTAATTTATTAGTTTTATTTATTTATTTAGGTTTATTTATGTTTATTTTTAGTTTAGGTTTATTTATTTTTGTTTGGTTTAGTTTTTTTATTTTTTAGCTTTATTTAGTTTTTAGTTTTATTTGGTTTAGGTTTTGGTTTAGGTTTAGGTTTTATTTATTTATTTATTTATGTTTTATTTTATTTAGTTTATTTTAGGTTTAGGTTTATGTTTATGTCATTTTAGTTTAGTTTTTATTTTTTAGTTTGGGTTTATATATTTAGTTTATTTAGTTTTAATTTAGGTTTATTTAGTTTAGTTTATTTAGTTTTATTTTATTTTGGGTTTAGGTTTAGGTTTAGGTTTATTTAGTAGGTTTAGTTTAGATTTGTTTTATTTCTTTATTTAGTTTATTCATTTACTTTTAGAGGTTTATTTATTTAGTTTATTTTATTTAATTAGGTTTAGGTTTAGGTTTATTTATTTAATTTATTTAGGTTTAGGTTTTATTTAGTTTAGTTTATTTAGTTTTATTTTATTTTGGGTTTAGGGTTTAGGGTTAGGCTTATTTAGTTTAGGTTTAGTTTATGTTTATTTCTATTTATTTATTTAGTTTATTTATTTAGTTTAGATATTTTATTTTTGGATTAGGTTTTATTTAGTTTTATTTAGGTTAGGTTTAGTTTTTTTTTTTAGGTTTAGGTTTAGGTATTTAGTTTTATTTAGTAGTTTAGTGTTTATTTTTTTAGTTTAGTTTATTTTTATTTAGTTTAGTTTATTTATTTAGTTTATTTTTTTTTATGTTTAGGTTTATTTAGTTAGGTTTTATTTTATTTTAGTTTAGGTTTAGTTATTTTTTAGTTTAGTTTAGGTTTATTTAGTTATTTTTTATTTATTTATTTTAGTTTAGGTTTATTTAGTTTATTTAGTTTATTTTTTATTTATTTTAGGTTTAAGCTTAGGTTTATTTTAGTTTTAGGTTTAGGTTTATTTAGGTTTAGTTTAGGTTTTATTTTTTAGCTTAATTTATTTAATATATTTTTTATTATGTTTATTCATTTTGGTTTAGTTTAGGTTTAGGTTTTTTTTTATTTCATTTAGTTTATTTTATTTATTTTAGAATTAGTTTAGGTTTATTAGGTTAAGGTTTAGGTTTGGGTTTGGTTTATTTTATTTATTTTAGATTAGGTTTATTTAGTTTTTAATTATTTTTTGTTTAGGTTTAGGGTTTAGGTTTAGTATTTTTTAGGTTTATTTTTTAGTTTAGTTTATTATTTAGTTTAATTTAGTTTAGGTTTATTTTATTTATTTTATTTTATTTAGTTTATTTTAGGTTTTATTTTAGGTTTAAGTTCATGTTTAGGTTTAGGTTTAGGTTTAGGTTTATTTATTTAGTTTAGGTTTTATTATTATTTTTAAAAGAATTATTAGTTTTTAGTTTAGTTTATTTTTTATTATTATTATTTATTAGTTTATTAGTTAAGTTAGTTTTATTAGTTTATTATTACAAGATAGTTTCTTAGGTTTGTTAATTATTATTAGATTTAGTAAATTTATTCAAGTTTTATTTCTTATTTAGTTTATTATTAGTTTATATTATTATTATTATTATTATTATTATTATTATTTTAGTTATTAATTTTATTTAGTTTAGATTATTATTAGTTTATTAGTTTAGTGTTAGTTATTATTAGTTATTTAGTTTTAGTTTATTAGTTTCTTTAGTTTTAATATTAATTTTAGTTATTATTATTTTGTTAGTTTATTAGTTTATTAATTTAGTATAATTATTAGTTTTAGTTGTAAGTTACTTATTATTATTAGTTTTTATTAATTATTTAGTTTGGTTATTAGTTTTAGTTTATTAGATTAGTTTAGTTAGTTTAGTTATTATTAGTTATTGGTTTAGTTTTATTATTATTTAGTTATTTAATAGGTTAGTTATGTTTAGGTTTAGGTTTATTTATTAGTAATTATTATTACTTAGTTATTTATTAGGGTTTAATTTAGTTTATTAGTTTAGTTTTAGTTAATAATTTTGGTTTAGTTTAGTCTTTATTAGTTTTATGAGTTTAGTTTATTTTTACTTAGTTTATTAGAAGGGTTTTTTTGTTTATGTTTAATTTAGTTATTTGTTTGTTTATTAGTTTAGATAGTTTTTGTTATTATTAATTTATTAATTTTTTAGTATTTATTTAGTTAGTTTTATTAGTTTTTATTTTAGTTTATAATTAGTTTTTGTTTATTATTAGTTTTAGTTTTAATTTTAGTTATTTAGTTTTTAATGTTTTAGGTTGGGTTTAGGGTTTAGTTTGGAGTTTAGGGTTTAGGGTTGGGTTTAGGGTTTAAGGATTAGGGTTAGTTTTAAGGGTTAGCATTTTGGTTTACAATTTTTTTAATTTTTTTAATTTTTTATTATTTTTATGGTTTAGGGTCTAGGGTTGAAGTTTTAGGTTTTAGGTTCATTTTTAGTTTGGGCTTTTGGTTTTTTTGGTTTTAATAGAGAAAAAAAATTTAGATACAACATTTCTTTTTTATTATTTCAACAATCAACTAACACACCAAGTTCTTAATGACATAAGCGATAACATAGATAAAAAATAAGCATGCATAGATAAAATCAATAGCCTTAGAAAACCAGAATCATCTCTACTATAAAGACACAGTTCCATAAGCAGCAGATCTAATCGGACATTCCTCAGTTTCTCTAGTTCCCATCAGAACCACCCTAGCCTCGAGTAACGGGATCCACCATCATATCTACAATATCTCCCTCCGCAACCACCATGGCAAAAGCCTTTGTCACTCCTCCTACCTTCATAACCCCCACTGCTCTGACCACCACCTCCATATCCACCAACGCCTCCAGATCCCCCACCACCACTGTGATAACCCTCGCCTTTGCCTTTGCCTCCATCCTTTGCCTCCAGCCAAATCTAGAGCTTGGTTATGTAATGTTCCTTTCCGGTTACCATTTTTAGGGTTTAGGTTTAGGTTTAAGTTTATTAGGTATTAGAGTTATTTTTTTATTTATTTAGATAATTTTAGTTTAGGTTTAAAGTTTGGGGTTTAGGGTATAGGGTTTGGGGTTTATGGTTTAGGGTTTAGGGTTTAGAATTTAGGGTTTAAGGTTTAGAGTTTAGGGTTTAGGGTTTAGGGTTTTAGGGTTTATACTATTAGGGTTTAGGTTTTAGGGTTAGCATTATGGTTTAAGGTTTAGGGTTTAGGGTTTAAGGTTTATAGTTTAGAGTTTAGAGTTTTAGGTTTAGGGTTAGCTTTTTTATTTAGGGTTTAGGGTTTTGGGTTTAGAATTTTAGATTTAGGGTTATTTCTTAATTAAGTAAACTGGTAGGTTTAGGTTTATTTAGTTTATAATTTATATATTTTAGTTTATTTTATTTTTTTTTATTTATATTTAGGCTTATTTTTTTTATTTTATTTAGTTTAAATTTATTTTATTTTATTTATTTTAGTTTAGTTTTTTTTATTTTAGTTTTTAGTTTAGGTTTATGAGATTAAATTTTAGTAGAGTTTTATTTTATTTTATTTTTTAAGTTTTGGTTTTTTATTTTATTTAGGTTTAGGTTTTATTTATTTTTTTGGTTTTACATTTTCTTTTTTTTAGGTTTATTTTTTTATTTTGTTTAGGTTTAGTTTTATTTTTAGTTGAGTTTTATTTTATTTTAATTTTAGTTTAAGTTTTTTAGTTTTAGGTTTAAGCTTAGGTTTTAATTTTTTTTATTTTAGCTTTATTTTTTAGGTTTTTATTTTGTTTAGGTTTAGGTTTAGGGTAATTTATTTAGTTTAGGTTTAGTTTATTTAGTTAGAGTTTATTTAGTTTAGGTTTAGGTTTAGGATTAAGTTTAGGTTTATTTATTTTAGGTTTTAGTTTATTTAATTTAGTTTAGGTTAAGGTTTTATTTATTTTAGTTTATTTTGGTTTAGGTTTAGGTTTATTTTATTTTCTATTTTAGGTTTAATTTAGTTTAGGTTTAGGTTTAGGATTGGGTTTATTTAGGTTTATTTAGTTTATTTATTTAGTTTAGGTTTAGGTTTAGGTTTAGTTTAAGTTTATTATTTTTTATTTTTTAGGTTTAGGTTTTAGGTTTATTTGTTTGGGTTTATTTAGGTTTAATTAGTTTAGTTTTGGTTTATTTTATAGTTTATTTTAGTATTCATTTAGTTAGGTTTATTTATTTTATTTTATTTTGTTTAGTTTATTTATTTTGGTTTAGGTTTAGGTTTGATTTAGGTTTATTTAGTTTTATTTAGGTTTATTTTAATTTTAGGTTTAGGTTTATTTATTTATTTTATGTTTAGTTTATTTTATTTAGTTTAGGTTTAGGTTTAAGTTTATTTACTTTTGTTTGATTATTTAGTTTAGGTTTAGGTTTAGTTTAGGTTTAGGTGGGTTTAGGTTTAGGTTTAGTTTATTTAGTATTTATTTTTTTTTAATTTATTTATTTAGTTTATTTATTTTAGGTTTAGGTTTAGGTTTAGGTTTATTTATTTAGTTTATTTAGTTTATTTAGGATTTAGTTTATTAGTTTAGTTTATTTAGTTTAGGTTTAGGTTTAGGTTTAGTTTAGAGGTTTAGGTTTAGTTTAGTTTAGGTTTAAGTTTAGGTTTATTTAGTTTAGGTTTAGGTTTATTTTATAGTTTATTTAGTTTATAGGTTTAGGTTTATTTAGTTTAGTTTAGTTTGTTTAGGTTTATTTATTTAGTTTAGTTTAGGTTTTATTTTAAGTTCTAGTTTATTTTATTTTATTTTACTTTAGTTTAGTTTAGTTTAGGTTTAGTTTAAGTTTAGGTTTATTTTATTAGTTTAGATTTATTTCTAATTTTGTTTAGGTTTAGGTTTATTTTAGGTTTAGGTTTATTTATTTTTTGTTTAGTTTAAGTTTATTTTATTTAGGTTTAGGTTTAGGTTTAGGTCTAGATTTATTTTAGGTTATTTAGTTTAGATTTAGCTTGGGATTTAGGTGAGGTTTAGGTTTAGGTTTTGGGTTGAGTTTATTTAGTTTAGGTTTTTAGGTTTATTTAGTTTAGGTTTAATTTTGTTTAGTAGGTTATGTTTTTTAGGTTTTAGGTTTAAATTTAGTTTATTTTTTTTAGTTTAGTTTAGGTTTTAGTTTATCGGTTTAAAATTTTTTAGTTTAGGTTTAGGTTTTTTAAGTTTATTTATTTAATTTAAGTTTATTTAGGTTTAGGTTTATGTTAGGTTTAGATTTATTTATTTAAGTTTATTTATTTAGGTTTAGGTATAGATTTATTTTTACTTTTGGTTTATTTAGGTTTATTTATTTAGGTTTAGTTTATTTTTTATTTTAGTTTATTTTAGTTATTAGTTTTAGTTTATTTAGTTTAGTTTATTTAGTTTTATTTGTTTAGGTTTAGGTTTAATTTTACATTAGGTTGATTTTTTAGGTTTAGGTTTATTTTAGTTAGGTTTATTTAATTTTGGTTTAGGTTTAGGTTTATTTTAGGTTTAGGTTTAGGTTTATTTATTTATTTATTTTATGTTTAGGTTTAGGTTCATTTTTGTTTAGTTTAGTTAATTTATTTAGGTTTAGGTTTAGGTTCTAGTTTATTTAAGTTTACATTTAGGTTTAGGTTTAGCTTTATTTTAGTTTAGGTTTTAGGTTTAGTTTTATGTTAATTTTAGGTTCTATTTAGTTTAGTTTAGTTTAGTTTTGTTTAGGTTTATTTTATTTAGGTTTAGGTTTATTTTATTTTATTCATTTTAGTTTAGTTTAGTTTATGTTTAGGGATAGATTTTAATTTTAGGTTTATTTAGTTTAGTTTACATTTATTTAGTTTAGTTTATTTAGTTTAGGTTTATTTTAGTTTATTTGGTTTATTTATTTAGTTTAGGTTTAGGTTTATTTATTTTATTTTATTTTATTTTATTTATTTAGTTTAGGTTTAGGATTAGGTTTAGCTTTATTTTATTTAGTTTTTTTATTTTATCTTTACTCTTTTTAGTTTAGGTTTAGGTTTAGGTATAGGATTTGGTTTATTTAGTTAAGTTTATTTTAGTTTAGGCTTATTTAGTTTAGTTTAGTTTAGGTTTATTTTTTATTTATTTATTTAGTTCAGTTTTATTTTAGTTTATTTTTAGTTTGGTTTAAGTTTAGGTTTATTTATTTAATTTTATTTATTTAGTTTATATTTAGTTTAGTTTATTTTCTTTTTATTTAGTTTAATTTAGTTTAGGTTTAGGTTTAGGTTTATTTAGGTTTTATTAGTTTAGTTTGTTTAGTTTAGTTTAGGTTTAGGTTTAGGTTTAGGTTTAGGTTTTTAGTTTAGTTTAAGTTTAGGTTTAGGTTTAGTTTTTAATTTTTTTTATAATTAGGTTTATTTATTTAGTTTATTTTATTTAGTTTATTTATCTAGTTTAGGTTTAGGTTTTATTTATTTTAAGTTAGTTCAGTTTAATTTATTTTTAGGTTTTGGTTTAGGTTTAGGTAAAGTTTAGTTCATTTATTAATTTTATTTATTTTAGTTTAGGTTTTAAGTTTTACTTAGTTTATTTTTTTAGTTCAGTTTTAATTTATTTATTTAGCTTAGTTTAATTTAGTTTATTTAGGTTTAGATTTATTTTATTTATTATTTAATTTATTTTTTTATTTAGTTTATTCTTAGGATTTGATTTAGGTTAATTTAGTTTAGGTTTATTTAGGTTTAAGTTTTATTTAATTTAATTTTATTTAGTTTAGCTTTATTTTTAGTTTAGATTTCGGTATAGGTTTAGATTTAGGTTTAATTTTATTTTAGGTTTATTTATTTAAGTTTACGTATAGGTTTTGTTTAGTTTTTGGTTTTATTTAGGTTTAGTTTATTTAGTTTAGGTTTATTTTATTTAGGTTTAGGTTGATTTATTTTAGTTTATTTTATTTTATTTTATTTAGTTTTAGTTTATGTTTATTTTAGTTTAAGTTTTTAGGTTTATTTAGGTTTAGGTTTAGGTTTATTTTTGTTTAGGTTTCAGGTTTAGTTTTATTTTTATTTTAGTTTAGGTTTATTTATTTAGTTTAGTTTAGGTTTAGGTTTAGGTTTATTTTTATTTTAGTTTTTATTTAGTTTATTTAGTTTTGGTTTATTTATTTAGTTTAGTTAATTTATTTTTCATTTAGGATTAGGTTTATGTTTATTTAGTTTAGGTTTAGTCTATTTTATTTTAATTTATTTTATTTATTTAGGTTTAAGTTTATGTAGTTTAGGTTTTAAGTTTAGGTTTAGGTTTATTTTTGTTTAGTTTAGTTTAGTTTAGTTTAGTTTATTTTTAGCTTAGGTTTATTTATTTAGTTTAGGTTTTATTTATTTAGATTAAGTTTTTTTTATTTAGTTTAGTTTTTATGTATTTAGTTTATTTATTTTATTTTGAGGTTTTGGATTATTTAGTTTAGGTTTAGGTTTATTTAGGTTTATTTAGTTTAGTTTAGTTTAATTTATTTATTTAGTTTATTTTAGTTTATTTAGTTTAGTTTAGGTTTAGGATTAGATTTAGGTTTAGGATTAGTTTAGTTTAGCTTCTTATCATTTAGTTTTAGCTTTAGGTTTTAGGCTTCATTTAGCTTCTAGTTTAGTTTATTTTATTTAGTTTATTTATTTTTAGTTTTGATTTCATTTCATTCATATTATTTTTATTTGTTTTATTTATTTATTTATTCATTTTGGTTTAGGTTTAGGTTTATTTTATGTAGTTTAGTTGAGGTTTAAGTTTAGGGTTTAGGTTTAGGTTTAGGGTTTAGGTTTAGGTTTAGGTTTAGGGTTTAGGGTTTAGGGTTTAGGTTTTAGCATTTTGGGTTAGGGTTTTATTTTTTAATTTTTATTTAGGGTTTAGGGTTTAAGATCTTTTAGGTTTTAGGGTTTATAATTTTTAAGGGTTTAGGGATTAGGGTTTAGGGTTTAGGGTTTAGGGTTTAGGGTTAGTTTTAGGGTTTAAGGTTAAGATTTTATTATTATTTAGAGTTTAGGGTTTAGGATTGTAAGTTTAGGGATTTGGGTTTAGGATTTATTTTAGGGTTTAGGGTTTAGGATTCAGGGTTTGGGGTTTAGTGTTTAGGTTTTTTTAAAGTAAACCAATAGGTTTAGGTTTATTAAGTTTATCTAGTTTATATTTTTTTATTTATTTTTGCTTATTTTATTTTTTATTTAGGTTTATTTTTTATATAGTTTAATTTATTTATTTTAGGTTTATTTATTTTAGTTTAGGTTTTTTATTTTAGTTTATCTTCAGTTTAGGTTTAGGTTTATGTTTATTTTTTAGTTTAGTATTTTTCTTATTTTATATTTTAGGTTTAGGTTTTATTAATTATTTTTAGATTTAAGTTTGGATTTTTATTTTATTTTTTTAGGTTTAGGTTTTAGGTTTTTATTTTAGGTTTATTTTTAATTAAGTTTAGGGTTATTTTTAGTTTATTTAGTTTAGGGTTTTGGTTTAGTATATTTTAAGTTTAGGTTTAGGTTTCATTTATTTTAGTTTAGTTTATTTTAGTTTAGGTTTAGGTTAATTTTATTTATTTATTTTAAGTTTAGGTTTTTTTTAGTTTAGGGTTTAGGTTTTATTATTTACTTATTGATAGGTTTTTTTAGGTTTATTTTTTAGGTTTAGGTTTTTATTTAGTTTTTACTTTATTTTATTTTTATTTTACATTTAATTTTTATTTTATATTTTTATTTTTTATCTTTAGGTTTATTTTATTTTTTTAGTTTAGTTTAGGCTTTTATTTTTTATTTTAATAGTTTTTTTTTATTTTTTTAGGTTTAGGTTTAGGTTTAGGTTTAGGTTTAGCTTTTTAGTTTAGGTTTTTATTTCATTTTGTTTTAATTTAATTTAGGTTTAGGTGTTTTATTTATTTTATTTTTTAGGTTTATTTAGTTTAGGTTAAGGTTTTTAGGTTTTAGGTTTTAGGTTTTTAGGTTTTAATGTTTAGGGTTTAAGGTTTAGGGTTTAGGTTTTAGGGTTTAGGGTTTAGGGTTTGGGGTTTAGTGTTTAGTGTTTAGGGTTGTAGGTTTTAGGGTTTAGGTTGTAAGATTAAGGGTTTTGGGTTTTAGGGTTTAGGGATAAGGTTTAGGGTTAAGTGTTTTAGGGTTTAGTGTTCAACAATTTGGGTTGTAGGTTTAGTGTTTATAGTTTAGGGTTTAGGGTTAATTTTAGTGTTTAGGGTTTAGTGTTAGGGTTTTATTTTATTCATTTTTTAAAAAATAAAGTAAATTAGTTGGTTTAGGTTTATTTAGTTTATTTTTTTATTTATTTTAGTTTATTTTATTTTTTATTTTATTTAGGTTTATTTTTATTCTTATGAGAATTTGACATATAGTAGGAACAATGGAGATGTAGGATTCATGTAGCCGTCCCAACTTAGTGGCATAAAGGCTTGTTGTTGTTGTGAGTTTATTTTTATTCTTATTTAGTTTAGTTTATTTATTTTAGGTTTATTTATTTTAGTTTAGGTTTTTGTTTTAGTTTACTTTTTCGGTTTAGGTTTAGGTTTTTTTTTAGTTTTAGGTTTTTATTTTAGTTTATTTTTAAGTTTTATTTTTTAGTTTAGGTTTAGGTTTATTTTTAATTTAATTTATTTTATTTTATTTTATTTTATTTGGGGTATAGGTTTAGTTTATTTTAGGTTTAGGTTTAGGTATTATTTATTTTATTTTAGTTTAGTTTATTTTAGTTTAGGTTTAGGTTTATTTTATTTAATTTATTTTAGGTTTAGGTTTGTTTAAGTTTAGTGTTTAGGTTATTTTATTATTTATTTTTTGGTTTTATTTTTAGATTTATTTTTTAGGTTTAGGTGTTTATTTAGTTTTATTTTATTTTATTTTTTGGTTTTATTTTATTTTATGTTTAGGTTTATTTATTTTAGGGTTTAGGGTTTTATAGTTTAGGGTTTACAGTTTATGGTTTAGGATTTAGGGTTTAGGATTTAGGTTAGTTTAGGGTTTAGGGTTTAGGGTTTTTAGGGTTAAAGGTTTAGGGTTTAGGTTTTAGTTTAGGGTTTAGGGTTTAAAGTTTTTTTTAATAGAGAACAAATTCAGATTCAATATTTCTTCTTTTGGATTTTATCAACCATGTAGGAGACCAAGTTTTCTAAGATACAAGTGACAACATAGATAAAAAAATGAGCACGCATAGAGCAAATCAAAAACCCTAGATAACTTGAACCATCTCTACTGTAAAGACATAGTTCCATAAGTAGCAGGTCGGATAGATCATGCTTCAGTTTCTCCAGTTCCCATAAGAACCACCCTCGCCTCTGGTGTAGCAGGATCCACCACCATATCCCTGATCTATCCCTCCACCACCACCATGGTTATAACCTCGTCTCTCACCTCCACCACCTCTCACCTCCGGGACCTCCGGATCCATCAACACCTCTAGGTCCCCACCTCCAAATCCTTCCTCCAACCTCCATATCCACCATCATATCCACCAACACCTCTAGTAAGGTGAGGGTTTAGGGATTATGGTTAAGGTTTAGGGTTTAGTTTTTAGGCCTAAGGGTTTAGGGTTTTTATGATTTAGGGTTTAGGGATAGCTTAATGTTTAGGCTAGTTTAGGGTTTAGGCTTTAGGGTTTAAGGTTTAGTGTTTAGGGTTTAGAGTTTAGGGTTTTGGCTTTAGGCTTTAGGGTTTAGGGTTTGGATTTAGGGTTTAGGGTTTAGAGTTTAGGGTTTTAGGGTTTGGGGTTATTTAGGGTTTAGGGTTTAGAGTTTAAGGTTTAGGATTTAGGGTTTAGAATATAGGGTGAACGATTTAGGGTTAAGGGTTTTTAGGGTTTAGGGTTTATGATTTAGGGTTTTTTTATTTATTTATTTTCTTAAATTAAGTAAATTAGTAGGTTTAGGTTTATTTAGTTTATTTTTTATTTATTGTAATTTAAGTTAATTTTTATTTTTATTTAAGTTCATTTTTATTTTTATTTAGTTTAGTTTATTTATTTTAGGTTTATTTATTTTAGTTTAGGTTTTTTATTTTAATTTATTTTTAAGGTTTAGGTTTAGGTTTAGGTTAATTTTTTGTTTAGTTTTATTTTTAGTTTATTTTTTTTGGTTTAGGTTTTATTTTTTATTTTTAGGTTTAGGTTTAGGTTTTTATTTTATTTTTTAGGTTTAGGTTTTAGGCTTTTATTTTAGGTTTATTTTTAGGTATTATTATTTTTTGATTATGTTTAGGTTTATTGTTAGTTTAGTTTTATTATTATTTTATTTTTATGTTTAGGTTCTATTTTTTATTTTTAGGCTTAGGTTTTTAATTTATTTTTTTAGGTTTAGGTTTTAGGTTTTTATTTTAGGTTTATTTTCAGGTCTTTTTTAGTTTAGGTTAGGTTTATTTTTTGTTATTACTATTTTACTTAGTTTATGTTTAAGTTTAGGTTTAGTTTATTTTAGATTAAGGTTTAGCTTTTATTTAGTATAGTGTAGTTTATTTTAGATTAGGTTTATTTTATTTTGTTTTTTTTAGGTTTAGGTTTTTTTTAAGTTTATGGTTTAGGTTTTATTTTTTATTTATTTTTAGGTTTATTTTTTAGGTTTATATTTTTATTCAATTTTTATTTTATTTTATTTTTGGTTTAATTAATGTTTATTTCAGGTTCAATTTTTATTTTATTTAGTCTTTTTTATTTTGAGCTTTATTTTATTTTTTAGTCTAGTTTAGGTTTTTTTTACTTTATTTTAGTTCATATTTTTTATTTTATTTTATTTTATTGTTAGGTTTAAGTTTAGTTTTAGGTTTAGGTTTAGGTTTTAGTTTAGGTTTTTATTTTATTTTATTTTATTATTTTATTTAGGTTTAGGTTTTATTTATTTTATTTTTAGGTTTTATTTAGTTTAGGTTTATGTTTTTATATTTTTAGGGTTTATGGTTTAGTGTTTAGTGTTTAGGGTTTGGGGTTTTAGGGTTTAGGGTTTAGGGTTTAGGGTTTAGGGTTTTTGGTATAGGCATTTTGGGTTTAGGGTTTAAGGTTCAGAGATTCAGGTTTAGTGTTTAACGTTTAGGGTTTTTAGGGTTTAGCATTTAGGGTTTAGGTTTAGGGTTTGGATTTTAGGATTTAGGGTTTAGGGTTTAGGGTTCTGTTTTAGGTTTAGGTTTAGGGTTTAGGGTTTTAGGATTTAAGGTTTAGGGTTGCAGGTTTAGGGTTTAGGGTTGTAGGTTTAGGGTTTATTGTTTAAGGTTTAGGGTTAAGGGTTTACTGTTTAGAATTTAGAGCTTAGGGTTTTTAAGGTTTAGGGTTTAGTGTTTAAGTTTGGGATTTAGAGTTGTATGTTTTAGGGTTTTAGGGTTTTGGGTTTAGGGTTTAGGGTTTAGATTTAGGGTTTTGTTGTGTTTATTTTCAATTTCATTTGTATGTGTATATGTGAGGGGACAACACACAGATTTGAGGATATACTTTTTGAGGTGATCGGGTACGACATCAAAGAATAGTGCACTATCTCGAAAGATAGAAATCACTACTCGATGGGACGATCACATAATAAAGACTCCTAAGGCATGATGGGTCTTTGAATATACCAGAGATTTTTTCCATACTTTACATGGTAAAGTAAAGCAGGGATTATTTAAACCAGGTTCATTAAGTTCCCTATGAAGGCAAGCTCCCATAGTTAATTACATCTTAAAAAAATGAATCCCTTAAGAATACTCTCGATTAAAGTAGGTGATTATTGTCTCCAAAGAATTCAAAGATAGGACTATCAATAAATTGGTTGTATTTTAGAAGATCAAGTGGGATGGATCAAAAAGGAAGAGTTATTATCTAAACCAAAGGAGATGACTAGGGAGTACTCATGATACTAGGAAACCTAGTGAGTAGTCCAATCTATCCTATGGTTGGGCTTTATATATTTGAAATTGAGGAGATTAATTTTTTTAATTTAAAATTTTATTAGAAATCTAGGACTTATAATTTCGCAATACAAGATTATGAAAATGCCGAGGTGAGGATTTATGCTTGTAGCATAAAGGGAAACAATCTAGGGAACTTTAGCGAGGGCCAAAGCATGACTGAAATCTAAGGGCAAAGTGGTTATATGGTTTACCTCCATAAGAGAGAGTAAATCACCATGGACTTATTATCACCTGAGTGGTAACTAACTCCCTATGCTTTAAATCCATGTAGGTAAGTCATATGCTTTTGCGAGATGGATAGGTTGTTATTATTTAGAAAAAATACTAAGTCCTCAAACCCACTCCCTAAGAGACTAGAGTATGAGGGGTATGAATACTGACTTAAATCTAATGCAAATTCTTATCAAATTTTATTTAATTTAGGACTCTTTATTTTGACACTGGCTATAGGATTTTGTTTGCCTAAATGTATGAGAAGTTGATTATGGGCCAAATCAAAAGGGAAATAAGTGCTATTCCATCACAGGCTCTCAAAAGTTAAGCCCATTCTATCTATCAAAGATGGAAGCCCTCTCTTAACAAGAGTGAAATAAGATGATTATGCATGATATTAAACATATAACATCTAGGTAAGGGGTTACTAAATATTTTACTATCTTGATTTAATGCCTAAGTTTTTATATGAGATTATGAGTTATTTTAAAAGTTTAGTTATGAGTTGTTAACGGGATAAAAAATTTATTTTTATCCTAAGAGCCTAATTGCATCTAGGCCATACAACAATCACAAATATAAATAAACTATGAAAAGGCATGTTTTTTCTAATGCACAAGCTAAACAAAACATTAAACAATTTTTATAAAGCTATCACAAAAGAATAAAAGGCCAATGCGATCGGGTACCACCATACATCTCGAAAAGAAATGTGGGTTGTTGAGTTCTACCCTTATACTTTCAGTTACAAGAGAATAATTATAATTACAAATGATGAATGTTATGGGGTCTTCATTCTTCATTCTTCCTTTTCATTTCTTCATCTTCCATTTCTTCATTTAATTTTCTCTATTTCTTCCTTCTTTTTGGATTGATTTGGATATGCTTGCTCCAAAGGCATCACATGGTACATAAGACTTGGTCTTATAAGCAATGCTCATCCTAATCTCTCATAATACTCATCCTAATCCTAATCCAAAATTACATTAAAAGAAGAAAAGTAAATCTAGCTACACTTGCAAAACAAATGTTAGCTAAACACACCATACAACCCAAGAAATTATATGAATAATTTGGACTTAGCACCCCTAGTCATATCCACGTAATCTTTGATCATCGATGGCCAATGGTATCCTAGTCTCTTAAACTTGGTTTTTATTTTTGGACCAGATTGGTTAGCTCCAAATAATCCTGAGTGTACCTCGATCATGATCTTATGTGCTTCGTACTTGTCTAAACAATATAACAACATATGATCGAAGGACATCTTATCCACAAGAGTGTAGGAAAGTACTCTACTACATCCGATAGGCTTGTGACTTCTCTTGAGATAGTTTGCCTTTATTTAGGTATTCCATGAATGGTTGCCTCTAATCTAACTCCTTATCCTTCTTGGCAATGGCAACCTCTCCTTCAAGAGAGTGCTTCTTGATGAGTTAATACCAATAAAGGATAAGACTTCTCTATTTTGGACCTTTATTGATATGGACTCATCCTCCGAGCATACCAACCCCTTGGCAGGCTTGGCTAAAGCATACACTATGGAGTTCTCTCCTCGAGAATCTTATAAATGGTAACCTCTGGGATTTGGGCCAACAACCCTATGGTGTACTTATGGTAGTGATGGAGCTTGGGCTTTATACCCTAATAGGACCTATCGATTTGGTTGATAACTAGCTGAGAATCCCCGAAGATGTTGATGTTTTGGATGCTTAGAGTAACGACTAACTCCAGACTGGAAATCAGAGCCTCATATTCAGTTATTAATTTTATTTAGTTTAATTTATTATTAGTTTATTAGTTTAGTGTTAGTTATTATTAGTTATTTAGTTTTAGTTTATTAGTTTCTTTAGTTTTATTATTAATTTTAGTTATTATTATTTAGTTAGTTTATTAATTAATTAATTTAGTATAGTTTTTAGTTTTAGTTATTAGTTACTTATTATTATTAGTTTTTTATTAATTATTTAGTTTGGTTATTAGTTTTAGTTTATTAGTTATTAATTTTAGTTTAGTTAGTTTAGTTATTGTTAGTTTAGTTATTGGGTTTAGTTTTATTATTATTTAGTTGTTTAATAGGTTAGTTATGTTTAGGGTTTAGGTTTATTTATTAGTTATTATTATTACTTAGTTATTTATTAGGGTTTAATTTAGTTAGTTTATTAGTTTAGTTTTAGTTAATAATTTTGGTTTAGTTTAGTCTTTATTAGTTTTATGAGTTTAGTTTATTTTTACTTAGTTTATTAGAGTGGTTTTTTTGTTTATGTTTAATTTAGTTATTAGTTTGTTTATTAGTTTAGTTAGTTTTTGTTATTATTAGTTTATTAGTTTTTTAGTATTTATTTAGTTAGTTTAGTTTAGTTAGTTTTATTAATTTTTATTTTAGTTTATAATTAGTTTTTTGTTTATTATTAGTTTATTAGTTTTAGTTTATTATTTATTAGTTTTAGTTTTAGTTAGTTTAGTTTAGTGTTTTATTAGTTTCTTATTATGGTTTAGGGTTCAGGGTTTAGGGTTTAGGGTTTGGAGTTTAGGGTTTAGGGTTGTAGGTTTAGGGTTTAAGGATTAGGGTTAGTTTTAAGGGTTAGCATTTTGGTTTAGGGATTTTTTAATTTTTTTAAATTTTTTATTATTTTTAGGGTTTAGGGTCTAGGGTTTAAGTTTTAGGTTTTAGGTTCATTTTTAGTTTGGGCTTTTGGTATTTTGGTTTTTTTTAATAGGGAAAAAATTTAGATACAACATTTCTTTATTTTTATTTCATCAATCAACTAACACACCAAGTTCTCAATGACATAAGCGACAACATAGATAAAAAATAAGCATGCATAGAGCAAATCAATAGCCTTAGAAAATTAGAACTGTCTCTACTATAAAGACACAGTTCCATAAGCAGCAGATCTAATAGGACATTCTTCACTTTCTCTAGTTCCCATCAGAACCACCCTGACCTCTCGAGTAATGGGATCTGCCATCATATCTACAATATCTCCCTCCAACCACCATGGCTAAAGCCTCTGTCACACCCCCTACCTCCATAACCACCACTGCTCCGACCACCACCTCCATATCCAACAACGCCTCCAGATCCCCCACCACCATTGTGATAACCGCCTCCTCTGCCTTTTCTTTTGCCTTCATCTCCACCGCCAAATCTAGACTGAGCTTGGTTGATGGTAATGTTCCTTCCATCAAGGTTCTGCCCATTCTTAAGGTTTAGGTTTAGGTTTAAGTTTATTAGGTATTAGGGTTATTTTTTTATTTATTTAGATAATTTTGGTTTAGGTTTAAAGTTTGGGGTTTAGGGTATAGGGTTTGGGGTTTATGGTTTAGGGTTTAGGGTTTAGCATTTAGGGTTGAAGGTTTAGAGTTTAGGGTTTAGGGTTTTAGGGTTTATACTATTAGGGTTTAGGTTTTAGGGTTAGGGTTATGGTTTAAGGTTTAGGGTTTAGGGTTTAGGGTTTAGAGTTTAGAGTTTAGAGTTTTAGGTTTAGGGTTTTAGGGTTTAGGGTTTAGGGTTTAGGGTTAGCTTTTTTGTTTATGGTTTAGGGTTTTGGGTTTAGAATTTTAGATTTAGGGTTATTTCTTAATTAAGTAAACTGGTAGGTTTAGGTTTATTTAGTTTATCATTTATATATTTTAGTTTATTTTATTTTTTTATTTTTATTTAGGCTTATTTTTTATTTTTATTTAGTTTAGTAAATTTATTTTAGGTTTATTTATTTTAGTTTAGTTTTTTTATTTTAGTTTTTTTTTTTTTGGTTTAGGTTTATGTTTAGATTAAATTTTTAGTTGAGTTTTATTTTTATTTTATTTTTTAAGTTTGGTTTTTTTTTTTTTTTAGGTTTAGGTTTAGGTTTTATTTATTTATTTTTTTTGGTTTTAGTTTAGGTTTATTTTTTAGGTTTTATTTTGTTTTAAGTTTAGTTTTATTTTTAGTTGAGTTTATTTTATTTTTTATTTTAAGTTTAGGTTTTGTTTTTTTAGTTTTAGGTTTGCTTAGGTTTTATTTTTTTATTTTAGCATTATTTTTTAGGTTTTTATTTTAGGTTTTAGGTTTAGGTTTAGGGTAATTTATTTAGTTTAGGTTTTAGTTTATTTAGTTCAAGTTTAGGTTTATTTAATTTAGGTTTAGGTTTACGATTAAGTTTTGGTTTCAGATTTATTTTATTTAGGTTTTAGTTTATTTAGTTTAGTTTAGGTGTAGGCTTTTATTTATTTAGTTTATTTTGGTTTAGGTTTAGGTTTATTTATTTTTTATTTTCTTCTATTTTTTTAGGTTTGTTTAATTTAGTTTAGGTTTAGGTTTATTTATATAGGTTTATTTTAGTTTAGTTTATTTAGTTTATTTTAGGTTTAAGTTTAGGTTTAGGTTTAAGTCTATTTATTTGTTTATTTTTATTTATTTTTTTAGGTTTAGATTTTAGGTTTATTTATTTAGCTTTAGGTTTACCTTTAGGTTTAATTAGTTTAGTTTATTTATTTTGGTTTAGGTTTAGGTTTCGATTTAGGTTTATTTGGTTTTATTTAGGTTTATTTTAATTTTAGGTTTAGGTTTATTTATTTATTTTAGTTTAGGTTTATGTTTAGGTTTATTTTATTTAGTTTACCAGTTTAGGTTTAAGTTTATTTAGTTTAGTTTATTTTGATTATTTAGTTTAGGTTTAAGTTTAGGTTTAGTTTAGGTTTAGGTTTAGGTTTAGTTTTGGGTTTAGGTTTAGGTTTAGGTTTATTTAGGTTTTATTTAGTTTATTTTTTATTTATTGTAATTTATTTTATTTTTTATTTTTATTTAAGTTCATTTTTATTTTTATTTTGTTTAGTTTATTTATTTTAGGTTTATTTATTTTAGTTTAGGTTTTTTATTTTATTATATTTTTAAGGTTTAGGTTTAGGTTAATTTTTTTTGTTTAGTTTTATTTTTAGTTTTTTTTTCGGTTTAGGTTTTATTTTTTATTTTTAGGTTTAGGTTTAGGTTTTTATTTTATTTTTCTAGGTTTAGGTTTTAGGTTTCTATTTTAGGTTTATTTTTAGGTATTATTATTTTTATGATTATGTTTAGGTTTATTGTTCGTTTAGTTTTATTATTATTTTATTTTTATGTTTAGGTTCTATTTTTTTATTTTTAGGTTTAAGTTTCTAATTTATTTTTTTAGGTTTAGGTTTTAGGTTTTTATTTAGGTTTATTTTTAGGTCTTTTTTTAGTTTAGGTTACGTTTATTTTTTGTTATTACTATTTTACTTAGTTTATATTTAAGTTTAGGTTTAGTTTATTTTAGATTAAGGTTTAGCTTTTATTTAATATAGTGTAGTTTATTTTATTTTGTTTATTTTTTTTAGGTTTAGGTTTTTTTTTAACTTTATGGTTTAGGTTTTATTTTTTATTTATTTTAGGTTTATTTTTTTAGTTTTTCAATTTTATTTTATTTTATTTTGGTTTAATTAATGTTTATTTTAGGTTCTTTTATTTTATCCTTTTTTTTTATTTTGAGCTTTATTTTATTTTAGTTTAGTTTAGGTTTTACTTTATCTTAGTTTAGTTCATATTTTTATTTTATTTTAGGTTTAAGTTTAGTTTAGGTTTAGGCCTAGTTTAGTTTAGGTTTTATTTTATTTTATCTTTATTTATTTATTTTATTTGTGGTTATTTAGTTAGGTTTATGTTTTATATGGGTTTATGGTTTAGGTTTTTTAGGATCAGGGTTTTAGGGTTTAGGGCCTGTGGTTGGCAGGGTTTGTGGAGGGCTCAGGGTCCTGAGATCAGCCTGTGTTTAGTGGGTTTGTGGCTTTAGGCCTGGGGTTTAGAGGTTGGATTAGGGTAGGGCCCAGGCCAGGGCCCAGGGTAGGTTTGGCTTTAGGCCAGTTTAGGGTTTAGGCTTAGTGGTTTAGGATTTAAGATTTAGTGGTTTATTTAGGGTTTAGGGTGGGGTTTAAGGTCAAGGAAGGTTTAGAAGGGGTTTACTATTTAGAATTTAGAGAGCTTAGGGTTTTAAGGTTTAGGTTTAGTGTTTTAAGGTTTAGGGGTTTAGAGTTGTATGTTTTAGGTTTAGGGTTTATGGTTTAGTTTTAGGGTTTGGGGTTTAGTTTAGGATTTAGGTTTATTTTGTTGTGTTTATTTTCAGCCATTTGTATGTGTATATGTGAGGGACAATTTTGAGTATATCTTTTGAGGTGATCAGGTACGACATCAAAGAATAGTGCACTATCTCGAAAGATAGAAATCACTACCCTACGATGGACCTAATCACATAATAAAGACTCCTAAGGCATGATGGGTCTTCAAATATACCAGAGATTTTTTCCATACTTTACATGGAAAAGTAAAGCAGTGATTATTTAAATCGGGTTCGTTAAGTTCCCTATGAAGGCAAGCTCCCATAGTTAATTACATCTAAAAGAAATGAATCCCTTAAGAAAACTCTCAATTAAAGTATTATTGTTCCAAAGAATTCAAAGATAGACTATCAATAAATTGGTTGTATTTTAGAAGATCAAGTGGGATGGATCAAAAAGGAAGAGTTATTATCTAAACCAAAGGAAATGACTAGGGAGTACTCATGATACTAGGAAACCTAGTGAGTAGTCCAATCTATCTTATGGTTGGGCTTTATATATTCGAAATTGAGGAGATTTATTTATTTGATTTGAAATTTTATTAGAAATCTAGGACTTATAATTCCACAATAAAAGATTATGAAAATGCTGAGGTGAGGATTTATGCTTGTAGCCAGTAAAGGGAAACAACAACCTCAAATCCTAAATCTAGGGAACTTTTGCGAGGGCCAAAGCATGACCTAAATCTAAGGGCAAAGTGGTTATATGGTTTACTTCCACAAGAGAGAGTAAACCACCAGACTGCTAGATTTATTATCACCTAGAGTAGCAGCCAACTAACTCCACCTATGCTTTAAATCCATGTAGGTAAGTCATATGCTTTTGCGAGATTGATAGGTTGTTATTATTTAGAAAAAATAATAAGTCCTTAAACCCACTCCCTAAGAGACTAGAGCATGAGGGGTATGAATACTGACTTAAATCTAATGCAAATCCTTATCAAATTTTATTTAATTTAGGACTCTTTATTTTGACACTAGCTATAGGATTTTGTTTGCCTAAATGCATGAGAAGTTGATTATGGGCCAAATCAAAAGGGAAATAGTGCTATTCCATCACAAGCTCTCAAAGGTTAAGCCCATTCTATCTATCAAAGATGGAAGCGCTCTCTTAACAAGAGTGAAATAAGATGATTATGCATGATATTAAACATATAACATCTGTGTAAGGGTTACTAAATATTTTACTATCTTGATTTAATGCATAAGTTTTTATATTAGATTATGAGTTATTTTAAAAGTTTAGTTATGAGTTGTTAACAGGATAAAAAATTTATTTTTATCCTAAGAGCCTAATTGCATCTAGGCCATACAACAATCATAAATCATAAACAAACTATGAAATGGCATGCTTTTTTAATGCACAAGATAAACAAAACATCAAACAATTTTTATAAAGCTATCGCAAAAGAATAAAAGGCCAATGCGATCGGTACCACGCATATCCCAAAAGAAATGTGGGTTGAGTTCTACCCTTATACAACGGATTATAAGAGAATAATTATAATTACAAATGATGAATGTTATGGGGGTCTTCATTCTTCATTCTTCCTTCTTCATTTTTTCATCTTCCATTTCTTCATTTAATTTTCTCTATTTCTTCCATCTTTTTGGATTGATATGGATATGCTTGCTCCAAAGGCATCACATGGTACATAAGACTTGGTCTTATAAGCAATGCTCATCCTAATCTCTCATAATACTCATCCTAATCCTAATGCAAAATTACATTAAAAAAAGGAAAGTAAATCTAGCTACACCTACAAAACAAATGTTAGTTAAACACACCATACAACCCAAGCAATTATATGAATAATTTGGACTTAGCACCCCTAGTCATATCCATGTAATCTTTGATCATCGACGGCCAGTGGTATCCTAGTCTCTTAAACTTGGCTTTTATTTTTGGACCAAATTGGTTAGCTCCACATAATCTTGAGTGTATCTCGATCATGATCTTATGTGCTTCATACTTGTCTAAATAATATAACCCCATATGATCAAAGGACCATTGGTCTAAGACACCATCCACAAGAGTGTAGGAAAGTACTCTCTACTTCATCTGATAGGCTTGTGACTTCTCTTGAGATAGTTTGCCTTTATTTAGGTATTCCATGAATGGTTGCCTCTAATCTAACTTCTCATCCTTCTTGGCAATGGCAACCTCTCCTTCAAGTGGGTGCTTCTTGATGAGTTCAATACCAATAAAGGATAAGACTTCTCTATTTTGGACCTTTATTGATATGGACTCATCCTCCGAGCATGCCAACCCCTTGGCAAGCTTGGCTAAAGCATACACTATGGAGTTCTCTCATCGAGGAATCTTATAAATGGTAACCTCTGGGATTTGGGCCAACAACCCTATGGTGTACTTATGGTAGTGATGGAGCTTGGGATTTATAACCTAATAGGACCTATCGATTTGGTTGATAACTAGCTGAGAATCCCCGAAGATGTTGATGTTTTGGATGCTTAGAGTAACGCTAACTCTAGACTAGCAATCAGAGCCTCATATTCAGCTTTGTTGTTGGTGAAAGGATTAGATAGATAATATGAGAATCTCATCACATCATGGTCCAGAGTTAAGAGAACAATTCCTACCCCTGCCTTTCTTGGATTAGTAGTTTGTAATTCTTCTCCTCTTTTAGAGGAAGCCGCACCTTCAAAGTGCATCTGCCTGTGGTGAATGCTAGTATCCCCTAAGTTCATGATTAGTTCATTTGGGAGATCATCACTAAGTTGAGAGTCAGCAGGAAGTGGGTGTACTATGAAGAAATCTGCTAGAGCTTGTCCTGTCACCGCACGGAGGTGTATAATGGTAATGTCAAATTGCGAGAGGATCATGGACCATCATGCCAACCGTCTGTATAGTGGATTGATCCTTAAGTTCACCTTATGAGTAAGAATGTAGTGTTGTAGCTTTTGGGATGCAAATATTAAAGCTAGGCAATGCTTCTTAATGGGTGGATAATTACCTTAGCAAAGATTAGATGATGGCTGAGATAGTATAGTGCATTTTCTTTCCCTTCATCATTAGTTTGGGCCAACAAATCACAAAGGGAGTCATCTAACATATCAATGTAAAGTATGAGCGGCTTGCCTGGGATAGGGGCTATTAGAACCGGTGTCATCATGTAATGCTTGATATCTTCGAAGGCATGCTAACACTTACCATCCCACTTAAACTTGGCATCCTTTTTGATAAGTGCTGAGAATGGATGACATCTTCTCAATAGGTTGGATATAAAGCATCTTAGATATGTCAAGCTCTCTTGGAATGATCTGAGTTGAGTTAAACTTTTAGGGGGTGGCATTTCTATTATTGCATTGATCTTCTCCACATCAATTTCAATTCCCTGGTGTCGGACAACAAACCCAAAGAATTTTCTTGAAGCTACTATGAATGCACACTTCATGGGGTTCATTTTGAGGTTAAATTATCTTAACTGTTCAAAAATTACTCTCAACTCAAAGAGATGGTCTTCTTTTTCTCTACTTTTCACCATGAGACCATCGACATAACACTCAACTTGATGAATGAGTTCATCGAAGATTCGTGTTATAGCCCACTGGAATTTAGCACTGGCATTTTAAGGCTAAAAGGCATGACCTTATAACAATAGATTTCGATCAGGGTTCTAAAAGTAGTGTTTCTTTCATCTTTAGGGGCCATCTTTATTTAGTTATATCTAGATGATCCATCCATGAAAAAGAACATTGCATGAGATGAGGCAATGTCAACCATCAGCTCATGGATTGGTAGTAGAAATTCATCTTTTGGACATGCCTTATTTAAATCCCTAAAATTGACGCATATGTGAATTTGGCCATTCTTTTTCTTAACTTAGATAGTGTTACAACCGTGAGGTTATTTTTCTTCTCAATGAATCCGATCGATCAATTTCTTGACTTCATAAATGAACTATTATTCTATGTCTAATCACATGCATCTAGAGCTTGATAGGTTAGTAGTAAGCTCTATTGTTGTGGATCGCTATGTCGTGCTGTGCATCTCTTCATAGCTCCATGCAAAGTAGTACTTAACCTCACAATAGCCTAACTAAGTCATTGGTTTCACTTTCATTCAATAAGAACCATGTATGCCGGTGGATCTTCTTCGCCCTAAGTTGATTTCCTCGAGCTCATCGATGGTTACTGACTTGATCTCTTTCTTTCAAACTCTAGCGGTGCATCTCGACTTTAAAATCACGGATCATCTAATATTTCTAAGCTCCTCATATGAGTTAATGTGATTTGGAAAAAACCTATTAGATTTCAAATGATTGGTGATGACTAGCGGTCATCATCATTGTTGGACCTTGTACCAAATCCTAGTCAGTCTTAATTGAGAGATCTTGCATTTGTTTGTCCATATTCTTTCAAAGTAGTCTAACCTGTGCTTTGACTAAGTTTGTGGGATTAATCCTTTCTTTACTAAATTTTGAACACAAGCCAA
The DNA here is from genome assembly GCA_021442155.1 of Cymbidium sinense. Lineage (NCBI taxonomy): Eukaryota > Viridiplantae > Streptophyta > Magnoliopsida > Asparagales > Orchidaceae > Cymbidium > Cymbidium sinense. The sequence continues at coordinate 5,817,341 of CM038225.1, read as the reverse complement.
GTACTATCAAAAGGTAATTTTATTATATATCTATATGAATCATCCTAAAGTTCTACATCAACTTCTTGACTTGAGGATGATGCTCCCAAAAGAACCTCTAGTCTTCACACATGGACAACTTAGGGGCTTTCTCTCAAATCTCCTTTTGAGAGGAAAGTGGGGTTAGAGCTAAGGTTCCCAAGATGCCTAATTATTTCACATATAGACTTGGATACACTTATGCTTTGCTTTGGAGCTCATCTTCATCGTTATCGGCTCAAGTGTCAATCTGTTTAAGAAGAGCTGGCTGGTGTACTAACCATATAAGATTCATCCTAATGAACTAGACTCTAAGTCTATATGGATAGTAAGTGTACTCTTAGAAGTTGGGACATATTTTTTATTAGGTGGCCAATAAGGAGGTTTTCTACCCTGGGATTGCCTCTGAACTGGCCTCTTCCTCTGCCAAGTGGAGGTCAGGTCATCCTACCCATATGTTCGAATGGATTAATAAACCGTGGGTGGAATTTAACGTGCTCCACTTCCTCCTCAAGTCTATTTTAGCTCCCTTTTATTTCATTTTTTATTTTCTCTTTTCTTTTCTTTTCTATTTCTCTTTTTTTTTTTTTTTTTTTAACTTTGGCAAAGTTTGAGAATAGACTTATTGATTTTGAGGGAGGTAGTAAGCGCATCCTTCATATGACCTCTTAAACTATAAATGGCTTGAGATCTCCTTAGACATAGTAGATGATCCCACCATTCACAAACTTCATACGATGTAGAGAGGATGGAACTATGTTGTCATGCATCTAGTCTCCCAAGATAAGCATTGCAAGATGTATCTGAGTCTATAATATGAAACTTGGCTTTGGTCTTCCAATCATCTATCTCCAAGGGCAACACGATGGAGCTAAAGGCCTATTGACCTCACTTTTGGAGTGTGGATTCAACTTCCCATCTTAGATTTAGGAGTTTTCTATACACTAAGACTTCCCCAATCAGAAGACACTTCTAACAATTAGGTAAACACTTAACCTAAGCCTAAAGACTTAGAAGGGTTAACCATAGGATTAAGTTATGCCTTAGGGATTAGGATAATCTACCTACCTTACAACCCAAATCGAATACATGTTCACCTTCTCAAACCAAACCTCAAGTTCAATTGACATCAAATCCAAACCCAAATTCCAAAACTAAATGATTGAAGCCCATGATCCAATCCAAACATGAAACCATTCCTAAGCCATATGACCTATCCCATGGACTTAGCAAAATCTTAATCCAAATCAATCTAAAACCAATTGATTTTCTCATAATAAATTTATATCTTCAATCATCTTCCTAAATATAAATCAAATCAACATTAAAATGATCAAAACTAAATCAAACTAAATAAAAACCCTTCCTAAGCCATATGACCTATCCCATGGACTTAGCAAAATCTTAATCCAAATCAAGTCAAACTCAATTGATTTTCTCATAAATCAATCATATTTTCAATCATCTTCACAAATTTATATGAAATATACATTTAAATCATTAAAACTAAATCAAACCAAATCAAAATCCAAACCTAAGCCACATGACCCAACTCCATGGATTTAACCAAATTCCTTCATTCCAAATCAAAAATTAAATTGATTTTCTCATGAATCAATCATACCTTCAATCATATTCACAAATATAAATGAAATCTACAATCATCAAGCCAAACCAAAATCAACCCAAGTCAAACCCAACTTAATACTTTTGACTTGAAATGTTCAAATGAAACAAAACCCATTTGAACCCAACCCAATTGCAATTGAATTTATATATCAATCACAAATCCATATATAAACTCAACTAAATCAAACTCAACCCAAAAAACCAACTAAACCCAATTGGTCCATTACCCAAAGTGGCCAATTTGACCTATTTGAGCCAAGTTATTTTTTTTATCTTGGATTGAACTAAACCCATCAAAACCTCCCATCATGATTATTGATCACCCTAGGTTGATCAATTGTCAAATTAGGTCAAACCAAGTCAACTTGGACATTTGACCAAGTCAACCCTATGAACCCAAACTAGCCAAATTGCAACCTAAGGCAAATCCCATGAAACCAATGATTCATACCAAATCAAAATCAATATTTGAATATGACTTGACCTTCAATTGAGTCAAACCAAACTCAATTGGCCCTCTTGACCCAAGTTGATCCAAATTGACCTAAAAGACCAAATTGGGTCAAATCAAAATATAAACCAAATTGATTGCAGCTAATGGCTCAAATTCATTACAATTGATTGCTGAACTTTACGAAAGCCATGATTGGACCCAATTGAACAGATCTACTTAGCCCAAATTGACCTAAAGGTTCAAGTTTTAAATCAAAACAAATCAAATTAATTGAAACCAAAGCCTGTCATCTTCATTGGTCACTAAACCCAAGCCAATTTGGACAATTTGGTCAAATTGGTCAACTTAACCATTTCACCCAAAGAATTCAAATGAGCCAAAATCAAATCTAAGCCAAACTAAAAAATTGAACCAAAACATCCCAAATGATCATATGAACTTAATCCTTGGTTTGACCTAATTTGACCAATTGGTCAACTTGACTAACCTAATATTTGCAGGTGTAGTTAGATTTACTACATAAATGTAATTTTTTGCAATTTAGGAATAATGATGAGTTGGGATGAGCACTCAAAGGCTTTCAAATGCCCTCATGCCTTTGAAGCAAGCACCATCCAAATGAAGGAACCAATAAATGGAGATATGAAGAAGAAGATTTTTTTATAAATTTTTTTCCTTTCGGTTGTTTGGGGGTCTGCCCCCTCCCTAAATACCCTAACCCTACCCTACCCTAAAACTTTAAACCCTCCATAGCGTTACCCTAAATCCTCCTTCCACTCTTTCCTTACCACACTAACCCCATCCACTCTGAACCCATCCTCCCTAAAACCCTATCCTCCTACCTTAAATCCTCACTACCTAATCTCCTACCCCAACCTCCTCCCTCCCAAACTACCACACTAACTTAAACTGAGCTATTAATAAGACCAAAAATAAAATAATAATAAAATAAAACAAAACATAGAACCTCTAGAAAAATTAAAATAATCTATAAAATCACTAAAATAATATATAAAACTTTAAAATTAAATAAACCTAAATAAGAAACTAAAAATAAAAAAAATATAAATAAATAAGTAGAAATGTTGAATTTGATTTGTTGTTAAGAAAACCCAAAGACATTTAACTAGCAACTAAAATATAGAACCTACCTATTACCACCTAAAAAAAAAAACTAAAACCTAATTAAATAAAATAAATAAAATAATAAAATAAAATAAAACATACTAAAATCTACTAAACCAAAAATAAAATAAATAAACTAATAAAATACTAAAATAAAATATTAAAACTATAAAATAAAATAAAATAAACAAATTAAATATATAAAGTGATGTTTATTTTTTGCATTTTAAACCCCAAATGACTAAAACTTAAACTAACCTTCCTAAACTGATATAACCACTTAATAGGAATCATAATGACCCTAATCACCTGACACCTACTCCCAAACTTAAAATCTTAAATCCAGAAAATGAAGACCCTGATCCAAACCACCACCCTTTCATTTTATACCCTATTAACTAAAATGAACCCAAACTTGACCAAACTAAACCTAACTAATAGTTAAAATTATATATATGTTGTCTAAACCAATAATAAAGCATGATTAATCTAAATACTAACTAATAAATATTAACTACTAAATAATACTACTAACAATAAACCTTTAATAAACTAAACCTAAATAAAAACACTTAATAAAATATAACTAAACCTAAAATAAAAATAAAATACCAACCTATAATATTAAACTAAATTAAAAAACCATAAAATACTAAATGACTAACCTACCTAAATAATAAATATAACTAAAATGTCCTAAACTAACTAAAGAATACCTAAAAATAAAATGAACTTAAAACCTAAACTTAAAGAAAATAAAATCTAAACTAAACCTAAATAAAAAACATAAACCAAAAAAATAAAACAAAAAAACCTAAACCTAAATTTAATAAGAAACCTAAACTAAAAAAAAAAACTCAACTAAAGTAACACTAAAATGACCTAAAAATATATAATAAAAATAAACTAAATAAAATAAACCTAATAAATAAAATAAATAAATTAAACTAAAAATAACATTATAAAATAAAATAAACTAAAATAATTAAATATAAATAAGATAAACATACATTTGTTATTTAAATAAAAGTATAAGTAAATCTAAACCTACTTGAAAATGAACCACTCCCCACTTGATTAAAATCCAAAACCTACTACTATATCTTACCCTAAAACTATAATTTGAAAATACAAAAGCATAAACCCTAAACTAAAACTTGAAACCCTAAACTACTAACCCAAAGCTAAAACTAAAATCAAAACTAAATAAACTTAAAAATAAAAAATAAAAAAATTTAAACTAAGAAAATAATATAAAATATAAACATAAACTAAAACCTAAACTTATAAACATAAACATAAACCTAAAGAAATTAAAATAAATAAAATAAGTAAAATAAAATAAATAAAACATAAACTAACTAAAATAAAAAAAAAAATTAAATAGTAAAAGACTAAACTAAATAATGTAAATATACTAATAAAATAAAATAAAACATAAACTTAAACAATAAACCTAAAATAAAACCTAAAAAAATTAAGAAAAACATAAACCTAAAATAAAAATAAATACTAAACCTACTAAAATAAACTAAACTAAAATGAATAAAAAGGAAACTAAAATAAATTAAACTAAACCTAAACTAAACTAAATAAATGAAATAAACTAAAAAATAATCCTAAACATAAACTAAAATACCTAAAATAAACATAAAATAAAATCTAAAATTTAAACAAAAAATAAAATAAAACCTAAGCCAAACCTAAAATAAAAGAAAACACTAAAATTAAAATAAAATAAACTAAACTAAAATAAACCAACCTAAACCTAAACTAAACTAAAATAAAACCTAAACTAAAATATATAAACCTAAAATAAATAACTAGCAAATAAAATAAAAATAAAACCAAAATTAAAATAAAAATAAAATAAACTAAAATAAATAAAAGTAAACTAAATAAACCTAAACCTAGTTTAATTAATTTAAATAAAATAAAAAAAAACAAAAAGCTCAACCCTAAACCTAAAAAACCTAAATCCTAAGCCATAAAATACTAAACTCAGCTGACCACAAACTATTAAACCCTAAACCCCAATTAAACCCTAAACACAAAACCTACAACCCAATCATAAACCCTAGGCACTAAACCCTAAACCCTAAACCCTAAACCCTAAACCCAGAAATCCCTAAAACCTAAACCTGATCAACTAAACTTAAAATTTTACAAAATAAAACCTAAAACAAAAATAAATTAAAAATATATAATTAATAAAAGAAACTAAAACTAAAACTAACCTAAACCTAAACTTAAACCTAAACCTAAAGAAAATAAAATAAAAAATAAAAACTAAACTCAAATAAAATAAATAAAAACCTTAACTAAACTAAAAAATAAAATAAACCAAAAAATAAAATACCTTAATAAAAAAAGCAAAACATAAAATAAAAATAAAATAAACGTAAAATAAAATAAAATAAAAACTAAATAAAAACCTAAGGCTAAAAAGTAAACCTAAAAATAAATAAAAATAAAACCAAAACTTTAAACTAAAAAAAAAAACCTAAACCTAAATAAACAAAATTAAATAAACCTAAACCTAAACTAAAATAAATAAAACCAAAACTTAAACATAAAATAAACTAAACTTAAACCCTAAACTAAATAAATTAAAATAAACTAAAAATAAATCCTAACCTAAATTAATAAATAAAACCTAAAATAAAAACCTAAAACATAAACCTAAAAAAAAATCAAATAAACCTAAACCTAAACCTAAACCTAAAAATTAAAAATAAAACCAAATCTAAATAAAATAAAATAAAATTAATCTAAAAAAAACATAAACATAAACTTAAACCTAAAATGAACTAATAAATAAAAATAAATAATAAATAAAATAAAAGAAACCTAAATAAAATAAAATCTAATGAAAATAAATAAATACTAAATACCTACTGTGGGTTTGCTTAATTTAAAACCCATCTCTACACTACCCAAACCCTAATTCTACACCACAAAACTAACTAACCACCTGACCACTGAGCCTAAATGAGCCTAAAAACCTTAAACTTGAAAACCACTAATGACCATAACATGACAACCTACACTAAACCCTAAAACTAAACCTTAACAAACTAAACTGAGCCCCAACTATCACTGAGCCTAAACCACAAATATGACCTACTAAATAAACTGGCATAAGATATGTAATACTGACCTAAATAAAATAAAATAAAATAAAATAAAATAAAAACCTAAACCTAAACTAAAAATAAAATAAAATAAACTAATATAGAATAATTAATAACCATAACTAAACTAAATAAAATAAAATAAACCAAAGAATAAAAAACTTAAAGAAAAAAAAACTAAATCTAAAATAAAAATAAAATAAACATAAAAAAATTAAATAAAAACCTAAACCTAAACTAAAATAAATTAAACTAAAATAAATAAAACCTAAGCCTAAACCTAAAATAAAAACTAAACTAAACTAAATAACATAAAATAAATTAAAATTATAAAATCCTAAACTAAAAATAAAATCTACAAATAAACCTAAAATAAAAATCCTAAAATCTAAACCTAAAAAAATAAAATAAAAAATCCAAACTAAAAATAAAAATAAAATAAAATAAAAAATAAAATAAAATAAATCTCAACTTAAAATAAACTATCTAAAAAAAAAATAAACTAAAATAAGAAAACTAAACTAAAATAAATAAACCTAAAATAAATAAATTAAACTAATTAAAATAAAAAATAAACTTAAATAAAATTAAAAAAAATAAACTAAAATAAATAAAATATAATAAATAAATAAATAAAAAACCTCTACTTAAAAAGAAAAAACTATAACCTAAACTAAAATAAATTAAAAAAAAAAAATTAAACTACATGTTTACTTAATTTAAAAAATAAACTTAACTAAAACCAACCCTAAACCAAAAACCATGCCCAAACCTAAACCTACAAAAAATAAAAAAATTAAAAAGAATAAATACAAGTCAATAAACAAATCCACATCCTAAAACCAACCATAAACTAAACCCTAAAAAACCACAACTAAACCACTACCCAAAACCACAAACCATAAAAACCCACAAACCCAAGCCTAAATCTAAACCCTAAACCAAACCTAAACCACTGTAAACCCAAACCCAAACTATAACCCAAACCCCCAAACCCTAAACCTAAACCTAAACTAAAATAAAATAAAACCTAAAACCTAAAAAATAAACTAAACTAAACATAAAATAAATAAATTAAAACAACCAAAAACATGAGAGGTTCTCAGTGATGGTGTGGAGATAAGAGATCGGGGATATGATGGTGGATCCCGTTACTTGAGATATGGGGAGGTTTTGATGGGAAATGGAGAAATTTTATGTGTTACTTGGTTGATGAAAACTAAAAGAAGAAATGTTGAATATGAATTTTCTCTATGTTAGAAAAAAATACAAAAACCCTAAACCCTAAAAAAAAAAAAAAACAACCATAAACCCTAAACCTAAAATAACCCCAAACCTAACCCACAAGCCCTAAACCTAATCTAAAACCCTAAACCTAAACCTTAACCTTGATCCTTAACCCTAAATCCTAAAACCCTAAGCCCTAAAACCCTAAAACCTAAAACCTAAAACCTAAAATGAAAAAAAATAAAAAATAAAAAATAAAAAATAAAAAAAATAAAATTATAAAATAAAAATAAAATAAAAAATAAATAAAATAAAAACCCTAAACCCTAAAACCATAAATTATAATCCAAGTAAAAATAAACCAAAACACAAACCTAATAAATAAAACTTAATAATAAAATAAATAAAAAAACCTAAAACTAAATAAAATAAAAATAAAGTAAAATAAAACTTAAACTAAAACCTAAACCTAAACCTAAAAATAAAATAAAATAAAAAAAATAAAATAAAAATAAAATAAATAAATAAAACTTATAAACTAAAAAAATAAAATAAACCTTAAATAAAAACCTAAATAAAATAAAACTAAACTAAAATAAAATAAAATAAACCTAAAATAAGATAAAATAAAAACCTAAACCTAAAAAATAAACGTCAAAATAAATAAAAAATATAACATAAAATCCTAAACTAAAAAAAATAAACCTAAAATAAAAATATAATAAACAAAATAAAATAAACTAAAACCTAAACTAAAATAAACTAAACTAAAATAAAATAAATAAAACCTAAACCTAAACCTAAAATAAACTAAACCTTAACCTAAACCTAAACTAAATAAAATAAAATAAACTAAAAATAAACCTAAACCTAAACTAAAAAATAAAATCTAAAAATAAGCTAAAATAGAAACCTAAAACCTAAACATAAAATAAAATATAAACCTAAACTAAACCTAAAAAAGTCAAAAATATAACCTAAACCTAAAGATAAAATAAAATAAAACTCAACTTAAAAATAAACTAAACATAAACCTAAAAGATAAAGTAAAATAAAAACTCTAAACAAAAAATAAATAAATCAAAAATAAATAAACTTAACTAAATAAAAAAAATAAACTTAAATAAAAATAAAAAAGAAAATAAACTAAAATAAATAAAAACTAAAATAAATAAACTAAACAAACTTAAATCTACCAGTTTACTTAATTTAAAATAATAAAAAAACCTAAATAATAAATCTTAAACCCTAACCCTAAATCCTAAACATACAACATTAAACCTACAACCTAAACCCTAAACCCTAAACACTAAAAAACCCTAAACCCAAAACCCTAATCCTTAAACCCTAAACCATAAATCTAAACTAAACCACAACCTCTAAACCCAAAAGCATAAATCATAAAGCTTAAACCTAAAACCCCACGATTGAGCTGATTTTTATGAAATTTTATATTAAAGAAGTCAAGGAAGAGGTTGAGAAATACAAAGTTGGTACTCCTGCCCATGTTGGTCTTGTCACACCTATTGATTTTGTGGTTCCCTTAGGTAGCTTTGGTTTGGATCATTCACAGACCTCTTTCTTCCAGGTTCTGTTGAAATTATCACCCTGATTGAGCTAATTAAAAAAGGTGATAAGGTGGGATCTTTAGAGGTTGCTCTCCTCGCTAAGTTGGGGACTAGGTCATTCTCTTATAGCCTTATCGTCTAATCTGTGTATGATGATGGTTTAGTGTTCAGTCCTAAGGTGCTTGACCTCACTAAATATGATCTCATCGAGAAGTTTTTGGCAGCCCTTTTAATGATCACTTCTCTCTCACTAGCCTCTCTTATCCCACCCTTGCTGTAGCGTCCCACGTGTTCATCAATGCTTACAAGAATGTCCTCACCATCATGATTCCCACTGATTACACATACCCGTAGACCGAGAAGGTTAAGGAGAATTTGAAATATCCTAGTAAATTTGATGTGGCTATTGTGCCTAATGCTTATGCTACACTTAACATTCGGTCTTGCTACAATGGAAGAAGAAGGAAAAACTGGCATCGATGATGATATGGCTTTCGCTTGTTGTTAAGCTTTATTGTTCTTCTATAAAATAAAATTTTATTATCTCTAGGAGTTAAATAAATTTTTGAAATACAATTTTTATGAATTTTTTAATTACATTTTTTATCCTATTTTATTAGTTGTTAGAGGATAATGTCTTATTTGATTTGGTAATTTCTTATATGTTATGGAATCATTTGAGTTTATAATTAAAAAAAACCTAAACCCTATACCCTAAGCCTTAATAGTAAACCATAAACCCTAAACACTAAATCCTAAATCTAAACCTAAAGTAACTAAATAAATTAAAAATAAACCCACAAAACCTAATAAACTAGCTAAACCCTAAGAATGGGGAAACCTTGACATTAGGAACATCATTGTCAACTAGGCTAAGATCTAGCGATGGAGGCGATGGCGGAAGCTAATAGTGTTGGTGGGGGATCTAGAGATGCTGGTGGATATGGAGGTGGTGGTTAGACATAAGGTGTTATGGTGGGAGGAACCTAAGGTTACTGGTGGTAGCGAAGAGAATAATGATGGTGGATCCCTCTACCGAGAGGCGGGTGGTTCGATGGGAACTAGAGAAACTAAAAGAAAGAATATGCTTCTTATATTGTGTCTTTATAGTAGAGATGGTTATATAGGCTTTTTTATAATGCATTCTCATTTTTGATCTATGTCATTGCTTGTGTCTTAGAAAACTTGGTGTGTTACTTAATTGATGAAATCAATAAAAAGAAATGTTTAATTTGATTTTGTTCTCTATTAAAAAAACCAAAATCCTTAAACCTTAAACCAAAACTTGAACCCTAGACACTAAACTCTAAACCCTAAACACTAAACCATAAATCCTAAACCCAAAATAAAAAACTAAAATCAAACCCCAGCCAAAAACTAAAAACCCTAAACCCAAAAACCCTAAACCCTAAATCCTCAACCTAAAACCCTAAACCCTAAACCATAAACCCTAAACCCTAAAACTGAAAACCTTAAACCTAAACCAAAAAACCCTAAACCCTAAAAAATAAAAACTTTAAACCTAAAAACCCTAAACCCTAAACTCTAAAGCATTAACCAAAAAAACAATAAACTAAACTCTAATAGGTGAGCTTGGTTTCTAAAGAAAGCGGAGAATGGCTAATGTCTTTAGTAAGATGGTTAGTTATCTAAGGTTTTAATTTGCTCATATTGCTCATATCTATGTCATCACTTCTATCCTAGAAAACATGAAGTGTTACCTGATGTAATAAAGAAGAAATGTTGAATCTAAATTTATTCTGTTAAACAAAAAAACAAAGTCTAAAGACTAAAACCTAAACCTAAACTAAATAAACCCTAAACCCTAAAAATACATAAAATAATAAAAAAACCCCTAACCTAAACCCTAAACCTTAAACCTTAAAACCAAACCTAAACCAAAACCTAAACAAACCCAAACCTTAAACCAAACCTAAAATGTAAATGTTAAACCCAAAACCTAAACTAAACTAAATAAAACATAAAAATAAAATAAATAAAAAACTAAACCTAATAAAAAATAAAATAAAATAAAAACCTAAACTAAAACCTAAAGAATAAAATAAAAATAAAAAATAAAACTAAACTAAAATAAATAAATAAAAAACCTAAAACTAAATTAAAATATAAATAAACATAAAAAATAAAAACTTAAAATAAAATAATAACAAAGAAAATAAAATAAAATAAACATTCAATAAAATAAAATAAATAAAACCTAAACCTAAAATAAACCAAAATAAATAAAAATAAAACATAAACCTAAACTAAAAAACCTAAAATAAAAATAAACAAAATAAAATAAACCTAAACTTAAATAAAATAAACTAAACTTAAAATAAATAAAACCTAAAATAAACTAAACCAAAACCCTAAAATAAATAAAAAAAATAAAGCCCACCTTAAAGAAAAAAAAAAACCTAAAGTAAAATTATAATAAACTAAACATAAAATAAATGCAACCTAAACCTAAACCTAAAATAAACTAAACCTAAACCTAAACTAAATAAAATAAAACAAACTAAAAATAAACCTAAAACTAAACTAAAAATAAAACCTAAAATAAACCTAAAATAAAACTTAAAATCTATACCTAAAAAAAATAAAATAAATACCTAAACTAAACCTAAAAAATAAAAACCTAAAACTAAAATAAAAATAAAACTAAAATTAAAATAAACATAAACCTAAACCTAAAAAACTAAAATAAAATACCCTAAACTAAAATAAATAAACCAAAAAAATAAAATAAACTAAATAAATAAAAAAAAAACCAAAATAATATAAAATAAAATAAACTAAGATAAATAAAAATAAACTAATTAAAATAAAAGCCTACTTCTGGTTTGCTTGGTTAAATACCCAAACCTACCAACCCTACCCCACCAGATCCTAAACCTACCACTACCCCAAACCACCAACCCTGACCAAACTAACCCTGACTCCTGACAAAACAAGACCCTAAATAAACCAAACCCTAGCCCAATCCCTGAGCCACAACCCTAAACCCAGTCTACTGATTGTAAATCATGAGCCACTGAGCCAAAGGCCAACCAAAACCCTAAACTGGGCCTAAACCATCCTAGGCCAAACTGAGCCCTAAACCCTAGGCTTACCAAACCCACAATCATGGGCCAAAAACTACCCAACTGAAAAACCATGACCTAAACTCTGGGCCCTACCCTTATTGACCTAACCCAAAATAGGCCCTACCTAAACCATAAACCTAAACTACTAAAAACCTAAACCAATCACCAAACCACAAAACTAAACCCTAAATTTAACCTAAAGTGAAACTAGGCCTACCTAAATATATAATCTTAAACCCTAACCCCAAACCTTAAATCCTAAACCTTACCCATCTAACCTCCTAAATACAAAGATAAACCTAAACCCTAAACTGAACCACAAACTCTAAACCCTCCACAACCTAAATCTTAACCACTCTAAACCCTAAATCCTAAACCTCAAACCCTAAACCAAAAAAAAAACACCCGACGTGCTCCCTCTGGTGATTTTGTGGCAATTTTTCTGTGCTCTCTGGTTTGGTAGCTATTGCCTCCCGATCATCCTTTGTCAAATTATTCATTTGTGCATCCCCTGGTAGCTTATGTGATTCTCACCGGATCGATTAGTGGCAGAGGCTTCACCCTCCATGCCTAACTTCGTCGCTTGATCATACTAAAACCACGATTCTAAAGGTACTCTGGATCGATTGCTCATTGCGCTGTGAAGTCCTTTAAGGATGCCCTTTCTGGTAAGACTCCTTGTACTAATGCCTCGGTTAATCTAATCTCTACATCCTTTCATGGATTGTCGCCTGTCATGTGTTCTGACCAGGATGTGGAGAAATTAGCTCAGCCTTATGAGTTCTCTTTAGTTGGTAAATTCTCTCTAAGGCACCCTACACTAGATAACATCCAATCCTTCTTCCATAGCATAAAGCTCTCGGGAGTTTTCACTATTGGACTACTTGATCCTCGACACATCCTTATTCAATTATCAAATGATTTGGATTACTCTCGGGTCTTTGCTCGTCGCTTTTATTATGTGTATAATTGCCAAATGCGTCTCTTGAAATGGTCCCCCCTTTTTGATGTCAAGGAAGAATCCCCTATTGTTCCTCTATGGCTTGCTTTCCCAAACATGAGAATTCACTATGTTACTCATCAAGTATTGTTTGCGGTTGGGGCTCTATTTGGTAGACCCCTTCAAATTGATCAAGCCACTGCCACTAGAACTTCGACCATCTGTTGCACGCATCTTGGTTGAAATTGACATTACTAAAAATACCCCAAAGAAGTTTGGATTGGCTCGAAAAATTTGGATACAATCAAAAGTTGAATTTGAAAACTTTCCATCTTTTGTTCTCTTATAAGATCCATGGCCATGATCATACCGAATGCTTTGTGCTACACCCCAACCTTAAAAAGAATATTTCACAGGACACTGTTGGAATAGGGAAAACCACTAAGTTAGCTTATGTGCCAAAAGCTACTCATAATGGAATACACCCTCCTACACCTGCCCCCTTAGTACCTATTAATTTGCCAAATGAAAAACATTCTGAGCCAGGTATACATACTACTATTGAGGTTGGTGCTGAGACTAATGCCAACTTACCTAGCACTTCTCCTACTTGCAATATACTGGCTTCTCATGATTTGCTTAATTTAAAACTTAATGACAATCAAAATGGAAATTTAACATTGGATCATCCCTTGGTGTCAGACTGAAATCCGACTATGCATCATGGTAATGAAAATGTTATTTGCACTACTAATGGTGCAAGAACCTCCCCCTCTACTTCTCTACAGAGTGATACTCAGGCTATCCAAATTTCTCATCCTAACTCTGATACTGAAGAAGGAGAAATCACCACTACTAACACATTGACGTGCTCCTTCTCTAAATAAAAACCAAACCCTTTCATGGAGATACTTTGGATTGATAGACCTTTTTTGTTCTTTAAAAAAAATCTTACAAAAATAATAATAATTTCAATAGAACCACACGTTCTTCCCTTACACCTCATAAATAATTATGTCCCTCTCTTTCTTCTTTTCCTTTTCTATCTTTCCTTTTTAATTTTTTATGATAAATTTTCTTATTTGGGGTTGTGGGACACTCCCATCATCTCACCTCATAACATCAAACTTCATGTTAGCCATTCTTCATTGCCTTTTTTCTTAGAAATTTCAAAATTTCTTCTTCAATTTTAATAACAAAATTTGGTGTTTTTGGGATAATTCTATCACCATTTCCATCATTGATGATTTTGATCAATTGGTTAATGTCAAAATCTCCTTAGGTGATTTTTCAACTTTTGGTTCATTTATCTATGCTTCTTGCAATAGAGCCGGTAGGAACATTCTATGGAATCATTTAAGAACCTTTGCCTCCTCGGTTAACTTACCACGGTTGGTTGGGGTTTCAACACTATCATTGCTTCTTGAAAGGAGGAGGAGGATGTTCTCTAACCTTCATTCCATGGAAGACTTCTCTAATATGATCCTTGATTGCAATCGATTGACATTGGTTTTTTGAGTGCGATTACACGTGGCAAAACTCTAGACTTTGGCGCGTCAGGCGGGGCCCTCTTTAATTCTCTTTGGATTAATCAATGGCCTCTCACCTCATTGAACATTTGAGCAGGACTTTGTCTGATCATGCCCCTCTTTTGATCTTTATCAAAACTCCCCCCACTAACCCTCCTATTCCCTCATCTTTTCGTTTCCAAAATATGTGGACCCAACATGGTGATTTCATGAATTTTGTTTCCACTAACTTGATGGCTCCCATTCATCCGGATAATTCCATTAAAGGCATGGTTCAGCTTTGGCTTAAGCTCAAGAGGCTTAAACAAAACCTCAATTGGTGGAACAAGCATATCTTTAAAAATCTCTTCACCAATCTTAAAGCTATGGAACAAGTGGTTTGTTCTCTTGAAGAAGCTATCTTACCCCATAAACTTGATGAGTTGAGCCAAAGATAGTCTGATTAGCTATCAAAATATGGAGGAAACCTATTGGCATCAAAAAGCTGCTAGCAAACATATTATTGATGGTGACCGAAACACTAGGTATTTTCATGCTATTTATAATAAACGGAAAGCCCTTAACTCGATTAAGAAAATTAAGAACCCTAATGGTGGCTAGATAACTGATAACAATGAAATCAAGGATTTTGTCATCCATCACTTCCAAAATTTATTAAATTCTAATCCTTCATTAGAAACCCCCTCCAACACCCATCTTATCCCTTCTATGATTACCAATGAGGATAACCATTTGCTCACTATGCATCCCTCAGCGGAGATTAGTACTCTCAATAGCATGAACAATGACTCATTCTTTGGTCATGGACTCATTTCTTTCAACATTGTTGGCCTTTTATTAAATCGATCTTGTTAATCTTTGTTATTGTAATTTCTTTGATGGCGCTATTCCCATATTTTTCAAGTACTTGTCCTTATTCCTAAAACCATCAATCACGAATCTGGGGTGACTTCAAACCTATTAGTCTTTGTACCTTTTTCAAAACTCATTCATTTGCGATTAATAATAGAATTAGCCCACCTTCATAAAATCATCTCCCCTAACCAAACGGTTTTGTTAAAAATAGAGCCATATTTAATAATATTCTCCTTCAAATGGTTCATGACATTGATGTTTCTTCAGGAGGTAATATGCTTTTCAAACTGGACATCTCTAAAGCCTTTGACAACCTCTCGTGGGATTTCCTTTTCCAAATCTTGCATTTGTTTGGTTTCTCTGATCATTTTATCTGGATTATTAAAAGTTGTATCACTAACACCTGGTTTTTGTCATCTTAAATGGTGAGTCCCTTGGTTTCTTTTCTTCGAGCCATGGTTTGCGTCAAGGCAACCCCCTTTCTCCTTCTCTCTTTATTATTACTGTCGAATATCTTTCAAGAAGCCTCAATGACCTTTTCATCAAAAAATCCTAACATGGCTTTTAAAACTCATGGTGGTTTCCCGTTTCTCATCTTAGCTTTGCGATGATTTTATAATCTTAATGCCTCCCTTCAATCAAAATATCAAGAATCTCTTAAATGATTTTGGCAAAGTTAGTGGTCTACCTTAATGAAAAAAATGCTATTTTATTCCCTCAGTGAAGATTCCTCCCAATAGATTGAATCAAATCTCCAAAATTACTAATTTTAAGCAAAGTCAATTTCCAATTAATTACCTCACTTTTAAAGGATAGAAAAGATCTCACCTTTTGATGATCTTATTCAAAAATTTCTAATAAAATTTCGGTTTGGGAATTTCATTTACTCTCTTTTGGTGGTAGACTCACCTTGATTAAGAGCACTCTTAATTCCATGCCTTTATATCTCATCCAAACCATTGTGTGACCATCTCTAGCATCAATAATTGAGCGTCTCTTAAACAAATTTTTAGGGCTCCAATACCTCTAAAAAAATGCACTGGACCTCTTGGTCTTAAAAGTTGTGGCACTTTTGAGAAGGTGGTCTTGGTTATAAACCCATTAAAGAAACTATCAATGCCTTTTCTTATAAACTCGGTGGAATTTGAGTAATCAGTCTGGGCTAATTTCATGGCTAAATATTGCCGGGTAAGCACCCCTCACTTGTCCCTTCAAGGGGTGACTCCCACATGTGGAAAAGACTTGTTACGTCAAATGGGATGTGAATCCCTTATTTTTTGGGGCATCAACTCGGTATCTCTTTCTTTTGGCAAGATAACGGAGTGGTTGTGGTTCCATGGATGACTTACTTCATACCCACTTCCATTTATTAGAGTAAACACTTTTCGGCATAACATAAGTGGAACAATAATAAGCTTGTTGATTTTATCCCTTTTACTTTCCTGAATATGGTTACTACTATTCCTATCACTCCTCAAAATCAAGATCATATTCTCTTTAAGCTCTCTCACAATGGTGATTTCAACCTCAAAAATATGTGGCTCCACATTAAAGATACTCCTCACGAACCCTCCTATGTATTCTCTAAACTTTGGAATAACAATATCCCTATTTCTTACTCTATTCTTACATGGCGTATTCTAAAAATTTTTATCCCTATAGATTCCTTGTTGTGGGGTAAAGGGTTCCATTTACCATCTAAATGTCAATGTTGTTTTCATATTGAAAATGTTAATCATGTCTTTGTCAATGGGGCCATTGCTTCTAAACTATGGATTTGGTATGATGATCTTTTTAACACTCTCAATTTCAATGGCTCTCTTACTTTATACCAACTTCTTGAAATTTATTTTGATAATACTATTAAAGGTCACATTAAAGTTATCATTGCTATCACTCTTATGTTCATATGGATGGTAAATGATGCAAAACATTGGGATCCCTATGAACCATGAGGATTATTGCTAGAACTAAAAACAAAATTAGTGACTTGTTTAAAGCCAATCTCATTCATTACAAACATTTCAAAGGCTATAAATTTGTGGCCAATAAACTGGGCATAAATTTGTCGGATCAACTTTACTGCCGTAATGACAAGATTGTCTATTGGAAAAAACCACTTGATCATATTATTAAAATAAATACTGATGGCTCTGTCTCTCATAATGGCTCGGGTTGTGGTGGCATTTTCAGGAACTCTAAGGGTATAGTCCTATGTGCTTTTGCTTACCCCTTATTTCCTGCACTGTCCCTTTTTCTGAACTTATGGAAGTCTTCAAAGCTCTTGAGATTTGTCTCCAAAATGGCTGGATCAATATTTGGATCGAGGTGGATGCTATTTTTCTGATTGATCTTTTAACTTCAATTAAGATGAGCAGCACTGAATTGTATTACCTCCTCAAGCAAACTAGATCTCTTCTTTCCCACCTGAATTTTAACATCACACATGTTTGGCGTGAAGGAAATGCTTGTGACTACCTTGCCCGGGTGCTAGATCCAATGGTATCATCTTCTTTGATCAACACAAACATTTGCGTGGGTTGGTTAACCTGGATAATTTTGGGTTACCTTATCTCAAAACTTAATTAAAATTCGGCTCGCCCACTTTTTTGGATTTTGTTCCTTTTTGTGGTTTTTGTGGATGCTTCACACGAATAACACTTGGTGCCTTGATCTTTGTGTCAGGATCTGCTGCTTTAATAGCTCCTCCCTCTTTTGGAGGCTCACTGTTTTTGGCATTAAAAGGCTGTTGTTGAGTTATGTGCATACTTAATCGATATTATGTTGGCGAAACAGACATTTCTCTTTTATTTTTTTGGGAGTTATCCTTTACTTTATTTTTCATGAAGTGGCTTCTTGGCCCTTTGGATGATATTTATCTTCTTGGCTTGTCTTTATTCTTGATCTCATTGACATGCTCTCTATGAAATCCTTATTTTGATTCCGAGTTCCTTTGGTGGGATCTTATTATGGGGTTTCTTTCTTTTCTTCAAAGCTGTTATCTTTTGCGGGTTTTCCTTGGACCTACCTTACCTCACCTTACAGATCTACTATTGTGCAGAATCGCGTGGAATCTCGGCATTCTTTGTACCTTCTACCTGTTTATTTTTTGTCCTAGATGGAGTTTATTCAAATTGTTTATGGCTGTTTTACCCAGGAGATCCTTTCTTTGGAGGTTTCTAAGATTGGGGTTTTGGTTAATTTCTTTTATTGTTCTTGGCTGAAGATTAACTATTTTTTGGGGGCTGTCTTCTTCTATTCCCTGCAGGAATGGATTTTCTTGTTGGCTGCTCCTTTTGGTTCTTACTGTGTTTACCCTCCTCTTTCTGTTTCACTTTCTGCTCTTGTTGTTAACATTTGGGTTGATGTTGGTCTTTACTACAAATGTTTACACCCTTCATGCTTTGATGAGATCATGAAAATCCTGAAGACCATTATCTTGTTATTATATCTAACCAATGGTCTATCCTATATGCCTACTTATGGTTAATATCCTTGTATCTTGGCTTAATGGGACAAAGCAACCTACTCTTGGCTGTTTGCTCATAGGCTATTGAGCACCTATTGGTTACAATTTTCTTTATTCTTTATTATTTTTTGATTGGGATATCCCATGTCTACACTATCTCTTTGCAGGAATGGAATTGTGTTATTTATTTCAATACTAGTTTTGTTGTTTCTGGTCTTGCTTTCCATGATCAGCACATTTGGAGTTATTCAAGGGATTATCATTGTGCATCTGCTGAGGTTGTGGGTTCTGCTTACACTGGTGGAAAATCTTTGAACTCATACATTTTTTACTTTTTATCCTTCTTAGTAATATTTCCTTTTCCAAATGGGTATGTTACGTAAAATGTCCATCTTTGCTATTTTTGGAATCGATTTCCTTGCCAAATTTTATTTATTTTTCTTTTGGTTTTGATGCTAACACCTGGGATGTTGTTGCTTTTCCTTCCTGTTGTTCTCCCATCCTATGTTATGATTGGAACATGCTCAACTTGAAGCTCATTTCTTTGTTATGCTTGGAATTAATAAATGATTTATCTTATATGCATAATTGGGTTATTGACCAACCTTGGTTATTATTATCATTACCTTGGCACAATTGGATTATGGTAACTAAGCATCCTCTTGACTCGATTTCTGAATGTCACTTATTGGATAGGCTTATGGTGGGGAGCTATTCATTATCTATCCTTTCCTTTATCTATATATGTTTATGGGTGGACTCTTTTGACTTGTTGGTTTTAACGCCTTGTTTGTTGGTGATGGATTAATACTCATCTTACGCCTAGGGTTTTGGATTATTTTGTTCGACAAGTCTCTATTGAAGTTCCTGATTGCTTGGTAGATTTTGCATTGAAACCCCTTATTGGTTTATTTTATGTTTATCATTGCAACTCATTGGTATACCTTCTCTGCTGCTATTTTCTTCACCTTTTTTTTTCATCAAACTTGTATCTATTGCTTTGATTATCGATGAGTGGAATTATGGCAAGGTTTTTTTGTTTTGGTTTTCTCTTATCTTGAGATTTCTTGTCTTTTATCTTGACACCTCAATTGGCTCCATCTTTGTTGGTTGTAGAATTTGGTCTCATGCTCAAAGCTTTTTCGACATTGATGTCCTGATGGTGATGGTTTTTGGTGACTTTTGTCTGAGTTGCTGCCTTCAGGATAACTATTTTTATGCTTTATTTATTTGGTTATCTATTATTGCCATGTCTACTCTGATTGAGGAGTTTTATGGCCAATTTGCTGTCTCTTCCTAGCTTGGATGTTGCTGTCTTAACTGTTGATGTTTTCTGAATTCTAAGGTTGAGACTCATTTCAATCCACTTGTTGATTCTTTGAATGGCGGGTTCAAATGTTGCATTAGTTGTTTCTGTTGGGGTTGGCTTTACGAATGCGCGTCTATCTCCTATTTTTGATCAGCATACCTGCTGTTGTCCTTATTCCTATCTAGTTTACATATGTTGGTGCGGTCTTATGCGATGTCAATTGAAGAGATATTATGGGCTTTAGTCCCTTCCTGTCTTGGATGTTGTTGCCTTTTGCTGTCTTGTTTTTTGGGTTGATTGTTGATCTGGATTATCGAATTGTGGCCCTGAGCGCTATTGGCTGCTTTCTCTAACTATTTTCTTGGGTGCTAATTTTAGTTGGTTGCGGTCCATTCCACTGTTGAGCTATTTGTCTTCCTTTACTATTGATTTTCTCCAAGATATTAATAAGGGGTTGTTTCACCTCTACCTTGAAAGTTTCATTTATATATCATATGATTGGGATGGTGTTAACTATAGGCTCATTGACTTGATTAGCGTGATTTCCAAGTTGTCTCCTCCAATTTTCTTGTGGAGGGATTATATCTTGGTGCTTTCTTTCTTGGATATGGATATTGATGAGATTACGGCTAAGATGGCTCACTCTCTTATGTTTATGTATTCTCATGTCAAGATGTCTATATTGATGATATTTTTCTTGAATGAGACTCCTTCCTTGACTCTTAGCAATTTTCTATATACTTTAGATATGATTTTGCTTAGGTTTGCAGGTAATAAAGCTCACAAGAATATCAACAATTGGGTGCTACCTTCTCAGTTTGTTGGCTATGATGGGCGTGATGATCTCACTCCTATTGGTTGTAGTAGCTTTTGTGATGTAACCCTTATTTGGATGCTCATACTTGCATCTGCCCCAACATGGTGTGATTGAGCCTGAGCCATCTCTATCACAATTCCTTACTAACATACTCATATTATATTATTTTCTTCTAGCTTTATGTCTGTATTACCTTAAGCTCTAATCTCCCTCTATTATAACTTTTCGGTGATACTCTCTCCACCTTTACAGTGCTCCAGTTATCATGCATTCCCACATCCTCCAGGCATTGGCTTTATTCTTACTTTAGCTTATTATGTTAATCATCTTGTATCTTTTGATTGTTTTTATGCTTTCTTTTGCTCTTGGATGTACTTAGATGGGGATTTACTCCTTGATTTTAGCTCTTTGGCGATGGTTCGAGTTTATCCCTTTAAGGACCTTGTAACCCTCTTTTTGTGGCAATAAAATACCCCTACATGGGGTTTCCCTAAAAATAAAAAAATAAAAAAATAAAAATACCCTAAACCTAAACCTAAAAAATGTACTAAAAATAAAATAAAATAAACTAAAATAAATAAATAAAAACTAAATAAATAAAAGAAGAAATGTTGAATTTCAATTTGTTCTTTATTTAAAAATAAAAAACCATAAACCCTAAACCCTAAGCCAAAACATGAATTCTAAATTGAAAACCTAAACCTTAAACCTGAAAAAAATAAAACCTAAAACCTAACCAAACCCTAAACCCTAAACCCTAAACCCTAAACCCTAAAACCTAAACCCTAAATCGTAAACCCTAAACCAAAAAAGCCTAAATCCTAAACCCTAAACTCTAAACCCCAAACCCTAAACACCAAACTAACCCTAAAATGCTAAAAATTGAAATCTAAATTAAATAAAACCTAAAAATAAAAAAATAAAAATTCAAACTAAAAGAAAATAATAAACTAAAATAAAATACAAACCTAAACTAAAACCTAAACCTAAACTTAAACCTAAACATAAAATTAAAAAATAAAATAAAAAAACTAAAATAATAAAATAAATAAAACCTAAACTAAACTAAATAAAAAATAAAAAACTTAAATAAAGTAAAAGACTAAAATAAAATAATAATAAAAGAAATAAACCTAAAATAAAATAAAATAAAATAAAAACTAAATAAAAATCTAAATTTAAACAATAAACTTAAAATAAAAACTAAACCCTAAATTAAAAAAACCAAAATCTAAAATAAAAAATAAAATAAACCTGAACCTAAAAATAAATAAACTAAACTAAAATAAATAAAACCTAAACCTAAACATAAAGCGAAACTAAATAAAATGAAATAAACTAAAAATAAACCTATACCTAAACTAAAAAATAAACATAAAATAAAAACCTAAAAAAATAAAATAAAAACCTAAACCTAAACCTAATAATAAAAAATTAAACTGAAACTTAAAAAATAAAATAAAATTAAAACTGAACTAAAAAGTAAACCAAAACCTAAACCTAAACCTAAAAACTAAACTAAAGTAACAAACCTAAACTAAAATAAATAAACCTAAAATAAATAAACTAAATTAAATAAAAATAAAAATAAACTGAAATTAAAATAAAAAAATAAAAAAAGCTAAATAAAGCTAAACCTAAGAGTTTACTTATTTTAAAAAAATAAAAAATAAAAAATAAAAAAACTCTAACCTTAAACTCATATAACCCTAAACCTAAATCCTACCATAAACTTAACCCTAAATCAACCTAAACCCTAAACCCTAAACACAACCCTCCTACCTACTAAACCCAAAAACCCCAAACTACACTAAACCCTAAACCTCCTAAAATAAAACTAAATAAAACCTAAATAAATAAATTTAAACCTAAACTGACCTAAATAAACCACTATAAAATAAATAAAATATTAAACTAAATAAATAAACCTAAACCTAAATAAACTAAAAAATTAAAATAAACCTAAAATAAAACCTAAATAAAATAAATAAAATAAAAAATAAACCTAAAACTTAAATAAAATAAAACTAAATAAAACCTAAACTAAAAAATAAAAAAATAAAATAAAAATAAAACCAAAACCTATAAGAAAAACTAAACCTAAAAATAAAAAATAAAATACCTAAACAACTAAAATAAATAAAACCTAAACTAAATAAAAAACTTAAAAAATAAATAAAATAAAATAAAACTAAGATAAACCAAAACCTAAACTAACAAATAAAACCTAAAATAAAAATCTAATACTAAACCAAAAATTAAAATAAAAACCTAAACTAAAAAACCTAAAATAAAAAATAAAACTAAATCCTAAAAAAATAAAAATAAAACTAAACTAAAAAAATAAACATAAAGATAAACCTAAACATAAAAAAAGAACTAAAATAAATAAACCTAAAATAAATAAGTTAAACTAAATAAAAGTATAAAAGAAAACCTAAATAAAATAAAAAAATATTATAAACTAAAATAAATAAACTAAATAAACTTTGTTGGTTTCTTAATTTTTAAAAAATCCCTAAACCTAAACACTAAAATCAAACCCTAATTCCTAAACCTTAAACCCTAAACCCTACAACTAACCACTGAATAAACTAAAAACCCTAAACCCTAAACCCTAACCCCCTAACCCTAAACCTACACCCAAATCCACAAACTAAAAACCCCCTAAACCCTTAAAAAAGCCTAAACCCTAAAACCATAAATGCTAAAAAAAAAATGTAAACTAAACTAAATAAAACATAAAATAAATAATAAAACCTAAACCTAAAATAAAATAAAAATAAATAAAACCTATAAAACCTAAACCTAAAAAATAAAATAAAATGACCAATATAAAATAATTAATAACCTAAACAGTAAATAAATAAAATAAAATAAATTTAAGAATAAAAAACCTAAAGAAAATAAAATTTTAATCTAAAATAAAAATAAAATAAACCTAAATAAACTAAATAAAATCCTAAATAAAAAAACCTAAATATAAATAGTAAATAAAATTTAAACCCTAAATAAAAAAAAAACCTAAACTTAAAATAAAATTAAAATAAATAAAATAAAATAAACCTAAACCTAAACTAAAATAAACTTAACTAAATTAAATAAAACCTAAGCCTAAACCTAAAATAAACTAAACCTAAACCTAAATTGAATCTAAATAAAATAAAATAAACTAAAAAAAACCAAATGATATATTAAAAAATATAATTTAAAAATAAACCTAAAATAAAATCCTAAAATCTAAACCTAAAAAAATAAAATAAAAATTTAAACCAAACATAAAAATAAAAAATAAAACTTAAACCTCAAAAATAAAGTATAAATAAATCTCAACTAAAAAATAAACCTAAAACTAAAAAAAAAACCTAAACTAAAATAAATAAACCTAAAATAAATAAATTAAACTAAGTAGAAATAAAAAAATAAACATAAATAAAAATTAAAAATAAAATAAACTAAAATAAATAAAAAATACACTAAATAAACTAAATAACCCAAAACCTACCGGTTTACTGAATTAAAAAAAAAAACATAAACCCTAAGCTAACCCTTAACCCTAAAAATAAAAAAACCTTAAACCTATAGGTTTAATTAATTTAAAAATAAACCTAAACTAAAACCTGAACCCTAAATCAAAAACTTATACCCTAAACCCAAAACCCTAACAAAATAAAAAAATTAAAAAAGAATAAATACAAAGTCAATAAAAAACCCTAATCCGAAAACTAACCCTAAACCTAAACCCTAAATATACAATCCTAAACCCTAAACCCCAAATCAAAACCCTAAACCCTAAACCCTAAATTCTAAACCCTAAAACCTAAAACTAAAAATCCTAAACCCTAAAGCTTAAACACTGAACCCTAAACCCGAAACCCTAACCCTAAACCATAAACCCTAAAACCTACAACCCTAAACCCTAAACCCTAAACCTTAAACCTAAACCCTAAACCCTAAACTCAAACCTAAACCCTAAACCCTAAACCCTAAAAACCCAAAAACTTAAACCTAAAGTAAATAAAACCTAAAAAGAAAATAAATTATAGAAACCTATGGAACTATGATAGAGGTTACTACCAGGTGAGGATGATCAGGATATGATGGTGGATCCTACAGAGGCAATTGATGGGAACTGGAGAAACTTTATGTGTTACTTGGTTGATGAAAACAAAAAGAAGAAATGTTAAATCTGAATATGTTCCTTGTTTAAAAAAACAAAAACCCTAAACACTGAACTAAAACCTGAATCCTATACATAAAACCTAAGCCCTAAACCCTAAACCCTAAACCTTAAAAATAAAAAATAATAAAAAATAATAATAAATAATAAAAACCACTAACCATAAACCCTAAACCCTAAAACTAACCTTAAACCCTAAACCTTTAACCCTAAGCCCTAAACCATTAATCTTAAAACCTTAAACCCTAAACCCTAAACCCTAAACCTTAAACCTTTAACCCTAAACCCTAAATCCTAAACCTTAACCCTAAACCCTAAAACCCTAATCCTTAATCTGCAAACCCTAAACCCTAAAAACCTAAACATAAACTAAATAAAACCTAATAAAAAATAAAAAAAATAAAAAAATAAAAAAAACAAAAAAAATTAAAAAAAAATTAAAAAAAAACTAAATAAAACCTAATAATAAAATAAATAGAAAAACTAAAACTAAATAAAATAAAATAATAAAATAAAATAAAAACCTAAACTAAAACCTAAACCTAAACCTAAAAATAAAATAAAATAAAAATAAAAATAAATTAAAATAAAATAAATAAAAACGTTAAACTAATTAAAAATAAAATAAACCTTAGAAAAAAACCTATATAAAATACAAACTAAACGTAAAAAAAGAAAATAAACATAAAATAAGATAAAATAAAAACCTAAACCTAAACAATAAACCTAAAAATAAATAAAAAATAAAACATAAAACCCTAAACTAAAAAAAACTAAACCTAAAATAAAAATATAATAAACAAAATAAAATAAACTAAAACCTAAACTAAACTAAACTAAACTAAAATAAATAAAACCTAAACCTAAACCAAAAATAAACTAAACCTAAACCTAAACTAAATAAAATAAAATAAACTAAAAATAAACCTAAACTAGAAAATAAAATCTAAAAATAAACTATAATAAAAACCTAAAACCTAAATAGAAAAAAAAAATAAAATATAAACCTAAACCTAAACCTAAAAGTCAAAAATATAACCTAAACCTAAAAGGTAAAATAAAAATAAAACTCATATAAAAAATAAACATATAAATCTAAACTTAAAAGATAAAGTAAAATAAAAACTATAAACTAAAAATAAATAAATCAAAAATAAATAAACTAAACTAAATAAAAAAATTAACCTAAATAATAATAAAAAACAAAATAAACTAAAATAAATAAAAAATATATTAAATAAACTAAATTAACATAAACCTACCAGTTTACTTAACTTAAAAAACAAAGAAACCTAAACCATAAATCTTAAACCTCAAACCCTAAATCCTAAATATACAACGTTAAACCAACAGCCCTAAACCCTAAAACTTAAAAAATCCTAAATCCAAAACCCTAAACTTAAACCCTAAACAGTAAACCCTTAACTCTAAAGCCTAAACCATAACCCTAAACCATAAACCCTAAAAGCATAAATCGTGAAAGCCTAAACCCTAAACCTTAAACCATGATTGAGCTGATTTTTATGAAAGTTGATCTTAAAGAAGTCAGCGAAGAGGTTGAGAAATACAAAGTTGGTGTTCCTACCCATGTTGGTTTTGTCGCACCTATTGATGTTATGGTTCCCCCATGTAGCATTGGTTTGGATCCTTCACAGGCTTCTTTCTTCTAGGTTCTGTTGAAATTATCACCCCAGTTGAGCTAATTAAAAAAGTCGATAAGGTGGGATCTTCAGAGGCTGCTCACCTCCCTAAGCTGGGGGCTAGGCCATTCTCTTATGGCCTTATCGTCTAGTCTATGTATGATGATGGTTCAGTGTTCAGTCTTGAGGTGTTCGACCTCACTAAAGATTATCACATTGAGAAGTTTTTGGAATCCCATTTAATGATCACTTCTCTCTCACGCCCTCTTATCCCACCTTGAGCCCCACATGTTCATCAATACTTAAAGAATGTCCTCACCATCATGATTGGCACTGATTACACATACCCACAGGCTAAGAAGGTTAATATTTGAAAGATCTTAATAAATTTGATGTGGATGCTGCACCTGATGCTTCTGCTACTCTTACTACTACTGTTGGTCCAGCTATTGTAATGGAAGAGAAGAAGGAAGAGCCAGCTGAGCAATCTGATGATGATATGCATTTTTGCTTGTTCGACTAAGCTTTGTTGTCCTTCTATAAAATCAATCTTTATTATCTCTAAGAGTTAAATCAATTTTTGAAATACTATTTTTGTGAATTTTTTAATTACATTTTATTTTATCCTATTTTATTAGTTGTTAGGATAATGTCATTTGATTTGGTAATTTCTTTCTATGGAATCATTTGAGTTTAAAATTAAAAAAAAAACCTAAACATTAAACCCTAAGCCTTAACAGTAAACCATCAACCCTAAACACAAAGCCATAAACCTAAACCTAAAGTAACTAAATAAATTTAAAAATAAACTTGAACCCTAAAACTTAATAAATTTAAGCCTAAACCCTAAGAATGGGTAGAACCTTAACAGCAGGAACATCACCATCAACTAGGCTCAGTCTAGATCTAGTGGAGGAAAAGGTGGAGGAAGCGGTAATCATAGTGTTGGTGGGGGATCTAGAGGCTGGATGGTGAGGTAGAGCAATGGTGGTTATGGAGGGAGGAGCAACGAGGTTACAAAACATGGAGGGAGGAAGAGATCGGGGATATGATGGTGGATCCCTGTACTCGAAAGGCCTGGGTGGTTCTGATGGGAACTAGAGAAACTGAAGAAAGGCCGATCTAGTATGTTGCTTATAGAATTGTGTCTTTATAGATGAGATGATTCTAGTTATCTAAGACTTTTGATTTGCACTATGCATGGTCATTTTTGATCTATGTCATTGCTTGTGTCTTAGAAATCTTAGTGTGTTGCTTGGTTGATGAAATCAAGAAGAAGAAATGTTGAATTTGAATTTGTTCTATATTAAAAAAACAAAATCCTTAAACCCTAAACCAAAACATGAACCCTAAACACTAAACCCTAAACCCTAAATCCTAAGCCCTAAAAATAAAAAAATAAAATAGAACCCTAACACTAAACCCTAAGCCCTAGAACTAACCCTAAACCTTAAACCTACAACCCTAAACCCTAAATTCTAAACCCTAAAACCCTAAACCCTAAACCCGAATACCCTAAACCCAAAACCCTAAACCCTAAACCCTAAACCCTAACTCTAAACTCTAAACTTTAAACCCTAACCCTAAACATAAAACCATAAAAGCATAAACCCTAAAGCCCTAAACTATAAACCTAAACCCTAAACCCTAAACACTAAACCCCAAATACTAAACCTAAACTTAAAGTAACTAAAAAAATTTAAAAATAAACTTTAACACTAAAACCAAATAAACATAAACCAAAACCCTAAGAATGGGAAAAACCTTGACGACAGGAACATCACCATCAATTAGGCTTTGTTTAGATCTGGTGGTGGAGGCAAAGGTTGAGGCATCGGTTATCAGAGTGGTGGTGGGGGATCTGGAGGTACTGATGGATATGGAGGTGGTGGTCGGTGTAGTGGTGGATATGGAGGCTGGAGGAGTGATAGAGGTTACAGTCATGGTGGTGGTGGAGGGAGAGATGGGGATATGATTGTGGATCCCTATAATAGGTAGGCTAGGGTGGTTTTGATGGGAACTAGAGAAAATGAAGAACGGCTTATGGAACTATGTCTTTATAGTAAAGACGGTTATAGTTATCTAAGGTTTTTAATTTGCTCTATGTGTACACAATTTTTTATCTATGTCATCGCTTCTATCCTAGATAACATGGAGTGTTACTTTTTTGATGTAATCGAGAAGAAGAAATGTTGAATCTAAATTTGTTCTCTGTTAAAAAAAAATAAAAGCCCTAAACCCTAAACTAAAACCTGAACCTTAAACTTAAAACCTAAACCCTAAATCCTAAAATACATAACAAATAATAAAAAAAACCTATAACCCTAAAATTAACCCTAAACCTTAAACCCTAAACCATAAAACCCTAAACCCTAATCCCAAAAATCCTAAACCCTAAATCGTAAACACTAAATCCTAAAAACCTAAAAACCTAAAAACCTAAACCTAAACAAAATAAAACATAAAAATAAAATAAATAAAACCTAAACCTAAAAATAATAAAATAAAATAAAATAAAACCTAAACTAAAACCTAAACCTAAAATAAAATAAAATAAAAATAAAACTAAACTAAAATAAATAAAAACCTAAACTAAACTAAAATATAAAATAAACTTAAAATAAAAAACTTAAATAAAATAAAAACTAAACAAAAAATAAAAATAAAATAAAACTAAATAAAAACCTAAACCTAAAAGATAAACTTAAAATAAAACCTAAAAATAAATAAAAAATAAAACATAAAACCTAAACTAAAAAAAATCTAAATCTAAAATAAACAAAATAATAAAACCTAAACCTAAGCTAAAATAAAATAAACATAAATAAAGAAAACCTAAACCTAAACCTAAAATAAACTAAACCAAAACCCTCAAAATAAATAAAAAATAAAGCCCAAACCTTAAACTAAAGAAAAAAAACCAAAACCTAAAATTAAGAAAATTTAATAAACCTAAACCTAAACTACAACAAACTAAACAAAAATAAATAAATCCTAAACCTAAACCTAAAATAAACTAAACCTAAACCCTAAACTAAATAAAATAAAATAAACTAAAAATAAACCTAAAACTAAACTAAAAGATAAAACCTAAAAAAATTCTAAAATAAAAACTTAAAATCTAAACCTAAAAAAATAAAATATAAACCAAAACCTAAACCTAAACCTAAAAAATAAAATAAAAACAAAATTATACTAAAAAATAAACATAAACCTAAACCTAAACTTAAACCTAAACCTAAAAGAGAACTAAAATAAAAAACCTAAACTAAAATAAATAAACCTAAAATAAATAAAATAAACTAAATAAAAATAAAAAACAAACCTAAATAAAAATATAAAATAAAATAAACTAAAATAAATAAAAAATAAACTAAATAAATAAAAAAACTAAACCTACTAGTTTACTTAATGTTAAAATAAGCCCTAAACCCAATAAACTAAAATAAATAAAATAAACTAAATAAATAAAAAAATCTAAACCTGGTTTTTTTAAATATAAATAACCCTTACTACTAAACCCTAAACCTTAAATCCTAACCACTGCCACCTTAAACCCTAAATCCTAAACCCACCTTAAACCCTAAACCACAAAACCACTCTATGATATATTAACTGACCCTGGGCCACAACCTAAAACCATAAACCCTCCTAAACTACTAAAGCAAAACCAAACCCAAAAAAACTGCACTGACCCCTAAACCACTCTAGCCTAACTGAGCCCAGGCCCTAGGCCCTGACCCACTGAATAACTGAAACCTAAATAAGCCAAGCCCTGGGCCCTAACCAACCACTGACCTACCCTAAACCCTAAACTCCCACACAACTAACTGACCACAAAATCCTAAACCCTACCACTCTATAATCACTCCAAACCCTCCCTATCATCCCTAACTCCCACCTACCACTCCCTAAACTCCCCAAACCCATCTTCCCCACTCCCTAAACCTAACCTAAATACTCCAAATAAAACCCCAGCTCTCCTAACCACCTCTCCACAACCTAAACTAAATCTCAACCCTCCCTAAACCTAAAGTAACTAAATAAATTAAAAAAATAAACATAAACACTAAAACCTAAACCTAAACATTCAAAATAAGAATGGGGCAACTTGATGGAAGGAACATCACGTAAACCATGCTTAGTCTAGAGTTGGTGGTGGAGGGGAAGGCGGAGGTTATCACACTAGTGGTGGGGATCGCGGTGGATATGGAGGTGGTGGTAGAATAGTGGTGGTTATGGAGAGGGATCAATGGAGGTTAGTGTGGTGGTGGAGGAGAGAGATCAAAGATATGATGGTGGATCTCGCTACTTCGAGGTAGTTCGATGGGAATTGGAAAGCGAAGAATGGAATCGATCTGCTACTTATGGAACTATGTCATTATAATAAAGACTATTCTAGTTATTTAGGGTCTTTATTTCGCTCTATGCATGAACATTTTTTATATATGTCATCGCTTGTGGTTTAGAAAACTTGGTGTGTTACTTGGTTGATGAAATCAAAAAGAATAAATGTTGAATCTAAATTTGTTCTCTACTAAAAAAACTAAAAATGCTAAGCCCTGAACTAAAACTTGAATCCTAAACCTAAAACCTAAACCTAAACCCTAAAAAAAAAATAAAAATAAAATAAAAAATAAAACCCACTAAACCTACAAACCACAAAACCCTAAACCTTAAAACCCTAAACCCTAAACCACAACCTACCCCTAAACCTAAACCTGACCCCAAACCTAAACCTAAACCTTAAACCCTAAACCTAAAACTAAACATAATTTAAATAAAATTTAAATAAAATACATAAATAAATCTTAACCTAAATAAAAAATAACCTAAACCTAAATCAAAACCTAAACCTAAACTTAAAAATAAAATAAAATAAAAAATATAAACTAAACTAAAATAAAATAAATAAAAATCAAAACTAAACTAAATAAAATTAAATAAATAATAAAAATAAATAAAATAAAACTAAACAAAAATAAAATTAAAATAAACCTAAAATAAAATTAAATGAAACCAAATCAAAATCTAAACCTAAAATAAACCTAAAAAAAAAAAATAAAACATAAACCTTAAATAGACATAAACCTAGAATAAATAAAATAAAATAAATCGAAACCTAAACTAAAATAAACTAAACTAAAATAAATCAAACCAAAACCATACCTAAAATAAACTAAACCTAAACCCTAAACTAAATAAAATAAAATAAACTAAAATAAACCTAAACATAAACTAAAATGAAACCTAAAATAAACCTAAAACCTAAACCTAAAAAAAAAATAAAATGAAAATATAAACTTAAACCTAAAATAAAAAAAATAAAACTAAACTTGAAAATAAAATAAAATAAAACTATACTAAAATAAAACCTAATCCTAAACCTAAACCTAAAAAAATAAACTAAAATAATAAAACCTAAACAAAATAAATAAAAAAATAAAACTAAATAAAATAATAATAAAATAAAATAGATTAAATAAAAAAATAAACTAAATAAATCGAAACCTATGGTTTACTTAATTTAAAAAAGTAAAATTAAAAAAATAAAAAAACATAACCCAAACCCTAAAACCCAAAAACCCTAAACTTTAAAACCCACCCTCCATAAACCCTAAATCTTAAAACTAAAACCCACCCTACCCACCCCAAACCTAAATCTTAAACCCTAAAAACCTAAATCTAAATAAACTAAATAAACCAAATAAAATAAATAAATAAACATAAACCTATAACATAAAAATAAAATAAATTTAAAATAAAACTAAATAAATTAAAATAACTAAACCTACTAAACTAAAAATAAACCTAAAATAAATAACCTAATTAAAATAAACTAAAATAAAATAAAAATAAATAAACCTAAAATAAAATAAAATAAAACTAAATAAAACCTAAACTTAAAAATAAACCTAAAATAAATAAAAATAAAACTTAAACCCTAAAATTAAAAAAAACCTAAATCTAAAATAAAATGTAATAAAATAAACCTAAACTAAAATAAAATAAATAAACTTAAACCTAAACCTAAAATAAACTAAACCTAAAATAAAACTAAATAAAATAAAAAATAAAAAAATAAACTAAACTAAAATAAAATCTAAAATAAACCTAAAATAAAAACCTAAAACCTAAACCTAAAAAAATAAAATAAAGACTTAAACATGAACCTAAAAATAAAAAATAAAATGAAAACCTAGAAAATAAAATAAAAATTAAACTAAACTAAAAAATAAACATAATCCTAAACCTATACATAAAAAATAAACTAAAATAAAAAACCTAAATAAAATATAAAAAACTTAAAATATATAAACTAAACTAAAGAAACTAAAGAATAAATAAGTAAAGTCAAAAAAATAAAATAAATAAAATAAATAAGAAAATAAACTAAATAAACTAAATAAAGCTAAACTATGGGTTTAAACCCTAAATCCTAAACCTAAACTAACCCTAAACTAAATAAAAAATAATACTCTAAACCTACCACAACTAATAAACCATAAACTGACCCAAATCTTAAACCCTAAAGCTGACTTAAACTAACCCAAACCCTGGGCCAGTACCCTAAACCCTCAGGCCACCCTAAAGCCCAACTAAACTAAACCCTAAACCTAAACCTTAAAACCCTACCACAAACCATAAATCCAACCTAACCTGACCCCCACTTCAACAACCCTAAAACCCAAAAACCTAAACCCTACACTCTAATCCTAAGCCTAATCCTAAACCTAAAAAAATATATTTAAAAATAAAAACCCAAGCTAATAAACATTCTAAGAGGAAGAAACCTTGGGTGAACATCACTATCAACTTAGTCTAGATCTTTGGATGAAGGCGGGAGGTGATTATCATAGTGGTGGTGAGGGATCTGGAAGTATTGGTTAATATGGAGATGGTGGTCGGAGAAGTGGAGGTTGTGGTGGCGGGAGGAGCATCGGAGGTTACAGCTATGGTGGTGGTGAAGGAAGAGATCAGGGATATGATGGTGGATCCTACAGCGGGGTGATTGATAGGAACTAGAGGAAGAATGATCGATCCGATCTGCTTGACGTCTTTACATTGAGATGGTTCTAGTTATCTAGGGTTTTGATTTGCTCTATGTGTGCTCATTTTTTCTATGTTGTTCTTGTGTCATAGAAAACTTGGTGTGTTACTTGGTTGAAAATCAAAAGAGGAAATGTTGAATCTAAATTTGTTCTCTCAAAAAAAAAACCAAAACCTAAACTAAAACTAAACCCAACCCAGACAAAACCTAAATCCCAAACCCAAAACACTAAAACATAAAACTAACCCTAAACCCTACACCCTAAACCCTAAACCTAAAACCCTAAACCCTAAAGCCTAAACTCAAATACTATAAACCATAAAACCCCAAACCCTAAATAAATCCAACCTAACCAGCTAAAACCCTAAACTGACCCTAACCCTACTACCTAAACCTAAATAAAGAAAACCTAAACCTTAACAATAAACCTAAAATAAACCTAAAAAATAAATAAAATTGAAACCCTAAACTAAACCTACTAAAATAAAATAAACCTAAACTAAACTAAACTAAACTAAACTAATAAATAAAACCTAAACCTAAACCAAATAACAGCCAAACTACCTACCTAATAAAAGACTAAATAAACCTAAACTAAAGATAAAATATAACCTGATCCTACCTTAAACTAAAAATATAAACCTAAACTAAAATAAAAATAAACCTACTAAAATAAAATAAAATAAACTTAACTAAAAATAAACTACAACCTAAACCTAAACCTAAATCTAAAAACTTAAACTAATAAAATACTAATTAAATATAAGTAAAAATAAAATAAATAAATAATAATAAAAATAAACTAAATAAACAAATACCTAGACCTATCGTTTGCTTAATTTAAGATAAATGAAAATAATAAAAAAGACCCACAACCCAAAATAAAACTAACCACAATCTACCCTAGGCACCCAAACCCTAACCTTAAAGACCCTTACCTTAAACCTAAACCTAAATAAACCTAACCACCTAACTACTAAACCCAACCAAACCCTAAACCCTAAACCTAAACCCACTAAACCTACCTAAACCTAAATAAAACCTATAATAAATAAAAAAAAAAAATATAAAATAAAATAAAATAAAAAACTAAACTATACTAAACCTAAATGATGTAAAAAATAAAATAAAATAAAACTAAAATAAAGAAAATAAATAAATACTAAACTAAACTAAAAATTAAAAAAACTAAAAAAATAAAAAAAATAAAATAAAATAAAAACTAAACAAAAATAAAAATAAAAAAAAATTAAAATTAAATGAAAACC
Source organism: Cymbidium sinense (assembly GCA_021442155.1). Classification (NCBI taxonomy): domain Eukaryota; kingdom Viridiplantae; phylum Streptophyta; class Magnoliopsida; order Asparagales; family Orchidaceae; genus Cymbidium; species Cymbidium sinense. The sequence continues at coordinate 5,782,039 of CM038225.1, read as the reverse complement.
TAACAAAAAATAAACTTAAAAAAATAAAATAAATAAATAAATAAAAATAAAATAAACCTTAACCTAAAGAAAACATAAACCTAAAAATAAATAAAATAAAATAAACCTAAACCTAAACTAAAATAAATAAATAAACTAAACTAAATAAAATAAACCTAAACTAAAAAAATAAAATAAACTAAAATAAACCTAAACATAAACAAAAAAAATAAAATGTAAAAATAAACCTAAATAAAAACCTTTGTCCTAAACCTAAAAAAATAAAAATAAAAACCTAATCGTAAACCTAAAAATAAAATAAAACTTAAACCAAAAGAAAACTAAACTAAAAAATAAATATAAACCTAAACCTAAACTAAAATAAATAAAATAAACCTAAACTAAAAATACAAAAATAAACTAAACTAAATAAAATTAAAAATAAACCTAAATCAAAATAAATATACTAAAATAAATAATTAACACCCGTTTGCTTAATAAATAAATAACACTAAACCCAAATCATAAATCATAAACCCCTCCCACACCCTAACCACCCTACCTGACCTATACACTGACCACTTACCCCAGGCCCTAAACTAAACCACAACCTGACCTTTCCTAAACACTGATGCCACTTGCCATCTAAACAACTAAAAACTGACCTGGGCCCTAACCCTAAACCTAATCACCCCAAAACCACCACCAAACTAAACCCTAAACCCTCGGCCAGGACCCGGACACCTAGGCCACACTAAATCCTAAAAGCTAAAAACTTACTGGAAAGATAAAAATAATAAACTTAAAAATAAAATAAAATAAAACTTGATTAAACATAAAATAAACTTAAAAATAAAATATAATAAAAAAAAAAAATAAAATAAATAAAATCTAATAAAATAAATAAACTAACCTGAATAAAACCTAAATAAATAAGACTAAACATAAAATAAAATAAAACCTAAAATAAAAAATAAAAAATAAACTAAAATAAAATAAAAAAATAAACCTAAGCCTAAACTAAAAAAAAAAAACCTAAAATAATAAAATCTAAACTAAAATAAATAAACTAAATAAATAAAACCTAAACTAAGCCTAAATAAAACTAATAACCTAAACTAAATAAATATACTAAACTAAAATAAACCTAAAACCTAAATAAAAATAAAACCAAAATAAACTTAAAATAAAACCAAAACCTAAACCTAAACCTAAAATAAAAATAAAAATAAACCTAAAAAATAAAATAAAATAAAAAACTAAAAAATAAACTAAACCTAAAATAAATAAAATAAAACCTAAATAAATAAAAAATAAATAAACTAAACTAAATAAAAATAAAAATGAACCTAAATAAAAAAAATAAACTCAAATAAATTAAAATAAACTTAATAAACTTAGCAAAACTTAAACCAACCTTTATACCTAATATTTAAAAAAATCTTAAACCTTAAATCCTAAACCCTAAACCCTAAACCTACACAAACCCTAAAGCCAAAGCCTAAACTACACAAATCTTAAACCCTAAACTCCTAAACCCTAAACCCTAAACCTAAACCATAAACCATAAACCCCACAACCCTAAACCCTAAACCTAACCACCTACAAACCTGATCCTGCCTCTAAACTAAACCCAAACCCTATAACACTAAAATCTAAACCACATCTTCATCAAACCCTAAGAATGGGCAGAACTTTGTGGGTAGGTTTTGGAGGTGATTAGCATAGTGGTGGTGGGGGATCTGGAGGTGCTAGTGCATATTGAGCTGGTGGTCATAGCAAAGGTGGTTATGGAGGTGGGAGGAGAAATGGAGGTTACAACCATAGTGGTGGCGGAGGGAGAGATCAGGGATATGATGGCAGATCCTACTACTTGAGAGGCAGGGGCAGTTATGATGGGAACTGGATAAACAAAAGAATGACTTATTAGATCTCCTACTTATGGAACTATCTTCACACTAGAGATGGTTCTACTAATCTAGGGTTTTTGATTTGCTTTATGGGTGCTCATCTTTTATCTATGTCATCGATGGTGTCTTAGAAAACTTGGGGTGCTACTTGGTTGATGAATTCAAAAAGAAGAAATGTTGAATTTGAATTTGCTTTCTATTTAAAATCCTTAAACTCTAAACCCTAAATCCTAAACCCTAAATTAAAACTTAAACCCTAAACCTAAAACCTAATCCTAAACCCTAAACCCTAAATCTAAAAACTAAACCCTAAACTTAAACCTTAAACCATAAAATCCTAAACCCTAAACCCTAAACCTAAACTCTAAACTTAAAACCTACACCTAACAAAGACTAAACACCTAAACCTAAAATAACCTTAAACCTTAAACCCTAAACTAACCTTAAACTTAAACCCTAAACTAACCATAAACCCTGACCCTAAACCCTAAACCCTAAACCTTGAATAAAGAAGTCATTAGTAGTAGATTCAAAGAATGACCTAATCCTAACATAGTTTTGGTAGCGAAAGAAATTGTCTTCAAGAGACTTTCCCTTGATAATTAATGATTTGAATAACCTAAAACCTAACCCTGAATCATATTATAATACCATATATTATAGTATAATGTAGCATCATATATTTGAGTATGTACTGATGTGTTTTTGGATGTTATATGATATTTTAAAATGCTTTAGTATATTATGGTACTGTGCCCTATAGTCTATATTAATATAAATCATAAAAATATTGATTTAATAATCAGATGATGAAATTTGTTAAATTTGAAGTGGGAATTAGGTTGTAGTACCAAAGGTGTGCTACATCATTTGTAGTCTAAAAGTAAGATTTTATGTTCAAAATAAATATTATATGTTGTAGCATAGTATAGCATCATATATCATAATATATTGTTCTTTACATTTTAAATTCTTTTAGTATTTTACAATCATGCAGTTGAGCCTACACTAGCATTACTTATAAAAATCTTAATTTAGACTTTAAAATAGTGGAATTTGGCCAAATTCATAATAGGTAGAGCATGGTATCATAATATATTGTTTCAATTTAAAACATGTAAGTGAGATGAATAAAATATAAAATTTTCTTTTGTTTAGACTAATTTTATGATTTTTTATCTTAAGCAATCCCTTGTGATATAATATGCAATATAGTATAATATAATATGTTATAGTGTATTATAATATAGGATGCCATAACATAGTGTAGCATCATGCATTATAGCATACTATTATGTATTACTACTTATTATTTAGCATATTTTAGTTTGTTATAGTATGATGTAGTAGAGTCTGTACTAGTATAATTCATAAAAATACTGATTTATAAGCTGAGATGATGGGACTTGGTCAAATTTAAGGTAAGCTTTAGAGAACACCATTGGGGGTGTGCTATGGTGTGTCATTTAATCAAAAGAATGGAATTTTGCATCCAAAATAAATGTTCATTTTCAACCAAATTTTACAATTTTTTTGTTTAAAGTAATTCATTTTAAGGTGTAATGTAAGATAATATATTATATGAAAGCATATTAAAATATAATGTACATAACAATATAACTTCACATATATATGAATGTGGTGGTGTGTTACTAAATGTTACATTTTAGTATGTTTAACTTTTGTTATAATGCATTGGGTCAAAACTCACAAAAATGTTAATTTGAAGGTTTAGATGAAGAATTTGGCCAAATTCACACAGAAGAAACACCAAAATTATGCTATTTTGTACCATTTCTAATAAAAATTAACAATTTTACATCAAAAATGAACATTATTCCTATTTTGAGAAAATTTTGTTATTTGTTCCTTTTAAGTGATTCTAATGAGGTGTAAGGTTAGACAATATATTATATTATAGAAAATTAAAATATAATATCATATAGTTTGTTAATTCACACTATATTATGTTTAGCATGATATTGTATAGTTAGTTTGAGCTTGCACCATCATCATAAAATGTTGATTTGATTACAATGTTAAGATGATGTAATTTGAAGGAATACATTGTTAGGATTTTGGTTGAAAAATAAGAGAAATAAGATATGATGAGAATTCCATGTCAAGGATAAGGAGGGAGATCCGCAGGGATCACACATGGATTGGATGACATGATATTAGGGGTCTATATGTGGCATATGGAAAAAAATCTACATGGATAAGGTTTGAATTTGATTTGATTATATGATTTTTGGAAAGAAGATCCATTGGGGATAAAAATCTATAATCCACCATGGGTTAAGATCGAATTGACTTTAATTTATTTTGTTTTAATTGATGTGGAGGCATATCTACTAGAGATATGGGCTAGTCCATATGAACCCACTAAAAGAAGGTTTAGAGCTATCAGATTGGGATTTGAGTTTGATTTCATAGATTTATTTGGAGATGTATCCTATAAGAGTTTGGTTGGATTGCTTTGATTTAGACTCTACTGGAGTTGGTTTAATTTGGCTACACTAGGGAGGTTGGTTTTGAATTTAATTTGTTTGCTTGACTTGTTTATATATGATTTGGGCTCCACTAGGGAGAAGAGTGTGATTTGACTCGACTAGGGGAGAATCAGATTGGGTTTAATTTAATGAGTTAATGGGCCTTTAGGTGTCGATGGACCCCAAGAAGGGCTATATCTAACCTTCAGGTTTACAAATCAAAGAATCTAGTTCTAGGTAGAGCTAGCCAACCTAAGGGTTGCCCGTGCACAGATGTGTTGCTGAAGGCATAGCAGACTTACATCTTCCAATGAGGAACAAGGGGTGACAGTTGGATGCACATAAATCGAACCTAACCAGGGGCAAGTGAATTTCACTAGGGGCTTATGTCAACTCAAAAGTAGTCAAGATTAATTTTATCTTAATTTTATGTGATTTTATATGATTTATTTGGTTTAATTTTATTTTGAATTGAGGGCATATCCACTAGGGATGTGAGCTTGATCAAATTTAATAGATTTAATTTATGGATGATGTTGGTATGCAATGGACCCACTAAGAAGGGGCTATATCAGACTTGTCCTATCTCAGATTTACAAATCTAAAGGGATAGTCTACTGGTCGTGGGGTAGAGCTAGCCAACCTAAGGGGTTTCCTTTTGGTATGCAATGGTTGTGCCATGAAGAAGGTGTACCGGACTTACATCTTCTAAAGTAGGGAACAACCACTAGGGTGACATGTTGGTAGCAAAACAAATAGAACCTTATTTAGGGGCGACTACTGAGTGAATGCCGCTGGGGACTTATATCAACTCAAGAGAAGTTAGGTGATTCCTATAGGGAGTTTTGTTGACATTTCCCTAAAGATAGGATTCCTGCTTGGGAAAAGGTACGGGTGTCCCTTTAATGAGTGAATATATATTTTATTTTTTATTTTTGTGGACCTATTAGTGTGAAGGACCACACGAGAAGGGGCTATGTCGACCCCGACCTATCTTTACTAAACCAAGGAGAATGCACATTCACAAGATGGATTCTCCAACCACAGGTGGTTACTGAAAGGAGAATTGTCCAATTGATGGTAACACAGGCGTTAATAAGGGTCGTGGCGTGATCCAAATATAGTTCCCACAAGAAAGGTAATGTTAGGGGCATTATCCTGAGCCCTAAAAAAGAAAGCTTATAGGTGTACGATGGCCAACTCAAGAAGAAAGCATAGCAGACTTACATCTGCTATCAATGGTGTATCCTAAGGTGCGAGAACCAACCAACCTAAGATGTATCCACATGAGTGGTATGTCCATCAGCATAGTGAGAACCAACCAACCTAAGGTACCCATTGGTGTGAAATGATCAATCTGTAAAGAAAGCATGTAGGCTTACAACTTTACAAGCAGAACTGATCATCGATATAGTTTGTCGTCAGCAGGATCGATGATATCTAACCTAGAGCGACTACTAAGTGGGGAGCCTTAAGGAAGGACTAGACCCAGACTTGGGAGACTTATCCTAAACCTCAAGTTTACTCGATTCAATCAGTGTACAAATGCTAATGCAAGATGAAAGCATCGCAGACTCACATCCTATTAAATGAAGCCAACATGAGGTAGCTTACTAGCCACGCAGTAAGGCCTACCAAACTATCAAGGTGCTCGTTAGTGTACAGTGGCCAAGTAAGGAAGAAAGCATGGCTTACATCCTCCAAAGTAAGAAGACCAGGGTGACACATTATTAGTTGGGTAGCGTCAAGCGGTGACTAAGTGAGTGTCGTTGGGGCATTATCTCAACTAAAGTAGCCGAGATAAAAGATATGTGTTATTTTATATGTTTGTACTTTTTTTTATTTGTGTTGTGTCGATGAAGGATAGGACACTACTGGTTCCTTACACCTACCTAAACACACATCATGGCAAACAAGAATAATTTCAACATGGAAGAGATTGAATTGAAATAGAATTTTCATTAATGATAATTATTTTAAACATGATTTATAATATTTCTTTAAGTAGAGCACATTGATTGGAAGCTCTCCTTATGATTAATAAGTGATAAGATCCTCCTTAGTAGGCCTTCTCTATGGAAAAAGGGCATTTGCAAGTGGGTTCAAACTTGCCTCCCATCTTATGATGGGTAACAATCGATCTCCTTAGAACTAAAATAGGCTCTCCTACTTGAAAAGCTCTAGGATGGACCAACTTTTTGTAAGCTTAAATTATTTTAGCTTTGTACAACTCGAGTTTTGGCATGCCCATGCATCTCTCCTCCAAACTTTGAGCTCTTATAACTTTTGGCATTTCTGTTGTGATCTTCTTACCCAAAGCTATCCTTAGTGATGGGAGTTGGACTTCTAATGGTAGAATGAATTTGAACCCATGCATTAAGGAGAAAGGAGTAGACTGAGTTAGAGTTCTATATGTGGTGTGGTAGTCCCATAAGGCTTCAACTAACTACTCAAGCCACTATAGCTTGTTGTTGTCGAGTGTCTTCTTCAGTATTTGGATGAGAGCTTTATTGAAGGCTTCTGCTAAGCCATTTTCCCTCGGGTAGTTGATGGTAGAATATCTCCAATCTATGTTGTATCTCCAGGCAAAGTTGTTGATCTCAATGCTCTTGAATGTAGTACCATTATCAGATATAATTCATCGAGGCTCTCCGAACTTATATACAATATGGTTCCTAAGAACCTGGAGCACATGCTAAGTTATGACCTGTTTGAGTAGAATCACATTTGCCCATTTGGAAAAGTAGTCAGTAGCAACTAAGAGGAATCGATGACCCTTGAAAGAAGGAGGATCAATCAAACCCACTATGTTGGTACCCCAACACTCGAATAGCCATGAGGCTAATGCAGGATGTAGAATGTTGGGTGGTTGGTGTAGGTCCACAGTGTATTTGACATCGGTGGAATCACCTGTGTATCCATGCAATCTTTGATCATCGTGGTAGTATCCTAATCTCTTGATCTTGGCATTCATCTTCAGACCTGATTAGTTGGCTCCACATAATCCTGAGTGTATCTCAGTCATGATCTTACTGGCTTTGTGCTTGTCTAAACAACATAACCACATATAATTGAAAGACCATCAATATAAGACACCATCCATAAGAGTGTAGGAAAGTGTTCTCTACTCTATCTAATTGGCTTGGGACTTCTCTTGAGGTAGTTTGCCTTTACTTAGGTAATCCATGAATGGTTGCCTCCAATCTAACTCCTTGTCCTTTTTGGCAATGGAAACTTACCCTTCAAGAGAGTACTTTTGATGAGTTCAATATCAATAAAGGATAAGACTTGTCTATTTTGGACCTTTATTGATATGGACTTATCATCCGAATATGCCAACTCATTTGCATGCTTGGCTAAAGAATATGCTACGATGTTCCCTCCTCGAGGAATCTTATAAATGGTAACCTCTGAGATTTGGGCCAATAACTCCATGGTGTACTTATGGTAGTGATGAAGCTTGGGCTTTATAACCTTATAAGATCCAGCTATTTGATTAATAAATAGCTGAGAATCCTCGAAGATGTTGATATTCTGATGCTTAGAGCAATGAATAACTCCAGATTGGCAAGCAAAGCCTCATATTAGGCTTTGTTGTTGGTGCAAGGATTGGACAGATGATGTGAGAATCTCATCACATCGTGGTCTGGAGTTAAGAGAACTATTATTACTCTACCATTTCTAAAATAGTAGATTGTGGTTCTTCTTCTCTTTAAGAAGTACATCTCTCAGTGGTGAAAGCTAGTATCCCATAAGTTCATGATTTGTTCATTAGGGAGATCATCACTAAGCAGAGAGTCAGTAGGAAGTGGGTGTGCTGCTAACAAATCTTCTAGCACTTGTCCTTTGATCGTGCAGAGGGGTACGAAGGTAACTTCAAACTGTGAGAGGATCATGGACCATTGTTCCAACCATCTGGATAGCATTAGCCATGTCATGAGATACTGTAATGGATTGATCCTAGAGATTAAGTCTACCTTATGAGGAAGCATGTAGTGATGTATCATTTGGGATGTAAAGATTAAAGCTAAGCAATATTTCTCAATGAGTGAATAATTAGCCTCAGCAAAAATTAGATGACAACTGAGGAAGTAGAGTGCATTTTCCTTTCCCGGCTTTAGCTTGGGCCAACAAAGCACCAATGGAGTTGCCTAACACAGTAGTGTATAGTATGAGTGACTTTCCCGGGATAGGGGCAGCTAGAACTAGCGGCATCATAAGCTAATGCTTGATGTCTTTAAAGGCATGCTCACACTTATCATCCCACTTGAACTTGACATCCTTTTGGCAAGTGCTGAGAATGGTTTACATCTTCCTGATAGGTTTGATATAAAGCATCTTAGATAAGCCAACCACCCTTAGAATAATCTGAGTTTAGTTAAACCTTTAGAGAGTGGCATTTCTAATATCACTTTGTTTTTATGTGGATCAATTTTGATTCCCTGGTGTAGGACAACAAACCAAAGGAATTTCCCTGAAGCTATTCCAAATGCATACTTAAGGGGGGTTCATTTTGAGGTTAAATTATCTTAACTGTTTGAAAACTACTCTCAAGTCAAAGAGATGGTCTTCCTTTTCTCTACTTTTGACTACAATCATCGACATAGCACTCAACTTGATGATGAATGAGTTCATTGAAGATTTAGTCAAAGCCTGGTGGTATGTAGCATCAGCATTTTTAAGGCTGAAAGGCATGAACTTATAGCAATAGATTTTGATTAGGGTTCTAAAAGAACTATTTATTTCATATTTCGGGGCCATCTTTATTTGGTTATATCCATATGATCCATCCATGAAAGAGAAGACTGCATGAGATGAGGTCATTCTTTTCATAACTAGGATGATGCTGGCTAACCAAGTAGGATATTTTTCTTCCTCGATGAAGCCATCATCGGTCAGTTTCTTGACTTCATAAATGACTTGTTGTTCTATGTTTAATCGTATGCGTCTAGGACCTTGCTTGATACGATTAATAGTAGGCTCTATAACTAGTTTATGGACCACTACATCAAGAGCGAATCTAAGAATCTCTTCATAACTCCATGCAAAGTAGTTCTAAAACATAGTAATAGCTTAACTAAGTCATTGGTTTTAATTTCATCCAACAAAGAACTGATGTATATCGAGTGTGGATCTTCTTCAGTTCCTAAGTTGATATCTTTGCATCGATGGTTGACTTGATCTCTTCTTTGAACTCTGGCAATGCATCTTTGACTTCAAAGTCATCTGAATCATCATAAGTTTTTAATCATAGCTCCTCATATGAGTTAATGTGATTTGAAAGAACCTATCTGATTCCAAATGATTGGTGATGACTAAGCAGTATCATCATCATCGGCCCACTATACGAATCTAGTCCCAATCTTGATTGAGAGATTTTGCATTTATTCTTCCATATTCTTTCAAAGTAGTCGACTGCTTTGCTTTGCTAAATTATATGTGGGATTAACCCTTTCTTTGCTAAATTATGAAAACAAGGCAAGTACTAATCAAAAGGTAATTCTATTAAATCTTTATATGAAACATCCTAAAGTTCTACATCAAATTCTTGACTTGAGGTTGATGCTCCCAGAAAAAACTTCTGAATTTTCACACTGGGATGACTTAGAGGCTTCTTTACCTACCAAACCCTCAACTTTTTTAGAGAAAAGTGGAGTTAGAGCTAAGGTTCCCAACTGATGCCTAACTGTTTCATATAGACTTTGATACACTTATGCTTTGCTTTGGAGCCCGTATTCATCACTATCTGGCTCAAGTGTCACCTCTAATAGAATCTACTATTGAGAAGAGCTGGCTAGTGTGCTAACCATATAAGACTCATCCTATGAACTAGATTCAAAGTCTATATGGATAGTAGGTGTATTGCTGGTAGCTAGGATATATCTTCTATTGGGTGGCCAATAAAGTGGTTTTCCACCCCTGGGACTACCACTGAACTAGCCTCTTCCTCTACCTAGTGGTGGTTAGGTCGTCCAATCCATATGTTCGAATAGAGTAATGAATGGTGGGTAGAATCTAATGTCAGGCTCCACTTCCTCCTCCAAGTCTATTTTCACTCCCTTTTATTTTCTTTATTTTCTTTTTCTCTTTCTTTTTCTTTTTCTTTTTTCATTTCTTTTTTTTTAAACTTTTTTGCCGAATATACTGATTTTGAGAGAATATACTTGCTAAACCCTAAACCTAAAACTTCAACCCTAAACTCTAAACCCTTAACCCTATATAAAAAACCCCTAAACCATAAACATTAAACCCAAAATCCTAAAACCTAAATCCTAAATCCTAAACCCCAAACCATAAATCATAAACTATAACCCTAAACCTTAAACTCTAAACCCTAAAATCCCAAAAAGCTAAACCTAAACCAAATAAAACCTAAAAATAAAATAAATAAAAAAACTTAAACCTAAATAAAATAATAAAATAAAATAAATATAAACCTCAACTAAAACCTAAATCTAAACCTAAGCCTAAAAATAAAATAAATAATGATAAAAACTAAACAAAAATAAAATAAATAAAACCTAAACTAAAAAAAGAAAATAAATCTAAAAATAAAATCTAAATAAAATAAAATTGAGCCTAAAATAAAAAATAAAATAAACCTAAAAAATAAAATAAAACCTAAACCTAAAATCTAAAAAATAAAAATAAAATATAAAATATAAAATAAAATAAACTAAAATAAAAAATAAACCTAAACATAAACTTAAACTTAAAAAATAACTAAAATAAATAACCTAAACAAAAATAAATAAACTAAAATAAATAAACTAAACTAAATAAAAATTAAAAAAAACTAAAATAAAAATATAATAAATTAACTAAAATAAATAAAAAATAAAAGTAAATAAACTTAAATCGATCGATTTACTTATTTTTTTTTTTTTAAAAACCCCTAAACCTTAAACCCTAAAAACTATAACCCTAAATTCTACCTAAACCACTAAAGCTCCTAAACCCTTAACCACTTAACCCTAAACTCTAGCCCTCTCTCTCTAAACCTAACCCTAAACCTTGGACCCTACTAAACCCTAAACCCAAACCTAAACCTAAACCTTCCACTAAATCCTAAACCCTTAACTCTCCCTAAACTCCTAAACTAACCTCCACCCTAAACCCTAAAAACCCTAAACCCTAAAGCCTAAACACTAAACCCTAAACCCTAAACCTTAAACCCTAAACCTTAACCTTAAACCCTAAACCATAACCGTAAACCCTAAACCATAATCCCCAATCATTTCACTTTGGATTTCTCTCTTCAATATGTGAATTCATTTCATTAACCAACAATTCCTTTTTGCTATGGGTGCTTTAGTTTTTTGACCATTGAAAATTGATCAGGCAACAAATACATAATCTCATCCTTCAGTGGCTTGAATACTTGTTGAATTGGGCATTACCAAGAAACACCTAAAAGAAATCTAGTTGGGATCTAAGAATTACGGTTACATGCTAAGAATTCAATTTGAAAATTTCCCTATCTTTTGTTCTCACTACAAAATCCATGGGTACGATAATTCTGAATGTTTCATTCTTCATCCTCACCTAAAAAGAATATCCCTATTAAGGAAACTTCTATTCCTAACCCTAGGCTGACCATTGTTAAATATCAAAAAGCTACTTCAAAAAAAAGAATTTTTTGAAAGTTCTTAGTAAGGTTGCTTTACCTATTACCTCTTCTATGCAATTGAAGGCTTCTAATGTGGACAATAATAGCTTTTCTAAACTTTTGGATGATGATTCTATATCCTCTGATTCGATCTATGCATCCTTGCTAGCTTTGATTGATGAAAATGAAGCTTTAATTGAAAATATTAATGTGGATATTAATGTTATGCATCATTCAAATTCTATGGAGAATATGGTTTTGGTTCCTCATGATAATCAAGTTGCAAAACCAAATTCTAATATTCAAGTTCAGGATGATTTAAATTCTCAAAAAGATTTGGTTTTGTCTAATAATTTGTGTATTGAAGAGGAAGGGCTGGGTGTTCACACTTTCCTTCTTAATAAATCTATTTATGCTCCCTCTCTTTCTATACCCAATGCTCATTTTCCTTTATGAATTTCTAATATCTTGGAAGAAGGAGAACTCACTTCCATACAGGAGACTTCTCCTAAATCTGTGACTAATGTTGCTAAATCCTTCTCAGGTGATGATTATATGGGAAAAAATGGTTTCCAAACTTATCATGCTAATAAGAGAAAGAATGTTAAAAATTTCCCTCCTAAATTGTCAAAAATACTAGATTTGCTGCGACCTCCCTCTCCTCTCTTAACTAACCTTTTCTTAACCCCATTTTATTTCCTTATGTTTAATTTTATTGTTTGGAATGTTAGAGGGATCATTACTCTCTCTATTTATAACTGTATTATAAATCATTATAGAGTTTATATATTTCTTTACTTATTGTTCTAAAGCTTCTTATTCATGCTAATAAATTAACCATGTTGCTAGAATTATCGGTTTCAATAAATTTTTCTCTAATGTTAGTAATAAGATTTGATGTTTTTGAAATAATTTTGTTAATATTTCTATTCTTGATGATTTTCAATAGGTAGTCAATGCTCAAATCTCTTAAGGTGATTATTGTGTTTTGGGCTCTTTTGTTTATGAATCTTGTAATAAATCTGGTAGAAATCTTCTTTGGGATAATTTGAGGAATTTTGCTACATCTGTCAATAAACCTTGGTTTGTTGGAGGGGATTTCAACATTATTTTATTCTCTTCTGAACAAAGTGTTGGTAGTTATCCTAATATACATTCCATGGAAAAATTTTACAATATGATCCTTGATTGTAATTTGATTGATATTGGTTTTAGGGCTTCTAATTATACTTGGTAAAACTCTAGACTTTGGCAAACGATTAGATCAAATTCTTTTTAATACTCATTAGATTACTCAATGGCCTATTACTTATATAGATCATTTAAGCAGAACCTTGTTTGATCATGCTCCTCTTTTGGTTTTATTAAAGATACTTATAATATATTAAAGAATTTCTCTCCTTTCAGATTTTAGAACATGTGGATTTAGCATATTAATGTTGACATCACTTCTGGAGTGAGTTCTCGACCTCATCTTCTTAGACCTAGGGATCTTCTAGACACTAAGACTTCCTTAGCCATAATACACTTCTAGAGATTAGGTGAACACTTAACCTAAACCTAAAGACATAGAAGGGTTAATCATAAGATTAGACTACACCTTAGGAATTAAGGAGACTCGCCTATCCTATAGCCTAAAACTGACTGTGTTCACTTTCTCAAACCAAACCTAAAATTCAATTCAAATATAAAAATCCAAATTCAAATCCTAATCAAATGATGGAAGCCCATGATCGAATCAAAAATTGAAATCCTTCATAAGACCCATGATTTATCTTATGGACTTAGCCTTAGTCAAATCCAAATCAATCAAAATTCAATTAATTTTCTCAAAGATTAACTCAACCCTTCAATCAATTTATCAAATTCAAACTCAAACTAAACTTCAAATCATGATCCAAACCTAAATCCAAATCCAAATCAAAACCTTTAAGCCAATTTCATGGACTTAGCCAAGTTCAACCTAAAACCAATCAATCCTTCAATCATCATTCAAAGTTTTACATATAATCATAATCAAAACCATCAAGTAAATCATTCATATTAAATTCATATCAAATGCTATTTTAGTCAAGTTTAAGCCTAAATTAAATCAAATCATGATTTGGATGTTAAGTCATTAATATGTATAAAAACATGATAATAATAAATAACAAATTTTAATTTAACATACACAATCCATTTGAAATCTAAAATGACCTACAGAGAGAGAGAGAGAGAGATTAAACCAATTCTAAACATTGAACAAAATTTATTCAGAACTAAATCAAAATAAAAACTATAAATAAATGTTATATATAATATATTAACGATTAAATCAAAATAATTAATTTATCAAATTATGAATCTATATTATAAATAATTAGTAATCATAATTAAAATTATCTTATTTTATAGACAACTTATAAATTTTCATTCAATTATTTACTAAAGTTATTAAAATTTGTCAAACTTTTAAAATCATTTATTTAAAAAAAAATCAAGTTTCACCAAATTTTTAAAAAAAGGTGAAAAAATAGAACTATTAAATGACATACTCCTTGCTAATTTATGTGATCATGACAACATATAAAAAATGCAAAGAAATAAAAGAAATAAAAAATGAGAACATGGGAGAAGTTGGGGCATGTAAGACAAAGTTGGCATCTCTCTCTCTCTCTCTCTCTCTCTCTCTCTCTCTCTCTCTGCTAGCAAGAAACACATACACACTAGAAAAAACAAAAAATTGAGGCCTTGTCCTTTTTCTCATATCCCTTCAGGCAAGAGAAGCCAAAGCCCTCTCATTCCTACTTCACTTGAGAGCGGCTCTCCCATCCCAACCGGTCCTAGAAAAATAAAAAATAAAATATATCTCTGAGCACCTCTCCTCCGTTGGATGCAAAGCTTAAAGCAAACTCTCCTCCCTCATCCATCTCTTCCTCTCAACCAACCAAAGCCTAGCCAAGCGGCATCCATGCCTCCCTCTTCCTCCAGTGACCTCTCTTCCCTCACTTTCTCCAAAAGACACTTAGCATGCAATGGTGGATTGAGACTTTTTTATCCCAACTAGGCCCCATAAATCACACACAGAAGCACATGAGACATGCCATGAATTGTTTATTGACTGATTGAACCATGCCACTCGCATAGCCTGGCTACTAGTGAACTATCCTTCTATGCCTCCATCCTCCTTCATAAAGACTGTGACTTTCTAGCTCCAAGCATTGGTCTCATTCTTCATTGCTTCTCCCATTGCATCGCTGGTCATAGAAGAACCCCTTTGAAAGCCTCTGCTGGATGGTTCTCTAGATTTAGCGTGAAGAAAGAATCCCTGACTAAAATTGTCAAGGCCAGTGATATGGTCCTCCATGAGCCCACCGTTGAGGTCTCCTTAGAGGAGATCAAATCAAAGAAGATCCAGAAGATCATAGATGACATGATTGTAGTTATGCGGAAGGCTCACGGGTACTTTTCTTTGCTCCAGTATTCCTTTGAGGGAAATGAGCTGAATGACCATGGAATAGGTGCAAGTATTGATGCAAAAAGTATGCAGGGTTTAATTATAAAAGCCATCCTCAATGATCCGTATAAATTCCAAATCAAAGGCACTTGGTAGCACATGGAGGGTTCTTTAATGATCCATAGTGGTATGCTCAGCTTCTAGAGGATTTTGAACCTAATGTTCTCAATGCCTACACACATTATATATAATTTGAGTGGAGATTATTGAAGACACAAAGGAATACATTAGCTATGCTCTTAGGAGTGAAACTAATGCACAAGACCATCGACCTTTTAATCTCTGGTAATAATTAATCCAAAGCTTCAAAAAAAAAGGGAATCAAAATAGCTTTTTTTGAAAGATGTTTAAGCATTGATAGATTTACTGCTATGGTAGAGCAACATCTACAGGTGAAGGTCACAGGTCACGATTGTTTTGGTCAACCTATCAAAATTGCTACTTTTGGATGGATGGATCGCATATTATAGCATGAGTTTGATCATCTAAATGAGACTATATATGTGGATAAGTTGTTATGAGAACATATAGAAAAGTCAAGAATTTTGATTTTCCTCTTCTAGTAAGATGCCAAAAGCCAGGTGTCTATGAGCAAGTGAGGAGGAAGCAAACCATAGGAGCAAAGAAAAAGAATGCTAGCTAAAGTATTGATATGACCCAACAAGCACCTCAATAGGGCTTCGTTCTTCCAAATGAAGCCACCTCTTGGTCGGAATCCATTGGACATTAACTCTGGTGAGGTATAATTCTTAAATGCTTAGAAAGACTTAGGGATCTTATGTTTGATGTGTTGAATGCAAGCATCATTAGGATCCAACCTTTAGAGCATGTGCACTTTACTTTTTAATCATTTTGGTGAGAGTTAAGAGACAAAAGTAAGACCATTCATTTTATGTGTTTGAAGTGAATAATTTTGATTAGGTCAAATGGCATAGTGATTTGATTGCACCTATCAAGCCATGATTAACTCATGGGCTATTTGATCTTTGATCGAATGATCATGATTAATCCAATTTATTTATTATTAAATTCAATCAGATCTAAAAAAGAGTTAATCAATCTTTAGAATAAAAAAAGAAAGAAATAATATGTGATCAAACAAAATCCAAAAAAAATGTACAAATTAAATTATCATAAAATTAAAGTAAAACTTTGTATAAAAAAATTAACTAAACCAATAACATTATAAATATTATAATCAAATATAAATATTTGTATGGACACAATTTATTAATGTCAATTATAAAAATCAATTCAATCCGTAATTGTTATATGTTCATCCTAAAAGTCAAAAAGAAAATTTATTATGACATATTCTTAATTATAATTAATTTAACTATTAATTACAATTGACTAAGCTTTATTTGATTAGTTATTCATATAAAATATTGGAGGAAAATAATTAGGATATCTTTCTCATTTGGAGGATAATTAATCAATTTGGTGTAATAAGTAAGAGAAATTGATTAATTAATTAATGATTTGATTAATCAAATTAAAATTACAATCATATCTGATCTTCATTAATTAATTCATGGGTAGATCTTTAGGTGTTTAATAGCCTAAAGAGAGTTAATGAAATTATGATTTATCCATATGTGTGGGAAAATAATAAAAGTAATTAATTAAGTTTTTTAATCTAATTAATCAATAATTATGAGCTAATTTCATTAGGCTCTTTCATTTCTTAGTATCATTGCAAGTTATTTTGCATGCATATCATGTTGGCTCATAATTATTTAATTAATTACTTTAAGGTAACATAGGTAAGGGTTAATTAGTAGATTTAATGCATATTACAACCTAATTAATCCATAAAATCCACTTAATTACATTTTATTAAACAAAATCAATTCACAAACATGGGAATGGGTTAGGATCAACAAACTTTCCTTCATTTCATTAAATCAAATTGAAACATAAAAGTTAGAAGTGACATAAGAAAGTTTGGTTTCCTATTATGATTTTATTTGATTTGATTGTCCTTATGAATTAATTTAATTGAATGAAATCATGTGATTATGTTTAGTTATTCTTCTCTAGTCATATTAAATGTTGTATGTCATTTGATTCATGCATTCATCTATTAAAAAATTAACTAAATCAAATGGTTCCGTTTATGTAAAGCTTGCATGTGTTGATCTAATTTAATATATGTGTGGGTATTATCACTATTATATCAAAGTTATTTTCAAAAGTTTATAAGTCACCTATTATATTTGGAGTGATAATAGTTATAAATATTTTTAAGCTTGCATGTTTCTATGGCTTAGAACATGTGATATGGAGTTCTCTTTCTTTAGTCTATATGGATTTACATAAAGTTTGAATGTTAACATGTGTATAGTCCATTTGAAAAGGACACATTTGTTTGGATTCATTCCTATGTCTTTCTATGTTAGAATTTAGATAGAACTTTAGCTCACATGTATAAATAATTCAATTGAAAGAAATATAACTTTTGCATGATTTTCCATTCTTATAGTCACTTGTACTTTCATGTGTATTCAAGAATAGTGGGTATATCTAGTCTGGACATTCTGGGGATGCAAGGCTTTAAGTAGCCCCAAGGAGGGTTTTACCTCACTCCGTTGGTTTAACAATGGTGAAGTATCTGCTTAAAACCTTTTTACATTTCTATGTGCATTTAGCTAATGAATGAAAATTTCCTATTCAACTTTAGCTCACATTTATAAATAATTCAATTTAAAGAAATACAACTTTTGCATGATTTTCCATTTTTGTAGTCATTTGTACATTCTTGTGTATTCAAGAATAGTGGGTATATCTAATCTGGACAATCCAGGGATGTGAGGCTTTAAGTGTCCCAAAGGAGGTCTTTACCTCATTCCCATAATTTAACAAAGGCCAAGCATCTTAAAACTTTTATACACTTGTATGTGCATTTAGCTAATGAATGAAAATTTTCTTTTCTACAAATATACACATCTACATTCATCATCTAAGTGTGCTAAAACATATTGTATGTCTAGGTATATTTAGGATTAATATCATATGCATGTTACATGTGATGGGAATCAATGATTAAACATATGTCATGTCAATGTAATTCAATTGAATTAATCTTAAGATGCTTTTCATATTAAATAAGATTATTTAAAGTGAGCCTAAACTTAGGATTAAGTTAAAATGTGTAATAAGCCATTCACTAAAAGAGAACTAAATCAAATTAACATGCTTTAAAAGTGGCTTGGTAAGGATCAAAGAGGGAAATCTTCTTTTCTTCTCTTTATAACACTTAGTTGCTATATAATCAAATGAAACAAAAGAAAAAATAAATTAAAATTCTTAAATCAATTAAATAACTTTAAGTGAAACTAACCCTTCATGTTAAATTAAATCTTTCTATACTTAGAGAACTACAACTCTAATGCCTAGCAAGACACACCACCCAAGCCTTAGCACACACATTAGAATTAAATCACTACTTCTAGCTTTATGTTAGGGCAGTGTTTGGTATGATGTATATTTTGGTTTGTGATGTATTATTGTAGACTGGATCTTAGAGTGTATGCCTCGTAGACTGGGTGGTAGGCTGTGATTAGCTTAATCATGTTTTCTACATGGGATTATGCTTAAGGGGCCTCTTAAAAATAAATATAAATGCCCTCTTTGTAGGTTGCTTAATCCCAAAGCATAATCCAAGTTAAGACAGGTGGGCTTGGTTAACCATGTGCATGGTGCTAAGTCCAAATTATGATATAATTGCTTGGGATTGTATGTATGTTTAACTAACCTCTATTTTGCAGGTGTAGTTAGATTTACTTTTCCTATTCTTAATGTAATTTTGCAATTAGAAATTAGGATTAGTGCTATGGGGGATAAGGATGAGAAATGGCTAGAAGGCTTTGTCCTGGGAGGCCATGTGATGCCTTTGAAGTGGAGAAAATCAAATCAAAGGAAAGAAATGAAGACATGTAGAATGAAGAAGGAAGAATGAAGACTCCTCATAGCATTCATTCATTATAAATTATAATTATTATTTTGTAATTTTGGGTTTTATAAGGGTAGAGCTTGGCTACCCATCTTTTCTTTTTAGGTTGTACGACCGTATTTGACCGCATCAACCTTTTATTTTTTCACGATAGTTATAGAAATTGGTTCATGATTTATTTAGGATTTATACTAGAAATGGCATGCTTTCCATAGTTTCTTAAATGATTGATGTTTGAATGTATGGCCTAGATGCGATTAGGCTCATTGGGAAAAATAAATCTTTTACCCAACTACAACTCATAATTAAAGTTTTAAATAATTCATAACCTAACATAAAACTTAGGAATTAAATCAAGATAAATTAAAAGATTTGGTAACCCCTTGGCTGAATGTTGTATGTCTCACATCATGCATGCATATTGCTTCACTCTTGCTAAGAGAGAGTTTCCATCCTTTCAAGATAGAGGAAGGCTTGGCCTTTGAGGGCCTCCTCTATGGAGGAAAACACATCTTTCTCATTGATTTAGCTAATAATCTAACTTCATCATGCATATAGGCATACAAAATGCCAAAACCTTTGTCAAAATAATGTGCCTAAAATAAAATAAAATTTGAAAAATTTGCATTTGTAGATTAATTCATTACTCATGCCACTCATGCTCTAGTCTCTTAGGAGTGGGTTTAAAGACTTTTATCTCTTTCTAAATTAATAATAGCCTAACTATCTTCCAAATGCATAATACTTGCCTACATGGCTTTAAAATTATAGGAGTAGTTAGCTGGCGGCCACTCTAGGTAGTTATAAGCCTAGTAATCAAGTAGTTTATTCTCTCTTGTGGAGGTAAACCTTATGCCCATTTTTCTTAAACCTAGGTCATGCTTTGGCTTATGCCAAAGCTCCATAGATATAGGGTCTGTTGCTATTTTCCTTGAGCTACTAGCATAAATCCTCACCCTCTTTGGCATTTTCCAACCTATGTTGTTTGATTATAAGTCTAGCTTTATAATAAAATATCAACTTCAATAAAATTAATCTCTTCAACTTCAAACATATAAAGCCCAACTATAGGATAGATTGGAATTCTCACTAGGCTTCCTAGTATCATGAGCATTTCCTACTCAGTCCCTTTAGCTTCAATAATAAGTCTTCTCCTTGAACAATCATAATTGATTTTCCTATATAAATAATCCTTTGATATTCTATCCTTGAAATCTTTAGAGACTTTAATTTCTACTTTAATTGAGAGTATTCCTAAGGAATTCTCATTCTTAAGATGTAATTAACTATGGATAGGAAACTTAACGAACTCAGCTTAAAATAAGCCCTACTTTACTTCTCCATGTAAAGTAGGGGAAAGATCCCTGGTATATTCAAAGACCCATCATACCTTAGGAGTCCTTATTAAATGATTAAGTCTAATATAGGGTGATGATTTCTATCTTTTGAGATAGTGCATCATTCCTTAATATTGTACCTGGTCACTTCAATAAGTACTCAGATCTGTGTGTCTACTCTAAAAAAATAAACACCATAATTAAATTTTTAATGTTGTGGCTAAAAATTGGAAAGCTCCTATATATCATGATAATTCGATTAGGGGGATGAATAGGCTCTAGTTTAAACTAAAATGATTAAAACAAAATCTAGTTTGGTGGAATAAGTATTACTTTAAAAATCTTTTTGCTAATATCAAGAATATGGAAAATTTGGTTTGTGATCTTTATGTTTCTATTATGATGGAACCTTCCAAGTTTATGGACTTGAATGAGGTGAAGGATAAACTTGTTAATTTTCAAAATATGAAAGAAACTTATTGGCATCAAAAAGCTGCTAGTAAACATATTGTGGATAGTGACAGAATACTAGGTATTCATATGTTTTAGTTAATAAAAAGAGAGCTCTAAATAATATTCAAAAAATTAAAAATGATAATGAAGAATGGATTATGGAGAATAATGATATTAAGGATTTGATTATTAATTATTTTAGAGATATGCTTAATAAGAGTTTCTCTTATGAAGCTATTTCTAAATTATGCTAGATTCCTTCTATTATTACCAATGATGAAAATGCTTTGCTTACTTTTTTGCCTAATGAAGATGAAAATTTTAAAGTTCTTAATAGCATAAACATAGATTCTATTGCTAGTCTAGAGGGTTTCACTACTAATTTTTTCAAAATATTGTTTTATTATTAAAAATGATTTGATTGATGTTATGGTTGATTTCTTTATTGGTAATCCTTTTCCTAGATATTTTTCTAGCACTTTATTATATTCATACCTAAGAAAGATAATTTGGACTATTGGGTGAGTTTAGACCTATTAGTCTTTGCACCTTCTTCAATAAGCTAATTTCAAAAATTATTGCCAATAGGCTTAGTTCTTTTCTTCATAAGATTATCTCTCTCAACCAAACTTGTTTTGTTAGAGGTAGGCCTATTTCATATAATATTTTACTTTCTCAAGAATTAATTCATGATTTAGATGTTAAGACTAGAGGTGGAAACATTCTTTTCAAATTTGATATTAACAAAGATTTTGATAATATCTCTTGGGATTTCCTTTTTCATGTTCTAAATTTATTTGGGTTTTCTAATAAATTTGTCTTTTTTATTAAAATTTTTATTAATAATGCCTATTTTTATTTTGCTTAATGGGGAAACTTTGAGTTTCTTTCCTTCCTCCCATGGCTTAGGGCAAGGGGATCCGTTATCTCCTACTTTATTTATCATTGATGTTGAATACTTATTTAGGAGCATGAATGATTTATTCTTAAATAATCGTAGTATGTATTACAAAACTATTGGTGGTCTTCTTGTTTCCCATTTAAGCTTTGTGGATGATTTTATTATTTTTTACAATGCTTCTATTCATCATATGAAGAATCTTAAGAATTTTATAAATACATTTGGTAGAGAAAGTGGACTTACTATCAATGATAACAAAAGCTATTTTATTACTTCTTCCAGTATCTCCAATAATAAAATCAATCACTACATATCACTAATTTTATACATCAACATTTACCTCTTAAGTACTTGGGTGCTCCTCTTTTTAAAGGTCCAAAATGATCACATCTTTTTGATGAGTTAATTCAAAAAATTTTAAATAAAATTTTTGTTTGGGAATTTCATTTACTCTCTTTTGGTGGCAGGCTCACTGTTCTTAAAAGCACTCTCAATTCAATGCCACTATATTTAATTCAAACTATTATTCCTACTAATTCTACTCTTATAAGAATTGATCCTTGCTTAATAAATTTTTTTGGGGATCCAATAATTCAATTAAAAGAATGCAATGGACATTCTAGTATAAATGTTGTGGTCCTTTGGGTGAAGGTGGTCTTGGTTGCAAACTTATTCTTGAAGCAAATACTACCTTCTCTCATAAGCTCTAGTGGAATTTTAGAAAGAATGATAGCCTTTGGGCTAATTTTATGATGAAAAAATACTGCCAAGGTAAACACCCTCTTATCTGTGCTTATGAAGTTGGTGACTCTCTGGTTTGGAAATGGCTTTACTTCATTAAATGGGTTATTGAATCCTTAATATCTTGGGGTATGCATTTGGGTTCATCCATCTTTTGGCAAGATAATTAGATTAGAAATGGCTCTATTGACTCATTTTTATCTACACACTTTACTGTTGCTATCAAAGTTAACTCTTTTGCTTAAAAATAATTGGAATGAAAACAAACTTGAGAATTATATTTCTATTTTTCTTTTGATAATTTTAGAAACGTCCTATTTTTCTAACAAACCTGATCAAATTCTTTTTAAGCTCTCTTACAATGGTGATTTCATTCTTAAATAGGTTTGGAACTTTATTAAAGATAACAAGAACTCCTCTAATGTTTTCATTAAACTTTGAAACAATATCATTCCCATTTCTTATTCAATTTTAGCTTTGAGGATTTTGAATAACTTTATTTCTGTAGATTTCTTGCTCTAGAATAAAGGGTTTTATTTACCTTCTAAGTGTTATTGTTGCTTTCATATTGAAAATGTTAATCATGTTTTTTTCAATGGTGTCATTGCTTCCAAATTATGGATATGGTATGATAATTTATTTAACACTAATTATTTTCATGGTTCCCTTTCTTTATATCAACTTCTTGAAGCTTGTTTCCAAAAAAACTGAAAGGTCATATCAAAATCTTAATTTCTATTACCTATATTTGGTTCATATGGATGGACAGAAGTGATACTAAATTTCATGGTATTCTTATGAATAAAAAAAAGATCCTAGCTATAACTAAAGAAAAAAATTCATGCTTTGTTTAATTCTAATTTAATTAGTAACATCCATTTTACAGGTTACAAATTTGTGGCTAAAAAATTTGGTCTCATTATGCCTAATGTTTCTTTCAATAAGGCTATTAGGATTATCCATTGGATCAAACCTAATGATCACTTTATTAAAATAAATACTTATGTTTCTTTTTCATAATAAATATGGTTGTGGTGGTATTATTATGAATTCCAAAGGCACTTCCATTTGTGCTTTTGCTTATCCCTCCAAAGCCTATTTTGTTATTTATGCTGACCTTATGGCTATTAATAAAGCTATTGATATTTTTTGAACAAAGGCCTATTTAATATTTGGATTGAAGTTGACGCTCTTCTATTACTTGATATACTCAATTCTAATAAAATGGGGAACACTAACTTATTTTATCTCCTTAATCACATTAAAACCATCCTGTCTCAAGTTTGCTACCAAAATTTTCATATTCTTCATGAGGTAATACTTATGCAGATTTCTAGCCAATTTGGGTGCTAAATTAAATGAGCTCACTATATTAGATAATCAAAACTTACCTAAGTTACTTTTGTGCTTTCCCATATTAGGATTGCTCCTTGCTGTTCTTCTTTAAGGTCTTGGCTAACCTCATTTTCTATGAGTGATGCCTTCTTTGGTGGATCTTAATGTTTGTTTCTACTCTCTGCTTGGTTGTCCTGTATGGTTTTTATTTGAAGTGTGCTATTAGTCTTTTCATTTTTGTCTTAGTGTTGGGATTTTTGGTGGTTGATGCTTTCCTTTCCTATTTTTGGCTTGGTGAATACTGATTGTTGGATGTTCCCTCTAACTTATGGCATGAAGTTTGATGTTTTGTGGTTATTGCCTTCTTGTTTTATCTTTGGTGATGGTTGTTTGTTCTCTGGGTTTGGAAGGGACCTTATTTTGCTTTGGTCAAGTTCCTTTCCTCCTTGGTTTGCTGGTGGTGGGTTGGTGGTCCTCCTAGGCTTGCCTTTCCTTGATTGTTTGCCTAGCTAGGTGATTACCATAATTATTTCTTTGTTATTTTTGGTGGCCTCCTATTGGGTTGTGGCTATGCCTGCTATCGATCTTTCCCTCTGAATGAGGTTTGCATCATATTTGGGTTGGTTGCTTCCTTATATGAGTTGGATCTTCTATTATTGTGGTGGTTGGTTGGGTGGCCTTGTTGGCTGGCTGGGTTGATTAGCTGTGTTGGTTGGCTGGGTTGGTTGACTGGGTGGCTATGTTGGCTGGTCTTACTTCCTCAATTGGTGGCAGATCTGGGGGGTTGTTGGTGCTTTATCTTTGGTTTTGATTTAGCCTAGTAGAGGTTATTTGTTGGCTACTATTTTTTTTTTTTTGTTGATTGGGGCTTAGTGGTCAATTTTACTGGTTTTGGTTTGGCTCTTTTAGTTATGTTTTTGATCTACTCCTATAATGGTCTTCCTCTCTTAGCTGTAGCTACTTATCTTTTACTTTTTTCCTATTTGGATGGCAGCTTAGCTATAGGTCTATTTTCTCCTGGCATAAATGTTTTTTGCTGGTGGACTGGGTGGCATTATTGGTTGTTTGCTTCTATTTTGTTGCTGGTGAGCTCTTGTGGTTTTTTTAGTCTTTGTTTTTGGTTTGATGTCATTTTAGATTGGGTGGTTGAAGGCTATATAGTGGTTATTATTTTGCCTTGGGTGCTGGTGACTTGCTTTAGTGTCTTGGATTTTATTTTGGCTATGGGTATTACCTCTTTTTGGTGTATTTTTCTCTCCTTGTTTCCTAATACCTGCCTCTTTGTTTATGATGGTGGTTTTGCTATTACATTGGTTGTTCTTGGTGGTAGCCTTGCTGGATGCTCTTTTGGTCTTTTTGTTTATCTATCTTGGTGGAGGTGTGGCTCCCTCTTTTATCTCTTGCTCCTTGGGTTATCCTCACACTTGGATTGGTGGCTGTTGTTGGTGTTAGCTGTCCCCTCTATTTGGGTATTATTTTGGTGTTGCTTTTGGGACAATCTTAGGATGATTCTTTGGCTTTGGGCCTATCTTTTTTTTATTGTGTTGTTATCCCTATTAATGATGCTTGCACTTTTTGGTATTTCTCTTCCCTTTTGGTGTTGGCTTTGGTGGTTTTCTTATTGTATTGCTGTTGTCCCTGATGGATGGCTATTAGTCTACCTTACTGGGCTTGGTTGTTTTGGTGGCTTTGTGCTTGGATGTTCTATTTACTGGTTGGAAGACTGCCTTGTTGGATGATCATCCCTTGATGACTGCCTACATGAGGTATGCTGGCTATGATGGCCTTGATGTTTCTCTCTCTTTCTTCTTTTGGTTGGTAGCACTATTTATAATTGTACCCCTTCTTCTCAAGTTTGAATGCTTACATATAGTGTTGCTCCTTGAGATGATTGTGACTGAGCCTGAGCCTTTTCTTTACTTTGCTCTTTCTCTTTGCTCTTTCTCTTTATGCTTACTTAATTGTACTCATCCTTTTCTTAGTATGTTGTAGATTTCTTTTATAGGTTGGCAATCTTGCAAGTGGATTTTGCTATCATCAAAAGAAATCAAGTGGATTTTGTTATTACTTATATGGATCTTTTGTTGTTGTTGATTTGGTTTTCTTTTGCTTCTCTTTATTTAATATTATAATTGTTTGGGGATTCATCTCTTTAGGTTTTATTGTAGCTCTTTGAGCATTAGTTTAGAGATTTATCCCCTTTAAGGACTTTGTACTCCTTATTTTGTGGAAATAAAATTCCACAAATTTTCTCAAAAATAAAACCCTAAAGCCTAACCCTAAACCCCAAACCTTAAACCTAAACCTAAAATAATAAAAAAAAAAACCAAAACCCTAAACCTAAATCTAAACCTAAGAATGGGTAGAACCTTGATGGCATGAACATCATCAATCGCTCAATCTAGATCGCGATGGAGGCGAAAGGAGCCATTATCGTGGTGGTGGGTGATCTGGAGATGTTGGTTGATATGGAGGTGTTGGTTATGAAGGTGGGATGAGTAACGGAGGTTACAGTCGTGGTGGTGGTAGAGTGAGAGATTGGGGATATGATGGCGGATCCTGCTACTCAAGAGGTGTGGGTGGAGACGATTCCAGTTATGGAATTGTGTCTTTACAATTGAGAAATTAAGAATGGCCAATCTGATCTACTACTTATGGAACTATCTTTATAGTAGAGACGGTTCCAGTTATCTAGGGTTTTTGATTTGCTATATGCATGCTCATTTTTTATCTATGTCAATGCTTGTGTCTTAGAAAACTTGGTGTGCTACTTGTTTGATGAAATTGAAAAGAAGAAATGTTGAATCTGAATTTGTTCTTTAAAAAAAACCATAAATCATAAACCCTAAACTAAAACCTAAACCCTAAACCTAGAACCTAAACCCTAAACCCTAAACCCTAAAACCTAAACCCTAAATCATAAACCCTAAACCCTAAAACCCTAAACACTAAACCCTAAAACCTTAAACCCTAAATCCTAAACCCTAAATCCTAAAAACTACAACCCTAAATCATAAACCCTACTAAACCCAACCCTAAACTTCCTAAACTCCTAAACCCTAAACCATAAAACCTAACATAACAACAACAAGCCTTTATCCCACTAAGTGGGTATTATATGAATCCTTCATCTCCATTGTGTCCTATTATGTGTCAAATTCTCATTTAATTCAAGTATAATAAGGTCATTTTTTATACATCTTAATCAAGCCTTTTTAGGTCTACCTCTACCTTTCTTAACATAAGGCAAATCTAATGAATCTACTCTCTTAACCGGGTCATCAGACGACCGATGCTTTATGTGGCCAAACCATCTAAGGTGACTCTATCTAATCTTATTTGCCCGAGCTACTCCAACTTTTCCGACATACTCATTCGCATTTTATCTCTAAGAGTAAAGCCACTCATCCACGCATCCTCATCTCATCTTAACTTAGTCTTATGCTTCTCTTTTATTGGCCAACATTCACCATAAGTCATTGGGTCTTACCACCATCTTATAAAATTTTCCCTTAAGTTTAAGTGGAACTTTTCTATCACAAAATAGGCGGATGCATTCCTCCACTTCAACCATCCAACTTGAATTCTACTAATAACATCTCCATCTATTTCACCATCATTTTGAACAATAGAACCTAAATATCAATAACTCACTCTTATTAATGACTTGTTCACTTAATGTCACAACAACTAGAACTTACAACTAAAATTACACTCCATATATTCAGTCAGATCTACTTAAATGAAAACCTTTAGACTCTAATGTTGACCTCCATAATTCAAGTTTCTCTTGGACTCCCTCTCTAGTCTTATCTACAAGAAGAATGAAATCAGCAAAAGCATACACCAAGGTACATCTTCCTATAAATGCCTAGTAAGAACATCCATAACTAAAGCAAAAAAGATAAGGGCTTAAAGCTGATCCTTGATGTAATCCAATTGAAATGGGAAAATATTTTGTCAATCCTCCTTGTGTTTGGACACAAGTAATAGCTCTAGTATACATATTCTTAATGACTTGAATATAATCAATATTAACTCATTTTTTCTCTAGAACTCTCCAAAGAACATCTCTTTACACTTTATCATAAGCTTTCTCTAAATCAATAAATATCATATGTAAATCCTCCTTACTTTCTCTATACTTCTCCATCAAACCTCTTAACAAATGTATAGCATCCATAGTAGATCTACATGGCATGAAACCAAATTGATTGTGAGAAACTTTTGTATCACATTATAACCTATGCTCCATTACTCTCTCCCATAATTTTAATGTATGACACATTAACTTAATTCCTCTATAATTTGCACACTCTTGTGCATCACCTTTATTCTTAAATATAGGAACCAACAAACTCTTTCTCCACTCATCTGACATCTTTTTTGTCTTTAAAATAACATTAAAAAGATTTGTAAGCCAAGAAATTCCTTGATCTACTAAACATTTCCACACTTCTATTGGAATATTATCCGGTCCTTCTGCTTTTCCACATTTCATTTTCTTTAAAGCTTCTCTAACTTCAGATTTACTAATATGATGATAAAAATAAAATTATTTATTTTTGTTTAGGGTATTAAGGTTGCTAAAATCAATCATACATTCAGATCCTTCATTGAAAAGTTTATCAAAATATCTAATCCACCTATTTTCAATATCCTTTTCTAAGAAAAGCACTTTATTATCTTCATCCTTAATACACCTCACTTGAACTAGGTCTTTACTTCTTCTATCTCTTTGGTTGGCTAATTTATACATACATCTTTCACCTTCTTTGGTATCTAATCTATTGTATAAATCACTAAAAGCTAAATTTTTTTGCATCATATATTGTTTTCTTACAATCTCTACAGGCCACTTTATATCTTTTCCAATTCTCCAAGTTTTTACATCTAAACCAAATTTTATAACAATGCTTCTTATTTCTTATCTTTTTTTGCAGACTCTGACTTCACTAACTATTTTTATTAAAAGAAGATTTTTCTTTTGATTCTCCAAGTACATTTTTAACAACTTGCTTAATTTCACTTGCTACTTTTCCCACATAATACTAGCTTCTTTATAAACATCACAAATTCTAAGCTCTTGTACCTTGCTCTTAAAAATATTTTTATTTGTGTTCTTTAAGTGTCCCCATCTAATCCTAGGATAATAATTTGATTTATTTTTCCTCTTACAATCTTTCATCTTAAAATCTAAGACTAACAATTGATGGGTACTTAAACTTTCAGTTGGAATGACCTTACAATCTTTACAATCTAAATGATCTATTTTTCTCATTAGAAAATAATAAATCTATGTTTCACTAGATAAATTTTTATAAGTAATAATATGTGCATCTCTTTTCTTAAATAAAGTATTAGTAACTACAAAATCATAAGCTAAGGCAAAATCTAATATAGTCCTACCTTCTTCATTAGTCACTCCAAATCCATAACCACCATGAACACTTTTAAAATCTTTTACCACTCTACCAACATGTCCATTTAAATCTCCTCCAATAAATATTTTTTCTTCAAGAGGTATCTTTTGTATTAATCCCTCTAATTCATTCCAAAATTTTCTTTTGAGTTTACATCCAAACCTACTTGAGGAGCATAAACACTTATAACATTGATAATCTTAGTATCAACAATATTCTTTAAAGCTATAATTCTATCTCCAAATCTATTAATATTTATAACATTATCCTTCAAACTTTTATCTATAATCACACTTACACCATTTCTAGTTCGACTTCTACTTGAATACCAAAGTTTAAAACCTAAAGTATCAATCTCCTTGGCCTTCTTCCCAACCCATTTAGTTTCTTGAACACATAAAATATTTATTTTTCTATGAACCATAATCTATTAATTCCATTAGTTTACCTGTAAGAGTACCTATATTCCAAGATCCTAACCTAATTCTAGTTTCATGGACTAACTTTTTTGCCTGCATCCGTCCATAATGTGGAAACCATTGCTTATTTAACACTACACGGAGGCGTATTTTAATTGAATTCAAACCATACATTAAACTTCCGATTCAGTAGCATTAACATAATGATTTAAATGATTCATGTCATGATTATTTTAACAAGTTTTACGCTGGCTATATCAATAAAACCTAAAAGTAAAATAAAAAAACTTAAACCTAAGTAAAATAGAAAAATAAAATATAATAAAAACCTAAATTAAAACCTAAACCTAAACATAAACCTAAAAATAAAATAAAATAAAATAAAAATAATAAAAACTAAAATAAAATAAAATAATTTGCAATAGCTATGATATCATATCACATATAAAACCTAGCCATAGCTAACTAGTAACTAAAGGAAACATAAGTTGCAGCCAGTGCAAATCACTAGAAGATAAAACATTCACACAAAAGGGGGCCAAAGGCAACAACCAACCACTAGAAACCAACAAGTCCAATCCAAAAGGATCAACAAAGGTTTGGCCAAAGAAAAGCCTCAACAAATTGTTCAAGATTTGAAGACAAAAGCCTCCAACAAAGGTTTCAGAGAAGGAAAATTCCAATAAGGAAACATAAAAAAATTATGATTCCAAGGACAACTAAAATTCCTCCAACCAAACTAGCTAAGTAAAATAGCCATAAGGAAACCACCAGAAAATAACCCATCATAAGTAATCAACAAAGGAAGCATCCCCAATAGGCATGGAAAACTAGAAACCTACAAAGTACCACACAATAAAGGCTCAAAAAAGCATAATAACCATTGGATGGAAACAATAGTAGCTAGCTAGGACCTACTGAAAAACCAAACATTCTAAGCAACAAAGACTAAATCAACATATAGTAGAATAACAACACAAAATGTGCTGCAAACAACGTACCCAACAAAGGCTAATTCCAAGAGAATAACCAAACGCAAAACCAAGGAAAAAGAAGATTCCAGCAACAAGGAACTGAGGAAAACCCAAAAAATAGCAATAAATTTTCCAAAAGAAGGCCTAGAAAGGAAACAACTAACAATAGTTCCCACTAGGAAGGCCACCCATCCAACCATGAAAACTAGTAAAAAGTAATTCGAGTTCTAGAGGAGAGTAAACAAACCAACTAGTGCAAAAAAAGAATAAAGGCAGAGAAGAAACCATCTCACCCGCCAGCAACCAAAGTAACAAGGTAGAGAAGACAACATCCACTAGGAGGAAAAAACCAAGCCAACCGAGGCTAGAAAGACAGGACCCACTAGGTAGCAACCATCAGGCCAACCCAAAATTTAGAGGTCAAAAATAAAACCCATCTTAGGACAAAAAGTGAAAATAAGTTTAGGGTTTAGGGTTTAGGGTTAGGTTTAGGGTCTAGGGTATAGGGTTTATTGTTTAGGCTTTAGGATTTAGGGTTTTGAGGGTTTAGGGTTAAGGGTTTAGTTTATGGTTTAGGGTTTAAGATTTAGGGTTTAGGATTTAAGGTTTAGGATTTAGTGTTTAGGGTTGTTGGTGGGTTTAAGGTTTAGGGTTTAGAGTGTAGCTTAATTTAGGTTTAATTTTATGGTTTATAGTTTTTTAGGGTTTAAGGTTTAGGGATTGGGGTTTAGGATTTTAGGATTTTATTGAAAGAATTGGGTGCTCTCCCTTATAATTAATAAGCTGATAAGATCCTCCTCGGTATGCTTCTCTATGGAAAAAGGGTCTTCCCAAGTGGGTTCAAACTTGCCTCCCATCCTATGACGGGCAACAATCAGTCTCCTTAGAACTAAAATAAGCTATCCTACTTGAAATGCTTTAGGACGAGCCAACTTGTTGTGAGGTTGAATCATTTTAGCTTTCTAGAACTTGATATTTTGGCATGCCTGCAGGTGTCTCTCCTTCAATCCTTCGAGCTTTTCTAACCGCAACTTGGCATTCTACTTTGTTGT
The DNA here is from genome assembly GCA_021442155.1 of Cymbidium sinense. NCBI lineage: Eukaryota > Viridiplantae > Streptophyta > Magnoliopsida > Asparagales > Orchidaceae > Cymbidium > Cymbidium sinense. The sequence goes on along the minus strand of CM038225.1, from coordinate 5,749,960 downwards.
GATCTGGCTACCCCACAACTATCCTTAGTGTTGGGAGTTGGACTTCTAATGGTAGAATGACTCTAATTTCATAAGTTGGAGTTCATTCCAGATTTACTAAATAATATCACATAGAATGGCTTAGACCAAGTCTAGGTTTAGATTTTATTTTTTATTTTTAGGTTTAGGTTTAGGTTTTTATTTTATTTTTTTAGGTTTAGGTTTTTATTTTAAGTTTATTTTTATGTTTTATTTTTTAGTTTTGGTTTAGGTTTATTTTTAATTTATTTTATTTTATTTAGTTTAGGGTTTTAGTTTAGTTTATTTTAGGTTTAGGTTTAGGTTTTATTTATTTTAGTTTAGGTTTATTTTATTTTGTATATTTTAGGTTTAGATTTTTTTAAGTTAAGGGTTTAGGTTTTATTTTTTATTTATTTTTAGGTTAATTTTTTAGGTTTAGGTTTTTATTTAGTTTTTATTTTACTTTATTTTAGGTTTATTTTTTTTAGTATAGTTTATGTTTTTATTTATTTATTTTATTTAGTTATTATTTTTTATTTCATTTTATTTTTAGGTTTAGGTTTAGGTTTAGTTTTGGTTTTTATTTTGTTTATTTTTTATTTTATTTAGTTTAAGTTTTATTTATTTATTTTATTTTTAGGTTTTACTTTGTTTAAGTTTAGGTTTTAGGTTTTTAGGGTTTAGGGTTTAGGGTCTAGGGTTTGGGGTTTAGGGTTTAGGGTTTAGGGTTGTAAGTAATCAGATTTAGGGTTTAGTATTTAGGGTTTAGGGTTTAGGGTTTAGGGTTTAGGGTTTAGGGTTTTAGGATTTAGGGTTTAGTGTTTAAGATTAGTTTTAGGGTTTTTTTATTTTTTATTTATTTTTAAATTAAGAAAATTAAAAGGTTTAGGTTTATTTAGTTTACTTAGTTTAATTTTTATTTATTTTAGTTTATTTTATTTTTTATTTTTATTTAATTTTATTTTTATTTTTAATTAGTTTAATTTATTTATTTTAGGTTTATTTATTTTAGTTTAGGTTTTTTATTTTAGTTTAGTTTTATTTTAATTTTATTTTTTAGGTTTAAGTTTTATTTTTTATTTTTAGGTTTAGATTAAGGTTTTTATTTCATTTTTTTAGGGTTAGGTTTTAGGTTTATGTTTTAGGTTTTTATTTTTGGTTTATTTTAAGGTTTTATTTTTTAGTTTAGGCTTAGGTTTATTTTTAGTTTATTTTATTTTATTTAGCTTCTTTAGGTTTAGTTTATTTTAGGTTTAGGTTTAGGTTTATTCATCTTAGTTTTTTATTTTTTAGGTTTATTTATTTTATTTTAATTTTTTTATTTTAGGTTTTTTTTTTTGTTTAGGGTTTATGTTTTATTATTTATTTTAGGTTTATTTTCAGATTTGTTTTTTTTTTAGGTTTAGGTTTTTATTTAGTTTTTATTTCATTTTATTTTAGGTTTATCTTATTTTTATTTTAGGTTTAGTTTTTATTTTATTTAGGTTTTTATTTTTTTTAGTTTAGTTTAGGTTTTTGTTTCTTTTATTTTAATTTAATTTTTATTTTTTATTTTATTTTCTTTTTAGGTTTAGGTTTAGGTTTAGGTTTAGGTTTTAGTTTAGGTTTTTATTTTATTTTATTTTATTTTATTTAGGATTATGTATTTTATTTGTTTTATTTTTAGGTTTTATTTAGTTTAAGTTTAGGTTTTGAGCTTTTTATGGTTTAGGGTTTAGGGTTTAGCATTTTGTGTTTAGCATTTTTTTATTTTTTTTATTTAGGGAAAGTTAGAATTTTATTACCATCAAAATAAGGGATACAATATCCTTAAAAGGGGTAAAGCTCAAAGTTCTACTACTCATAGAGCTACAAGAAACTTAAAGAGCTAAATCCTCATCAAGTACAATGGAAAAAAAATTAAAGAGCAAATACAACAGCTTAAAAGAAAAAGAGAAAAGACACTAAATAAGACTAATATAACTCAAGAAAGTAATAAAAGGACTAGTTAGCTGCAGCTCATGATCCCTTTGAGAAGTCAAGATAAGCAAGATCCACATCAACAATACTTGAGTTGACTGAGTAAAGATGATTCCATCTGTGAAGTTCCAACCTGCCAAAGAATTCTACAAAACACTACAAAAGCAATGGTCATAGCTCAAGGGAAAAAGATAAAGTAAACAATTTAGATAGAGTTGAGAAAGAGAAGGCTCAGGCTTGTGTAAGATCATCTCAAGGGGCAACAATACATATGAGCATCCAACCTTCATGAGAATCATATGCACGCTACCAACCAGAGATAACATATGAGGAAACATTAAGGCCATCATAGCAAAGATACCTAATATAAGCGACAATCCAAGGCAAAACAGTCCATAGTGATCCAATTCCTGCACCAAACAAACACAAAAAATAGCAAGCTAGCAAACAGGCAGACACACCAACCAAAACCCACAATAAACCAACCACTTAAAGCCAATATCCTAGAAGTTACAATAGGATCGGTGGCCAAGCTAAAATAAACCAAGCAGTAACTCCACCAAAGCCACCACCAATAGAAAGAGAAACACAAAAAAGGGAAGTCACCATAAATAGGGCAAACAACACAATCGAGTAAAATAGTCATAGCATAAAGAGGAAAGCCATAACAATCAAAATTCAAGGGCAAAACCTCCACCCAAATAGCAAAATATAGGAGATAAGCAGCACTAGAGAGAGGAAAGCCATAGCAGAGAAAGGCCAAGAGAGATTCCATAAATTACCATCAAAACCACCACCAAGGCAGCTAAAACAACAAATCCACCACCACCAACCAATAGGCAACTATCATAAAATAAGGAGAGCCAAATAAACTAGAGGGAGTCAATACCAATAGCCAACATAAATCCTAAAAACCAAGCCATGACATAAGCATCCAAGGTAGGACAATAGCCACAAAAAACCCCTTAAGCACCCAACCACGAACAATAAGTCCTAAAATAGATAAAAAAAACCACAAGAGCTCATATCCTCCACAAACAAAATAGCCAATAAAATAACTCAGGCGAGCAACCAATAGGTTGAGTAGCAAGAGAAATCAGAGCAACAAAAAATTGACACTAAATCGAGAACAAATACAAAAGAAAAATAGCTGCACTCAAGAGAGGATAACCAACCCAGGAGTAGACCATAAAACCAACTAAAGAACCTAACCAAAAGCACCTAAACCACCATCAAACACATCCACAAACCTACCCAAATAAAATAGCCACTAGTCATAACAAAACTAACCAGTTGACAAAGCTAATACATAGCCCAAAGAAAAGGAAATGAATAATAGTAGACAAATCCACAACCTACTTGGAGATCTCCAAAATAACCAATAAAAAAAATGGTAGTCACCTAGCCAGAAAAAGCTCAGGAGGACCACCCAACGACAAGCAGCAAAATTGTAGTGAAAGAAACAAGGACCAGAGGAAAATAAAACCCATTCCAAATCCCAAAGAGCAGACAATCACCATAAATAAGAAAGTAGGAAGACAACAACTACATAATAGCTACCTCCAACCCATAAGACAGAGGGAAAAACCAACCAGTAGAAGCCTCCAAGCCAAACCAAGAAAGGAGAACATCAACCACCAAAAAAACCCAAAACTAAGCCAAGCTCGAAGAGGCCAACAACAACCATGAAAAATATAACCACCCAAAACAACTAGGTAGATGTATGAAGCAAATAGCAGCAACCATCAAAACCAACTATAGTAGCTAAAAATCCAATTCGAATAAGGCCATAGCTAGCCAAAACTGGAGGCAAACCCAACATCCATTAATAAAAGGGGTAGGCCAAAAATTGGCACTACCACAACCTAATAGGAGACCCTCATAAAATGACTAGCTGTGTGATAGAGCCATAGAACAAAAACCACTAGTCTCAGAGGATAGGGAAACCAATTAAAAACCACTACGACCCAAAAATGGGTCAGTCAAGTATAGAATGGGGTTAAGAAGAATGGGGGTTTAGGTACAGAAATAAACTCAATAAAAACCACTTGTTGGTGAGGGAAACATAAAATAAAAAGCCAAAAATAGTCTGAATAAAACCACCATAGAAAAATGATCAAATAAATAGCAAAAGGATAAAATCTGAGGTAAGGAAGTCCATTGTTATCCAGATTGACTAGACCATGCAGATGCTTAGGTAAGTTATGGTTATCAAATAAAGTGAGCTCATTTAATTCCCCTCCCAAATTAGCCAGGAAATTGGCACAAGCATTACCTTCAAAAATAATGTGAAAATTTTTGTAGCAAACTTGAGAAGAAGCTTTTTAGTGTGATTAAAAAGATAAAATAAGTCAGCATTCCCCATTTTATTATTATTGGTCATATCAAGTAATAGAAGAGCATCAACTTCAATCCAAATATTAAAGAGGCCTTTTCTTGAACAAATATCAATAGCTTTGTTAACAACCATGAGCTCAACATAAATAATAGAACAAGCTTTGAGGGGGTTGGCAAAACCACAAATGATAGTACCTTTAGAATCGCTAAGAATTCCACCACAACCATGTTTGTTTGGGGAAACAGAATCATCAGTATTTATCTCAATAAAATTTTATGTGGCTTAATCCAATATATAATCCTAATACTCTTGTAGAAAGGATCATCATGCAAAGTGATACCCAATTTTTTAGCCACAAATTTATAACCTCTAAAGTGAAGATTACTAATTAAATTGGCATTAAACAAAGCATGAATTTTTTCTTTAGTTCTTGCAAGGATCCTTTTATGGTTAATAGGGATACCACAATATTTAGCATCATTTCTATCCATCCAAATGAACCATATAATAGTAATAGCAATTAAAACTTTGATATAACCTTTCACAATTTTATGGAAACAAACTTCAAGAAGTTGATATAATGAAAGAGAGCCATGAAATTAGTTAGTGTTAAATAAATCATCATACCATATCCAAAGTTTGGAAGCAATAATAGCATTGATAAAAATATGATTACCATTTTCAATATAAAAGAAACAATAGTACTTAGAAGGTAAATAAAACACTTTAAGCCAGAGCAAAGAATCAACAGGTATGAAGTTATTCAAAATCCTCCAAGCTAAAGAAGAATAAGAAATGGGAATGATATTGTTCCAAAGTTTAATGAAAACATTAGAGGTGTTTTTTTTATTTCTAATAAAAATTTGATCCAGCTTATTAGAAAATATAGTGATGTTGCAAAACTTGTCAACAAAAAGAAATAAGAATGTAGTTCTCTAGTTTGTTTTCATTCCAATTGTTATTAAGCCAAAGAGAGCTAACTTTCATAGCAGCAGTAGGGTGTGTAGATTAAAGGGACTCAATTGAGCCATTGTCAAGTCAATTTTCTTGCCAAAAGAAAGAAGAACCCGAATGAATACCCCAAGATATTAAGGATTCAACAACCCATTAAATGGAGCAAAGCCTTTTCCAAATCAGAGAGTCGCCAACTTTCTAATCATAGGTAAGAGGGTGTTTACCTGGGAAATATTTTTCCATCATAAAATTTGCCTAAAGGCTATCATTCTTTCTAAAATTCCACTAGAACTTACGAGAGAAGCCAGTGATAGCATCATGAATAGGTTTGCAACAAAGACCACCTTAACCCAATGGACCACAACATTTATGCCAGGAAGTCCAATGCATTCTTTTAATAAAATTTTTGGACCACCAAAAAATTTTATTAAGCGAGCGATCAATTCCAATAAGAGTAGAATTAGTGGGAATAATAGTTTGAATGAAATAAAGAGGCATTGAATTGAGAGTGCTTTTAAGAATAGTGAGTCTGCCACCAAAGGAAAGTAAATGGAATTCCCAAACAAAATTTTATTTAAAATTTTTTGAATTACCTCATCAAAAATGTGGGATCATTTTGGACCTTCAAAAAGAGGAGCACTCAGGTACTTAAAAGGTAAGTGTTGATGTTTAAAATAATGATATGTAGGATTTGATTATATTTATTATTGGAGATATTTGATGAAGTAATAAAACAACTTTTGTTATCATTGATAGAAAGCCCACTTTCTCTACCAAATTTATTTAAAAAAATCTTGAGGTTCTTAATATGATGAAAAGAAGCATTGCAAAAAAATAATAAAATCATCTACAAAGCTTAAGTGAAAAACAGGAAGACCACCATGAGTTATGTTGTACATACTAGGATTTTTTAAGAATAACTCATTGATGCTTCTAGATAAGTACCCAACAATAATAATAAATAAAGCAGGAGATAAAGGATGCCCTTATCTTAAGCCATGGAAGAAGGAAAGAAGCCTAAAGCTTCCCCATTAAGCAAAATTGAGAACCAAACATTATTAATAAAATTTTTAATAAGAAAAATAAATTTAGCAGAAAACCCAAAAAGATTCATAATATGGAAAAGGAAATCTCAATAGATATTATCAAAAGCTTTGGAAATATCTAATTTGAAAAGAATGTTTCCACCTATAGTCTTAGCATCTAAATCATGAATTATTTCTTGGGCAAGTAAAATGTTATCAAAAATAAATCTACCTCTAACAAAACTGGTTTGGTTGAGAGAGATAATCTTATGAAGTAAAGGAATAAGCCTATTGGTAAGAATTTTAAAAAAAGCTTATTGAAGAAGTGCAAAGAATAATAGGTCTAAAATCACTCCAATAGTCTAGGTTATCTTTCTTAGGTATGAGAACAATAGAAGTGCTAGAAAAATATCTAGAAAAAAGATTACCTTTAAAAAATCAATCACAGCCTCAATCATATCATTTTTAATAATTTTCCAACATTTTTGGAAAAATTGGGTAGCCTCTGGACCAACAATAGAATCTATGTTCATGCTATTAACATCTTTAAAAATTTCATCTTCGTTAGGCACAATAGTAAGAAAATTATTATCATCATTAGTAATAATAGAAGAAATTAGGTACGATTTAGAAATAGCTTCATAAGAGCAACTCTTATTAAGCATATTTCTAAAGTAATTAATGATTGAATCCTTAATACCATTATTCTCTATAATCCATTCTCCATTTTCATCTTTAATTTGTTGAATATTATTCAAGGCTCTATTTTTGTTAACTAAAGCATGAAAATAGCTAGTATTCCTATCTCCATCCGCAATATGTTTACTAGTGGATTTTTGGTGCCAATAAGTCTCTTCCATATTTTGAAAATTAATAAGCTTATCTTTTGCTTCAGTCAATTTTTTAATCTTAGAAGGATCAGACATAACAGAGACTTCAAGATCACAAACCAATTTTTCCATATCTTTGATATTAATAGCAAAGATTCAAAAATAATGCTTATTCCACCAACCCTAATTTTGTTTAAGTCTTTTAAGCTTAAACAAACATCCATTCATCCCCATAATAGTATTATGAAGATATAAAGGAGCTTTCCAATTATTAGCCACAACATTTAAAAAAATCAATATGCTGAATCCACATATTCTGAAATCTAAAAGGAGAGAAATTTTTTAATCTATTAGAATTATCTTTAATAGAAACCAAAAGAGGAGCATGATTAGACAAGGTTTAGCTTAAATAATTAATAGAAGTAATAGGCCATTGAGTAATCCAATGAGTATTAAAAAGAATTTGGCCCAACCTTTGCCAAAGTCTAAAGTTTTGTCAACTATAATTAGAACCATTAAAACCAATATTAATCAAATTACAATCGAGGATCATATTGGAAAATTCTTCCATGGAATGAATATTACAAGAGGAACCACCACTTCATTCAAAGAGAACAAAATTGTGTTGAAATCACCACCAACCAACCAAGGTTTATTATTAGAAGTTGAAAAATGAGTCAAGTTATCCCAAAGAAGATTTCTACCAGATCTATTACACGATGCATAAATAAAAGAGCCCAAAGCACAATAATCACCATAAGAGATTTGAGCATTAATAACTTGATAAAAATCATCAAGAATAGAAATGTCTACAAAGTTATTCCAAAACCCCAAATCTTATTACTAATATTAGAGAAAAATTTATTGAAACCAATCATTCTAGCAACCTGTTTAATTTTATTAACATAAATAAGCAGGTCAAGAATAATAAGTAAAGAAATATTATGGATATGATAATGATTCCTAATATGGTTACAAAAAGAGAGTGTATCAATCCCTCTAACATTTTAAATTAAAAAATTAAACATAAAGAAAAGAAAAGCGGGGTGGGGGGTAAAAGTTAATTGAGAAGAGAGGGAGGTCACAATAGCTCTAGTCTTTCTTAGAAATTTGGGAGAAAATTTTTAAATTTATTTTCTTTTCTAAATAGAAATTTTGGAAGCCAGTTTCTTTGCCCTTTGAATCATCATTTGGAAAGGATTTAGCAACATTAGTCATAGATTAGGAGAAATCTCTTGATGAGAAGTAAATTCTCCTTCTTCCAAGAAACTAGAATTTATTAAAGATAAATCAACTTCGAGAATAGCAAGGGAGGGAGCAGAAAATGATTTATTAAGAAGGCAATTGGGAACACCAAACCCTTCCTCATCATTAGCCAAATTATTAGATAAAAGAAAATCTTTTTGAGAAGTTAAATCATCTTGAATTTGGAATATGGAATCAGGTTTATCAACCTGATTATCATGAGGTATTAAAGCCATATTCTCCATTGAATTAGAATGATGCATAATATTAAATTGCTCATTTATGTTCTCCATTAAAGCTTCATTTTTAATATATCAAAGCTAGCAAGGATGCAGCGATCGAATCAGAAGAAACAAAATCCTCATTTAAAAGTTTAGAAAAGCTATTATTGTTCACATTAGAAGCATTCAATTGCTCAGAAGAAGTCAAAGGTAAATTTTCCTTACAAGGAACATTCAAAGAATCCATTTTCCCCAAAGTAGTTTTTTGAAATTTAACAATGGTCAGACTAGGGTTAGGAAAAGAAGTTTTCTTAACAAGAATTTTGTTTAGGTGAGGATGAAGAATGAAACATTCAGAATTATCATGCCCATGGATTTTACAGTGAGAATAAAAGATAGGAAAATTTTTAATTTTAATTTTTTTGCATATAATCATAATTTTTAGATCCCAACCAGATATTTTTTTTCGGCTGTTTCTTAGTATTATCCACTTCTATAAGGATTTTAGCTACTAAAGGATATGATTTTGTAATCGTTGCTTGATCAATTTACAACAGTTGACCAGATAAGGCACCCACAGCAAAAAGGAATTCATGGTTAATGAAATGAATAGGCATATTGGGGAGAGAAATCCAAACTATAACAATTGGGGTTTTTTCCTTAATATCAAATAGTGGAGTACTTTTTAGCAACCTCATTTGAGAATTAAAAAATAAATAAGAATGATGTGACAAAACATGAGAGTAATCCAAATCATTCATCAACTGAATTAAATGTGGTAAGGATCAATTAAAAGAATCATAAAAGCACCCAAAAGTTTCATACTATGATAGAAAGAGCGAATGTTTTCCAAATTAGGCCTATGAAGAGTAAACTTTCCAAACAAAGTTAATTCAAAAGGATTAGCAAGCTTTTCCATAATCAAATTAGAGCACATAACCACATGCATTCCTCAAAAAGAAGTCAAAATAAGTTCCATAGACATACCTAAACAACCATCCTTACTAGTGATAACATCTTTGAATGATTTCGAAGTAGCCGAAGCCAAGGTAGATGATGCCCTATCAGGATCTACAGGATCTTTTTATTTTGCCCAAGGAATCATCAGAGAAGATGCCATGTCCTGATGTCACTCTAAGGAAGAGACAAAATTGACCAGTGCTTGTCGATTCGAGAAGGAATCCAGTGAGAATTGTTCAAATTAATTTGCAAACAACATCTAGAAAGCCAAAAAATGAGAGGGGGGAAAGGAAAATCGCCAGAACATGAGTAGAGGGCTCGAGCAACAGATATTTTCACTTTATTTTATAATATTATTAAGATTTAGGGTTTATGGTTTAGGGTTTAGGGTTTAAGTTTTAGTGTTTAGGGTTTATGGTTTAAGGTTTAGGGTTATGGTGTTTATTTTTGGAGGTGGGATACCATACAGATCTTGTGAGGTATTTATTGAAGTGATCAAGTACTACATTAAGGTATGATACACTAACTTAACAGATAGAAATCATCACTCTATAATAAACCTAATCACATAATAAGGACTCCTAAGGCATGATGAGTCTTCGAATGTACTAGAGATCTTTCTTCTACTTTACATGGAAAAGTAAAGAAGGGTTTATATTAAGCCAAGTTAATTAAGTTTGATATGGAGGCAATCCTCCATAGTTAATTACATCATAAGGAATGTGAATTTCTTAGGAATACACTTGATTAAAGTAGAAATTAAGGTCTCTAAAGATTTCAGGGCTAGACTATCAAAAGATTATTTGTATTGAAAAGTCAAATGGGATTGTTCAAGGAGAAGACTTATTATTGAAGCAAAAGAGAATGAGTAGGAAATGCTCATGATACATGGAAGCCTAGTGAGCATTTCAATTTATCTTATGGTTTGGGTTTATATGTTTGAAGTTGAAGAGATTAATTTTATTGAAGTTGACATTTTATTAGAAAGCTAGGACTTATAATCCAACAACATAAAATTATGGAAATGCCTAAGAGGAGAGAATTTAAGCTAGCAGCCAGAAAGAAATAGCTACCGGATCCTAAATCTAGGGAGCTTTGGCATAAGCCAAAGCACGACCTAAGTCTGAGCAAAGATGGGTATATGGTTTACCTTCATAAGAGAGGATAAATCACCCGACTGCTGGGCTTACAATGGCTTAGAGTCATAACCAGCTATGTCCTCTTATGCTTTAAATTCATGTAGGCAAGTCTTTTGAGTTGCAAGATAGCTAGGGTAGTTATTATTTAGAACGAGACTAAGTCCTTAAATCCACTCCCTAAGATACTAGAGGATGAGTGGTGTGAGCAATGACTTAACCTACAAATGCAAAATCTTTTCAAATTTTATTTCAATTTTGACACTTTATTTTGACAAAGGCTTTAGGATTTTGATGCTTATATGCTTGATGAAAATAGGTCATGGGCCAAATCAGCTAGAAGAAGGTGTTCTCCACCACAAGGGATGCCCTCACATGTCAAGCATTCCCCGATCGTGCAAGGATAGAGATCCTTCATGTTTAAGAGAGAAAGAATATGCATGCATGTTATGAGACATTCAACCATTCAACTAAGGGATTGCTAAATATTTTAATTATTTTATTTAGAACCTAGGCTTTATGGCAAGGTTATGAGTTATTTTAAATATTAATTGCGAGTTATTATTTGGGGTAAAGAAATTATATTTATTCTAGGAGCCTAATTGCTTCCAAGCCACACATTAAAGCATCAAACATATAAGAAACTAAGAAAGGCATGTTGTTTCTAATGCGCAATCTAAATACAACATCAAACAATTTTATAGACTACCATAAAAGAATAAAAGGCAAAGGACAGGTTCATCATACACCCCAAAAAGAGAAAATGGGTAATGAGCTCTACCCATATATAACCTAGTATATAAAATAATAATTACAATTATAAATAATAAATGCTATGGGGGTCTTCAAGTATTCATTATTCATGTCTCCTTCATTTCTTCATATCTTTGCTTCTTTTGATGTGGTAGGCTTTAAGGCATCACATGGCACCCCAGGACTAAGCCTTTTAGCCAATGCTCATCCTAAACCCCCATAGCACTAATCATGATTCCTAATGCAAAATTATATTAAAAATAGGAGAACTAAATCTAAGTACACCTGCAAAACAAGTGTTAGCTAAACACACATAAAACTAAAGTAGTTATATCTATAATTTAAACTTAGCACCCAACACATGGGTAACCAAGCCCACCTATCCTAACTTGGATTATGCTTATGGGCTTAAGAAACCTGCAAAGAGAGCATTTATATTTATTTTTAATAGGCCCCTTAAGCACAATCCCTTGCAAAAAATAATGTTAGACTATCAACGACCTAACGTCCAACCTATGATCCATATTCCTAACATCTAGCCTAAAAATATTATATCACAAAATAAAACACAACATCAACCATACAATCAACACATCGACCAAACCTAATTCTACGGTCGGTGACCTAGTATTCTAGTGTGTGAAAAAATGGTTTGTGTAACAAGACATTACTAAGCTTCTTTAGTTTATGTTTCATTTGGAGTTTGAATTTTTTTAAAATTTTCCTTTAGTTGGTTTTTATTTTAAATGATTTAATGATTTATTTTCCATTTTTATTTCACTTTTATTTGGTTAAAGTGATATTTAGATTTTCAAGAATGAAGAGTAGAATGAATTCCATTTTTGGATGGAACTCACCATATTCTACATCCTAACTCCTAAATAGTCTAACTAAGGTCCTTTAGTATATTAATTAGCCCATTTGAATTTATGTGATTTATTTTATTTTATTAATGTTTGTTTGATATAAATTAGATTTTTAAAATTTGGGTTTACATATTCTTCATTTATTTTGATTGATTAATTTTGGATTAGATATTTTGATTTAATTAAATTTTGATAATTCACTATCCTTAATATCTAATGAAGTTTAAGTTTATTTAATTTCATATATTCTGGTTGATTAATTTTGGATTAGATGTTTTTATTTAATTAAATTTTGATAATTCAATATCTTTAATATATAATGCTTTTCTTTTTTTGGTTTTAATTTCATATGATTATTGTCATTTCAATGTTTGTTTAAATTCATTGATTTTTATTATTTTATTTGAGTTTCATTTGTATTGGTGAATGTATTTTAATTTACTTATGATTTATTTGAATTTTAATGTGTTTTTTCATTTGAATTCTAATTAAGGGTTTAACTTATTAAATTTAGCCATCTAGTTTATAAAAATGATTATCTCTTTAGCTTAATGATTATTCCCTTATCTTAGTTCAATAGGTTTATTTATTTAGATTTTATTTTTGTTTAACTTATTTTGGTATTGATTGAAATTTGGAGTAATTGGATATGATTTAATAAATTTCAAGTTTATATTTAATTTTATGTTTATTTGATTTGATTATGATATTTAGAATATGAATTATACAAGTTTGCTCATATTTTTTTTCTTGACATTAATTCTCTATGTCCCAAGGGATGTGAGTTTATATATATATATATATATATATATATATATATGTTTTAAAATGTGATTTGAATTAGTTAAGAATTCCTCCAAAATTTTATAGGAATAACTAATCAAATAAAGCTTAGCCAATTGTAATAGTTGAGTTAATTATAATTAAGGATATGTCACATAACTAAATTTTCTTTTTGATTTTATAACCAACATATAACAATAAGAGATTAAATTGATTTTATAATTGACTTTCATAAATTATGTTCAAACAACTTTTTATATTCGATTATAATATTTATAATACTATTGGTTTAGTTAATTTTTTCTCTTTTTATACTAAGTTTTACTTAGATTTTATGATAATTTAATTTGCAATTTTTTTTGTTTGATCTCATATATTTCTTTTTTTTTGTCTTGTTTGGAATTCTAAAGATTGATTAACTCCCTTTTTAGATTTGATTGAATTTAATAATAAATAAAATAAGGTGGATTAATCATTATCATTCAATCAAAATTAAATTACAGTTAATCATGGCTTGAAAGATGGAATCATCACTATGCCATTCAACCTAATCAAAAATATTCATTTCAAACACATAAAATAAACAGTTTTGCTTTTGTCTCTAAACTCTTGCCAAAAGGATTAAAATGTAAAGTGCACGGGTTCTAAAGGTTGGATCCTAATGACGCTTCCATTCAACACATCAAACATAAGATCCCTCAGGCTTTCTAAGCATTTAAAAATTATACCTCAGTAGAGCTAATGTCTAGTAGATTCCGACAAAGAGTTGGCTTCATTTAGAAGAAACGAAACCATATTGAGATGCTTGTTGGGTTGGATCAATACTTTAGCTAGCATTCCTTTTCTTTGCTCATATGGTTCACTTTAAATGCTTCCTCACTGATTGAAGATAGTGTTCATTGAATTGGTCAAATTGAACAGCTTTGCTGAGACACGAGGGTACTTCGCTAGATGTTTCTAGGCTTGCCTCTCAACAAGTATCCCAAAAGCTCACTCATGGCTGCAACTTACCAGAGCTTCATCATTCTCATTGACAAAATAGTTAGAAGCAAGCTGGGGGAAATATCACCCTTACATGTGCTTGGGTTGTGTAGAGAAGAGTAGTTCAAATGCGGGCCAATGGAGGGAAACCTGGATGGAGAATTGGAGGTAGTGGAATACAGGCTAGAAGAAGGAAAGGAGGTTCAACATATAAGGAGATTAAAGTTGCTGCAGTATTTTTGTAAGGAAATATGGAGAAGATCAAGTGTTGGCTGCCTAATAGAGGAGGAGGGCGAGAGGAGAGAGGCTCGATTCTATAGCATGATACTGTTGAACTAAAAATGAGAGGGATGAGAAGAATGCCTGTAGCTAGAAAGAGTTTAAAGAGGACTAGATTTTGCATTGAGTTGGATGATGAATATTCCCACAAGTTATAGTGCCTCTTGACCTATGGGCTTGAGGATGAAGCTTTCTTGTGGAAAAGAGTGTCAGGCATGAGTCTCTGGCTTGGACGCTTGCAAGTAAAAGAGAGGGAGGTGTGTGGCTAGCCTTTGAATCTATTAGATGGGAGGACATACCAAACCGGCAAGAGGATAAGATGCTGCTCATGTACCTTGTACGTAGAGTGAAGACGGATGAACAAAGGGACTCTAATCCCATGCGGCTAGCCTTTGATCCGATGGAATGAGATGCAGGGATGCCATTGACTGCTCTTGCATGAAGGAAGATGCGAGAAAGGTCAGGCTTCTCTTAAAAAGATGGCAAGGATGAGAGGCTCTGTACGCAAGGAAGATAAAGCTCCACTTTTTCTCTTATTCTCGTCCAGTTCGTGGGGATGAAAATGGAGGAGGAGATGGTATTCGATAGCAGAAACATGGAAAAGTCTCATCCCATGATTGCTATTTTATATTTTACTTTTTTTTAGGGATGGGAGGCTTTGTATGGATAGAGAGGGAGAGAGAGAGAGAGAGAGAGATGGCTTGCGTGCTCCAAGCAGGTAAGATAAGATATTTTATTTAATTTTATTTTAAAGCTAGAGAGTAGGTTATCATTTGAATAGAAAATAAAAAAAATTATTTGAGATTCACGTGAAATAAAAAAAAACTTCCTTCTTTTGCTATCATTAATAAAAGAGTGATGTCCGAATTTATTATTATTTTATTTTAATTTTTAACGAGATAAATGTGGCATGAGAATGATAACATACATTCTTGATAAAATATATATATTTTTGTCTTGGTGTCATGTGCCTAAGGATGGAATTTGTTTTGTTATTGTTTATTTTATAAACTTATTCTATTTTTTATTTATAAATCTTCATAAGTTTTAATAGTTTTGATATTATAGTATTAATTTAACTGAAGTTTATAAATTATATATAGCATAATTAATTATTATTAAAATTATATATCTATTATTTATCTAGTAGTTAATTATTTTGATTTAATTCTAATCAAATTTATATTTGATGTTCAAATTTAATTATATTTCTATTTCAATTATACAATGACAATGTTGTTTGTTTGTTTTTTTTTATTATATGATTGATTTTCTAATTTTGATAGTTTGATTTGCTTGCTAATTATATTTTGTTTTAGTTGGGCTTAATTGATTTAAATGATCAATTTGGCTCAATTATGGTGTGTTTGGGTTACACTCAAGTTCAATTAAGTGTTTAAGATGATTTGGAGTAGTTGATCTCACTTGATTTAATGTAGATTTAGATTTAAGCCCATTTTGACTAAAATTAGGCTTAATGGGCCACATTGAACTTATTTGAGTTAAAAGATCAAATTTATTAAATTAAACCTAATGGTTAGCTAAATTTTATCTAATTATAAATTTAAAATGATTTTAGATGTTTTATTTGAATTAATTTTCAATTTAATTTGAACTTAGATTTAATAGCATCCATCTAGGTCTACTTGCATTAGGTGGCCAAATCAACTCATTTGGCTCTTCATTAAATTTAGATTTATTTAGTTTTAGACTTAAACATGTTAATTTGAAGATTTTGAGTCTTTGGAGTGGCTCAATTTGATCAAATTTTAATTTGTTGACTTTTGTCTTAGTGGAGCCCATGTTGGTCTACTCTAGGTCAAATGACCAATTTGCTATTTTATTTCCCATCTTGGATTAGTTTTTAGTCTGTTTGTGTTTATGCATTGATTTCATGTTTTTGATTCAATTTAATTTAGTTTAATTTTGATTTAATTTAATTTTATTTGGACTTAGGTGATTTGGAACTTATTTGTATATTTTGGGTCAAATGGGTTATGTTTGGTGTTACCTTGGCTTGATATATTTGATTGTAGATTTTGGTATGGCTTGAAGTGATGATTGAAGGATTGATTAATTCATGAGAAAATCAATTGAGTCAGGTTTGATTTTGATGAGATTTCATTAAGTCCTTGAAATTGGTGATTAATTTGATTTATATTGATTTGATTTAATTTAATTTAATTTGGTGTGTTATGTTGTGGACCCCGTTGGTGTATGATGGAGCCACTGAGAAGGGGCTATGTCAGTCTTTCCCTATCTTAGATTTATAAGTCTAAAGGGGTAGTCTACCAGCCACAGGATAGGAATATTCAGCTTAAGGGTTACCTTCTGATGTGCAAAGGTTGTGCTAAAGAAGAAAGCATATCAGACTTACTTCTTTCAAAGTAGAGAACAATTTCTGGGGTGACTTGTTGATGGCACAACAAATCTAACCTGACCTAAGGCGACTACTGAGTGAATGCTACTGAAGACTTATATTAGCTCAAGAGTAGTCAGGATTAATTTGATTTGATGGAATGGACCGCACAGAGAAGGGGCTATGTTGGCCTTGGCCTATCTGAGATTTACTGGTCCAAAGGGGTAGTTTACCGACTGAAGGGTAAGACTATCCAACCTAAGGGGTGCCTTTCATTGTGCAATGGCTGTACAATGAATAAAGTATAGTAGACTTACATCTTCCTAAGCAGGGACCAGCCACTTGGGTGACCCATTAATGTACAATAGATTGAACCCAACCTAGGGCTGATCATCGGTGGGCAACGGTCATGCTGGAAAGAATGTGTAGCAAACTTACATCTTCCAAAGAGTGAATGACCGTAGGGGTAACTCATTGGTGGAAAAATATATTGAACCTGACCTAAAGGTGACTACTAAGAGAGTGTCATGGGGAACTTATGTCAACTCAAGAGTAGTCAGACAATTCTTATAGGGAGTTTTAAATCCAAATTCCAAAATATTTGAAACCCATAATCAAATCAAAAAATCAAAACCCTTCCTAAGCCCTTTCATTTCATCTTATGGACTTATCCTTAACCAAATTCAATTGATTTTCTCCAAGATCAATTCAATCCCTCAATCATTTATCAAATCCAAATCCAAATTCCAAACCAAATGATTAGAACCCATGATCAAATCCAAAATCAAAATCCCTCTCAAAGCCTTATGGTGGAATTCCATAAACCTAGTTAAATCTCCTCCCAATTTAACCCAAATTTGATTGATCTCTTCATGAATCATTTATATCTTCATTTATACTCACAAACATAAATGAGATATAAACTAAAATAGCCAAAACTAATTTAACCTAAATCAAACCAAGCCAAATCCCCTCTTAAGCCCTATGGACCTATCTCCATAAGCTTAGCCAAATCTCATACAAATCAACCCAAAATCAATTAGTTTCTTTATAAACCTATTACTTCATCATTTATACTCACAAATTTAAATGAAACCCACCTTCCAATGAACAAAAATAAATCAAACTAAATCAATTCCTTACTTAAGCCCTTTCGACCTACATCCTTAAGCTTGGTCAAATTTATTTCCAAACCACTCAAAATTCAAATGTTTTTCTCATGAATCATTTATATCTTCATTTATATTCTTAAATATAAATGAAATATAAATTCAAATAGGAAAAACAAAATCCAAAATCAAGTCAAAATCAAATTTATACCCTTTAAGATAATTTCTTGGACTAAACCAAATCCTATCCAAATCAAGGAAAAATTAATGGATTTTCTCTTAAATCAATCATTCCTTCAATCATCTATCCAAATATAGATGAAAACTACAATCAACAAGCCAAATCAAAATCAACTCAAGTCAAATCCAACCTAGCCCATTTGACTTGAAATATTCAAATGAACCAAAACTCATTTGAACCCAAACCAATTGCAATTCAATTTATATGTCAATCTCAAATTCGTATATAAACTCATTTAAATCAAACTCAACTCAAAATCAAGCAAACTAAACCCAATTAGCTCACTTGACCCAAAGTGGCCAATTTAGCCTACATGAACCAAAATCCAATTCAATTCAAATCAAAGTGAATTAAGCAAATCCAAACTTCATGTCATGATTGTTGATCATCCTATGTTAATCAATTGGCATGAATTGGGTCAAACCAAGTCAACCTAGCCTATTGACCAAGTCAACCCTTTAACCCATATGAACTCAAACTAGACAAATTAAAACCTAAACCAAATTGATTGCAACTAATGGCTCAAATTCATTCCAAATTCATTATTGAACTTGACCAAAGCCATAATTGAGCCCAATCGACTAGTTGGTCAACCTAACCCAACTTAGCCCAAATTGACCTAAAGGATCAAATTGGCCAAAATCTAAATTAAATCCAAGTTGATTCAAACTAAAGCATATAATCATTTTCAAATAACCAATTGTACTTGAACCAACACCCAACCAAAGCCAATTTAGCCAATTTAGTCAAATTGGTCAACTTGACCCATTTGACCTATATGAATCCAAAGAGCCAAAATCAAATCAAAGAAATTGAACCAAACCAATGACACCAATACACTCCAAATGGTCATGTGAACTTGACCCAACCCTTGGTTTGAATCGACCAATTGGTCAACTTTAACCTAATTTGACCTAAATAGGTCAAATTAAGCCAAATCAAACCAAATGAACTCCAAATTACTCAAAATTTAGGCTAACCCACTTTTGACTCATCTCAAATCTGACCAAATCAAATCCATTGCCAAATGACCAAGATACCCTTGGGATAGTGCATCACATGAGGCAAATCACTTCGAGGAATGGTCATTTCTCTTCTTTGGCAACTTGGCAGCAATCCATTTGTCAACTTAGGCACCAAGGACACAGGTTAACTTGACCCAAGGGTGGTTGGGTCTGCCATGACTCATGGGGAGGTGAAATGACCTCCTCATTCCTATTGGAACACTTGAAAAGCCATAACACACCCAGCACTCCCATGGCATCCACTCTCACACCCTACTCCACTCAAGTGAATCTAGCTAAGGTGATTCCCTGCCCAAATTGAGCTCCCCATGATAGCCATTTGATCAAAAGCCAAATTAAGCTAGTCGCCCAATCCAAGGAATGAGGGGGTATACTTTCCTCAATTTCACTCAAATCTAGAGATACACTCGATACAAACCTTGCAGCCAGATACGCACAAACTAGAGTGATTTCCAAGGTTTCCTGAGGTCCCCAACTCTTCCTCTATCAATTTTATGAAAAACTAAAATAGGGGATCTCCAATACAGTTTCCATTTACTCAAACCTCCATCAAAGTACAATTAACTTTGCTCACAACATCCTTGGAGCCGAACAGTCAGAATGAATCATCTCCCAAGCTTCCTGATGATTGAAGGGTGGAGCTTGATCGAAGCCGACCACTTCCATCTTGTGCCATGGACTTCCAAGAAATCCACTCAAATCAAAGCTCGTGCCACCCAATAGGGCTTCATTTCTACTAAACGAAGCTTCCTCAATCTTTGGAACCATCAGTCCTAAGCTCTAGTGAGGTATGCCATTGAAACTGACCTTTAGCTTAAATTGGTTTGGAGCTTTTGAATAAAAGTTACATGTCATGAGATTTCCACCTTTAGATATCTTCATTTTGCTTCCCTGATGATGTGGAATCGATTTGATCTCCATTCGAGCTCGAGTAAGCTCAGATCGAGCAACAAATAATGGATGGTCTCCATCTCTCATCACTCGGGAGGAGACAAATCATGGACCATCTATTCCCCATGATCAGAATGGACATTCCTAATCAAATCATGCTAGATCAACCGAATTAATCCTACTTAACTGTAGGTTTGATCATGGTCATCCAATCTTTGATCAGACAGCTCATGAGAAAGCGTGTCCGCCTCCGGCTAACTGAGCCATGCGATGTGATGAATTAAATAACCAATCTCACCATGTCAGCATGCCACATGGGCTCTGATAAGATTAGGGCTTCAAATTAGAGTTAAGTAATCCATTTTAATAATGAAACTTCAAAATTCATAACTAATTATAGAAAAATCTAAAGAATACAAATGCAGGCTTATTCTAAACTTATTTTAGAGAGAAATCCATTAAAATTATCCTTAATTAATTTTGAATTGTAATTTGGTTTAATTAAGGTTTAATTAAAACTTAATTAGCTTAATTACTCCTTAATTAATAATCCAATTGATTTCAAACTTTTTGAGGATGTTTAGGGAGATGACCTCTACCTCCACTATTTTTCTTGGAATATATTGGTTAGTTAATTAAGGAATTTGATTGATTACTCCCTAATTACTTTTTTAACTTAATTAAGTGATAATTAAATATATGAACTATAATTAATTAATTATTTGGATTCCTTAATTATCGTTGAACAGTAAAAAGGCTTAGGGAATGAGATTGGGGCTTCTCCCATGATCCTTTCCCTAATTTTTCATCTTTTCATCCAAAAATACTAATTAATGATTAGTTAATTAATCAATGATTGGCTAAATTAAAACTCAAATTATATGAATTCATAATTAATTATTTGGATAACTATGGAATTAGGTTGGGACCTCTTTTCAAACCTTTTTCTTTTAAGTCCATCTCATTTTGAAAAGATAATCAAAAGTTGATAATTAAGAAAGAGAAAATGAATTAATGGACTAATCCTTTGATCGATTAAATTAAAATTTTAATTAAATCTAATTTTCCTAATTAATCCTTGGGTAGTTCTTTAGGTGTTCAATACCCTAAAGAAAGCTAATGAAATTATGGTTAGCTCACATATGTGAGAAAACCATAAAAGTAATTAAATGAGTTCCTTAAGCTTAATTAATTAATGATTGTGAGCTAATTTCATTAGGCCCCTTTAATTTCATGGGAACATTGCTATTTCCTTTTTAATTTATTTACATATCATATTAGCTAATAATTATTTAATTAATTACCTTTAGGTAACATAGGTAAGGGTTTAATTAATTTATTTAATCCATGCTAAAATTAACCAATTCATAAAATCAACCTAATTACTTTTCATTGAATCAAATTAATTCACATATGGGGAATGAGATTATGATTAGCAAATCTTTCTCACATTTCTTAATTCAAATAAAACATGAAAATGGAATTAAGGAACTTTGGTTTATTTTAAATGACATTGTTTAATATAATTGCCTTAGGAATTATTTAGATTGAATGAAATTATGTGCTTATGTTCTTTTATTTCTCTTCAATTGTATTAAATGTTGTATGCCACTTGTAATCATGCATTCAACCTTTTCAAAAATTAATCAAATAAAATGACTTCTTTTATGTCAAGTTGCATGTGTTGGCTTAATTAAGAATATGTGTGGCTATTATCACTATTAAATAGAAAATTAAATGTAAAGTATATAAATCAAGTATAACACATAGAGTAATGATAATTATGAGTATTTATAAGCTTGTATGTGCTTACAACTTAAAACATGTGATTTGAAGTTCTCCTTTCTTTAATCTTCACAAATTCACATAAGGATATGAATATTAACAAGTGTATAGTTTATTTGAAAAGGACACAACACTTTCTTGGGTTTATTCTTATGTATATCCATGTTAGAATTTAGATAGAATTTTAGCTCACATGTATAAAAAAATTAAAATATAATTCTTGCATGGTTTACATTCTTATAGTTGTTTGTACACTCATTAGTATTTAAGAATAGTGGGTACATTTAGTCTGGACACCCGTTGATGCATGGCTTTAAGTATCCCCAAGGAGGTTCCTACCTCATTCTCCTGATCAAACAATGGTGAAGTACTTGCTTATAACTTTTATACACTTGTGTGTGCATTTAGGTAATGAGTGAAAACCTCACCTTATTCCATGTGCATTATTCAAAACAAAAAATATAATTTTTGCATGATTTCCATTCTTATAGTTGTTTATACATCCACATGTATTTGAGAATTGGGGGTGTATCTAGTCTAGACACTCGGGGACGCACAGCTTTAAGTAGCCCAAAGAGCTTCCTACCTCATTCTCCTGGTAAAAAATGGAGAAGTACTTCCTTAGAAATTTCATACATTTGAATGTGTATTTAGTAATGAATGAGAATCCTTTTTTTAAAAAAAAATCATTCATGCATCCTGCTTTTAAATGTGCCAAAAACATATTGTATGCATAGATATATTTAGGACTTAATCATATGCATGCTACATATGATGGAAAGAAATGAACAAACATGTATTGTGTGATAGTAATTAACTCTAATTACTCTTAAGATGCCTTTCTTATTGAATAAGATTATTTAAAGTGAACGTAAACTTAGGATTAATTAAAATATGTAATAAGACATTCATTTAAAATAATTGATTAATTAATATGCTTTTGATGTGGCTTAAGGTAGGAAAAAAAGAGGGTGATCCTCTCTCTCTTTTTTCTCTTTATAACACTTAGCTATTAAGTGTAAACCAAGTGAAATGAAAGAAAACATTAAGTAAAACTTATAAATCAATTAAGCCACTTAAAGTGAAATCATCCTTTCTCACTGAGAAAATTATAACAGAGCCTAGTTAAGACATACCACACAAGCTTTAATAAACACACCTCAAATTAAGTCACCACTTTTATCCTTATGTTAGGTGGTGCATGGTTTGATGTATGTTTGGTTTTATGATGTATTATTGTAGAATGGATCTTAGGGTATATGCTTCATAGACTAGATGTTATGCCATGATTAGCCTAATTATATTTTCTATAAGAGATTATGCTTAAGGGTTGCTTAACCCCTAAGCATAATCTAAATTAGGACATGTGGACTTGGTTACCCTAGTGCAGAGGGCTAAGTCCAAATTATACACATTATTGCTTTTGTTGTATGGTGTGTTTAGATAACACTTGTCTTGCAGATATAGTTAGATTTACATTTTTAAATTTTAATGTAAGTTAGCTTTAGGAATTAGGATTAGTGTTACGGGGGATTAGGATGAGTGGAGGCTAGAAGGCTTTGTCTGGGAGGCCCTCATGATGCCTTTGAAGCAAGCAAATCTAATCGAGGAATGAAGGAGACATGAAGAATGAAGAAATGAAGACCTCTGTAGCATTTATTTATTTGAAATTGTAATTATTTTTTCTTATATCGGGTTGTATAAGGGTAGAGCTCGGCTACCCATTTCTCTTTTTGGGTTGTACGCCGGTACCCGACTGCACCGGCCTATTACTCTTTTACATTGGGTTTATAAATTATTTGATATTTTGTTTACAATTTCAAAATAGGAATGACATGTCTCTTTCTAGTTTCTTCATATATGGTGAATTAACGTGTGGCCTGGATCTGGTTAGGCTCTTAGGAAAATTAATTTTTCTACCCTATAACTCATAACCTCATTTAAAGCCTAGGTATTTAATCAAGATAACTAAAAGATTTAGCACCCCTTATGTTGTATGCTTAATATCATGCATGTCATCTTATTTCACTTTTGCTAAGTGAAGGTTTTCATTCTTGCATGATAGGGGAAGGCTTGACCTTTGAGGGTCTTCCCTATGGTGGAAAATACCTCTCTCTTTAGTAATAACCTTATTTTATCATGCATTTAGACATATAAAAATCCTATAGCCTTTGTCAAAATGAAGAGTCCAAAATCAAATAAAAATTGAAAAGATTTACATTAGTCTAAGTCATTATTCATACCACTCATGCTCTAGTCTCTTAGGGAGTGGGTTTAAGGACTTTAGTTTCTTTCTAATAATAACATCCTAACCATCTTAAAAAAAATATGACTTGACCACATGGTTTTAAGGCATAGGAAGAGTTAGTTGGCTTCCACTCTAGGCGGTTATAAGTCCAGTAGTCGGGTGGTTTACCCTCTCTTATGGAGGTAAATCATATACCCATCTTGGCTTAGATTTAGGATGTGCTTTGGCCCTAACTAAAGCTCCTTAGATTTATGATCTGAGGTTACTATTTTCCCTCGGACAAAAAGCATAAGTCCTCACCTCTTAGGCTTTTCCACAATCTTGTATTGTGAGATTATAAGTCTTATCTTTCTAATAAATTTTAACTCAAACATGTAATCCTCCTTAATTTCAAACATATAAAGCTCAATCATAAGATAGGCTAGAATGCTCACTAGGTGTCCTAGTATCATGGGCATTCCCTACTCATCTCCTCCTTTGGCTTCAATAATAAGTCTTCCTTTTTGATCTATCCCATTTGATTTTCTAACATAGCCAACTTATTGATTGTCTTATCTTTGAAATCTTTGGAGACAATAATTACCTACTTTAATCAAGAGTATTCCTAAGGAAATCACTTTTTTAGGATGTAATTAACTATGGGGCTTGCCATCACTTTAGAAAAAATGGCTTAAATAACATTTGATTTTATTTATTTTACTTCAGTTTATTTTTGTTTAGGCTTTATTTCATTTCGTGTTTAGGTTTTATTTTTTATTTATTTTTAGGTTTTTTTAGGTTTAAGGTTTTATTCAATTTTTATTTTATTTTATGTTTATTTTATTTTTAGTTTAGGTTTAGTTTTTATTTTATTTAAGTTTTTTTATTTTTTATTTTAGTTTTGGTTTTATTTATTTCATTTTAGTTTATTTTTAATTTTTTTTTTATTTTTTAGGTTTAAGTTTAGGTTTAGGTTTTAGTTTATGTTTTATTTTATTTTATTTTTTATTTTATTTTGGTTTAGGTTTTTATTTATTTTATTTTTAGGTTTTATTTAGTTTACGGTTAGGTTTTTAACTTTTTTTGGTTTAGGGTTTAGGGTTTAGGTTTTAGGGTTTAGGTTTCGGTTTAGGGTTTAGGGTTTTAGGGTTTAGGGTTTAGTGTTTAGGCTTTAGGGTTTAGGGTTTTTAGGGTTTAGGGTATAGGGTTTAGGGTTAGCTTAGGGTTTAGGGTTAGTTTAAGGTTTATAGTTTAGGTTTAGGTTTAGGTTTAGGTTTTATTTAGTTTAGTTTAGTTTATTTTTGTTTAGGTTTAGGTTTATCTTATTTTTATTTTAAGTTTAGCTTTTTTTATTTATAATTTAGGTTTTCTTTTTTATTTATTTATAAGTTTCATTTTTAGGTTTATTTTTTAGGTTTAAGTTTTTTATTTTATTTATTTTAGGTTTATTTTATTTTTATTTTAGGATTAGTTTTTATTTTATTTAGGTTTTTTATGCTTTAGTTTACTTTAAGTTTTTAATTATTTTATTTTAGTTTAATTTTTTTCTTTTTTGGTTAAAGTTTAGGTTTAGATTTAGGTTTAAGTTTTAATTTAGATTTTATTTTATTTTGGTTTAAGTTATTTATTTTTTTAATTTTGAGTTTTATTTAGTTTAGGTTTAGGTTTTTAGCTTTTTAGGGTTTAGGGTTAGTTTAGGGTTTATAATTTAAGTTTTATGGTTTAGAGTTTAGGTTTAGGGATTAGGTTTTAGGGTTTAGGGTTTAGGGTTTAGAGTTTAAGGTTTAGGGTTTAGGTTTGAGGTTTAGGGTTCAGGTTTTAGTTTAGGGTTTAGGGTTTTATTTTTTCTAACTAAGAAGAAATTCAAATTCAACATTTCCTTTTTTTCAATTTCATCAACCAAGTAACACACCAAGTTTTGTAAGACATAAGCGACAACATTGATAATAAATGAGCATGCATAGAGCAAATCAAAAACCCTAGATAATTAGAACCGTCTCTACTATAAAGTCACATATCCATAAACAATAGATCGGATTAGCCATATTTTAGTTTTTCCAATTCCCATTAGAACCAAGCCGGCCTCTTGGGTAGCGGGATCCACAATCATATCCCCGATCTCTCCCTCCGCCACCACCATGGCTATAACCTCTATCGCTCCTCTCGCCACCATAACCACCATTGCTCTGACCACCGCCTCCATATCCACCAGCACTTCCAAATCCCCCACCACCACAGTGATAATCACCTCCTCCACCTTCGCCTACACTGCCATATTTAGACTAAGCCTGGTTGATGGTGATGTTCCTGTCGTTAAGGTTCTACCAATTTTTAGGGTTTAGGTTTAGGTTTAGGTTTATTAGGTTTAAGGGTTTCGATTTATTTTTTAAATTATTTAGTTACTTTATGTTTAGGTTTAGGTTTTGGGATTTAAGGTTTAGGGTTAAGGGTTTAGGGTTTATAGTTTTAGGGTTTATGATTTTAGAATCTAGGGTTTAGGGTTACAGTTTACACTTTAGGATTTATGGTTTAGTGTTTAGGCTTTAGAGTTAAGGGTTCTTAGGGTGTAGGGTTAGTTTAGGGTTTAGAGTTTAGGGTTTTGGGTTTGGGTTTAAGGGTTAGGGTTTAGGATTAAGGTTTAGGGTTAATTTAGGGTTTAGGGTTTAGGGTTTAGTGTTTAGGTTTGAGTTAGGTTTAGGGTTTTGGGTTTAGAGTTTAGATTTAAGTTTAGGGTTTAAGTTTTAGATTTAGGGTTTAAGGTTTTAGTTTAAGGTTTAGGGTTTACTTAAGTTTAGGGTTAGTTTTAGGTTTTAGGTTTAAGTTGAGCTTTTAAGGTTTAAAGTTTTGTATTTTTTTTTAGTAGAACAAATGGTTTAGGTTTAGGGTCTTAGAGTTTATGATTTAGGGTTTAGGGTTTAGGGTTTAGAGCTTGGGTTTAAAGTTTATGGTTTAGAGTTTAGTGTTTAGGGTTAGTTTAAAGTTTAGGGTTTAGGGTTTAGGGTTTCAATTTAGGGTTTAGGGTTTATGGTTTTAGGGTTTAGGTTTATTTTGGGTTTAGAGTTTAGGGTTTAGGGTTTAGGGTTTATGGTATAGGGTTATATGGTTTAGAGTTTAGGGTTTAGGGTTTAGGGTTTAGGGTTTGGGGTTGTAGGACTATTTAAGATTAGGGTTTAGTTTAGGCTTCAGTTTATTTAGGGTTTAGGGTTTTTAGCGTTTGGCGTATAAAGTTTAGGGTTAGCTTATGGTTTAAGGTTAGTTTAGGACTTAATGTTTAAGGTCAGTTTATGGTTTAGGTTTAGGTTTAGGCTTAGGTTTTATTTATTTTAGTTTAGCTTTAGGTTTATTTTATTTTTATTTTAGCTTTAGGATTTTTTTTTGTTTAGGGTTTAGGTTTTATTTTTAAGTTTATTTTTTAAGGTTTAAGTTTTTTATTTAGTTTTTATTTAATTTTATTTTAGGTTTTTATTTTGGTTTAGGTTTTAGTTTAGTTTTATTTTATTTTATTTTTTTATTTTATTTTACTTTAAATTATATTTATTTATTTTAATTTTAAGTTTCATTTAGTTTAGGTTTAGGTTTCTAAGTTTTTAGGGTTTAGGGTTTAGGGTTAGTTTAGGGTTTAGAGTTTACAGTTTAGGGCTCATGTTTTAGTTTGGGGTTTTGAGTTTTTTTTTTAACATAGATCAAATTCGGATTAAACATTTCTTCTTTTCGATTTTATCAACCAAGAAACAAACCAAGTTTTCTAAGACACTAGTGATAACATAGATAAAAAATGAGCATGCATAGAAGAAATCAAAAAGCCTAGATAACTAGAACTCTCTACTATAAAGATAGTTCCATAAATAGCATATCGAATCAGCTGTTCTTTAGGTTTTCCATTTCCCATCAGAACCACCCCAGCCTCTCGAGTAGCGGGATCCATCATCATATCCCTGATCTCTCTCTCTACCACCACCATGATTGTAACCTCTGTCACTCCTCCCCTCTCCATAACCACCATTGCTTTGGCCACCACCTCCATATCCACCAACACTTCCAAATCCCCCACCACCTGGCGATAACCACCGCCTCACCACACCTCCTTTCTAGATCTAGACTAAGTCAGTTGGCGATGTTCCGTTCTTGTTACAATTCTTAGGGTTCAAGGTTTAGATTTAGGGTTTAGGGTTTAGGGTTTATGGGTTTTAGGGTTTATGCTTTTAGGGTTTACGGTTTAGGGTTTAGGTTTAAGGTTTAGGGTTAAGGTTTAGGGTTCACGGTCTAGGGTTTATGATTATTTTTTAGGTTTAGGTTTTTTTAGTTTAGTTTTATCTTTATTTTATTTTTTAGGTTTAGGATTTATTTTTTATTGTTTGGTTTAGGTTTATGTTTTTATTATTATTATTTTTTTTGGTTTTGGTTTTAGGTTGTTATTTTAGGTTTATTTTAGATTTTAATTTTTACTTTAAGTTTAACTTTTTATTTTATTTTATTTTATTTAGTTTAGGTTTAAGTTTAGTTAATTTTAGGTATAAGTTTTATTTATTTTAGTTTAGGTTATTTTTAGTTTAGGTTTAGGTTTATTTTTTTTGTTTATTTTTTTTTTAGATTTAGGTTTTTTTTAGTTTAGGGTTTAGGGTTTTAGCATTTAGGGTATAAGGTTTAGGGTTAGCTTATGGTTTAAGGTTAGTTTAGGACTTAGCATTTAAGGTTAGTTTAGGGTTTAAGTTTAGGTTTAGGTTTAGGCTTAGGTTTTATTTATTTTAGTTTAGCTTTAGGTTTATTTTATTTTAATTTTAGCTTTAGGTTTTTTTTTTTGTTTAGGGTATTGGTTTTATTTTTCTTTATTTATATGTTTTAATTTTAATTTTATTTTTTAGGTTTAAGTATTTTATTTATTTTTTACTTTATTTTATTTTAGGTTTATTTTATTCTTATTTTAGGGTTAGTTTTTATTTTATTTAAGTTTTTTATTTTTTAGTTTAGTTTAGTTTAGGTTTTATTTTATTTTATTTTAGTTTAGTTTTTATTTTTATTTTATTATCATTTTAGGTTTAAGTTTAGGTTTTGGTTTTGGTTTAGGTTTTAGTTTAGGTTTTTATTTTATTTTATTTTTTTATTTTATTTTGCTTTAAGTTGTATTTATTTATTTTAATTTTAAGTTTCATTTTGTTTAGGTTTAGGTTTCTAGGTTTTTAGGGTTTAGGGTTTAGGGTTTAGGGTTTAGGGTTTGGGCTTTAGGGTTTTGGGTTTAGGGTTTACGGTTTAGAGTTCAGGTTTAAGTTTGGGGTTTAGGGTTTTATTTTTTTTAACAGAAATTAAATTCAGATTATACATTTCTTCATTTTGATTTCATCAACCAAGTAACAAACCAAGTTTTCTACGACACAAGTGACAACATAGATAAAAAAATGAGCATAGAAGAGATCAAAAAGCCTAGATAACTAGAACTATTTCTACTATAAAGACACAGTTCCATAAACAACAGATCGAATCGGCCGTTCTTTAGGTTTTCCATTTCCCATCAGAACCACCCCAGCCTCTCGAGTAGCGGGATCCATCATAATATCCACAATCTCTCCCTCTACCACCACCAGTTGTAACCTCTGCTCTCCTCCAGCCCCTCCATAACCCACTCGACCACCACCTCCATATCCACCAGCACTTCCAAATACCCCACCACCACAGTGCTAACCATCGCCTCCACCCCCACCTTCACTATTAGATCTAGACTAAGTCTCGTTGATGGTCATGTTCTTGCCTTTACGATTCTGCTAATTATTAGGGATCAAGTTTAGATTTAGGGTTTAGGGTTTAGGGTTTTAGGTTTATGCTTTTAGGGTTTAGGGTTTAGGGTTAAGGTTTAAGGTTTAGGGTTAAGGTTTAGGGTTCAAGATTTAGGGTTTATGCTTTTTTTTTAGGTTTAGGTTTTTTAGTTCAGTTTTATTTTTATTTTATTTTTTAGGTTTAGGATTTATTTTTTATTGTTAGGTTTAGGTTTATATTTTTATTTTATTTTTTTGTTTTGGTTTTAAGTTATTATTTCAGTTTTATTTTTAGATTTTGTTTTCAAGTTTAAGTTTAGCTTTTTATTTTATTTTATTTTGTTTAGTTTAGGTTTAGTTTAGGTCTAAGTTTAGTTGATTTTAGGTTTAGGTTTTATTTATTTTAGTTTAGGTTATTTTTAGTTTAGGTTTAAGTTTATTTTATTTTGTTTATTGTTTTTTTAGATTTAGGTTTTTTTTAGTTTAGGGTTTAGGTGTTATTTTTATTTATTTTTTAGGTTTATCTTTTTGGTTTTTATTTAGTTTTTATTTTATTTTACCTTAGGTTTATTTTATTTTTATTTTAGGTTTAGTTTTTATTTTATTTAGGTTTTTATTTTTATGTTTATTTTATTTTTTTAGTTTAGGCTTAGGTTTTGGTTTAGGTTTAGGTTTTAGTTTAGTTTTTTATTTTAATTTATTTTATTTTTTATTTAGGTTTAGGTTTTTAGGGTTTAATGTTTAGGATTTATGGTTTAGGGTTTAGGGTTTAAGGTTTAGGGTTTAGAGTTTAGCAGTTAAGATTTTTAGATTTTAGGGTTTAGGGTTTAGGTTTTAGGTTTAGTGTTTAGGTTTTAGTTTAGGGTTTAGGGTTTCGGGTTTAGGGTTGAAGGTTTAAGGTTTAAGGTTTTCCTTTTCTCATTTTTAGCAACCAAGTAGCACACTAAGATTTCTAGGACATAGGCGATGACATAGATCAAAAATGAGAACGCATAGAGGAAATAAAAAACCCTATATAACTAGAACCATCTCTACTGTCAATAATCAGCTCTGTAAGCAGCAGATTGGATCGACCATTCTTCAGTTTCTTGAATTCCCATTAGAACCACCCTGGCCTCTGGAGTAGTAGGATCCACCATCCTATCATAATCTCCCTCACCACCACCACGCTCGTAAGCTCCTGCCTCCACCCCTGCTTGCTTCAACCACCACCTCCATATCCACACCTCCATAGCCCCACCACCCTTTGTGATAGCCGCCTCCACCTTTGCCTCCATGATCTAAGGCGAGCCCGGTTGACGGTGTTATTCCTACCATCAAGGTTATGCCCATTCTTAGGGTTTAGGTTTATTTTTTTATTTATTTAGTTACTTTAGGTTTAAGTTTAAAGTTTAGGGTTTAGAGTTTAGTGTTAATGGTTAGGCTTTATGGTTTAGGATTTATGGTTTAGCATTTAGGGTCTTAGGGTTTAAGGTTTTAGGGTTTAAGATTTAGGGTTAGAGTTTAGGGTTTAGGGTTTAGGGTTAGGGTTTTTAGGGTTTTTATGGTTAATTTAGCATTTAGGGTTAAAGGTTTATGGTTTTGTAGGATTTAGGGTTTAAGGTTTAGTGTTTAGGGTTTAGGGTTTACGGTTTAGGCTTTAGGGTTATAGGTTGTAGGTTTAGGGTTTAGGGTTTATGGTATAGGGTTTTTTAGGGTTTATGGTTGTAGGTTTAGGGTTTAGGGTTGTAGGATTAGGGTTTAGGGTTTAGGATATAGGGTTTAGGGTTTTTAGGGTTTAGGATTTAGGGTTTAGAGTATAGAGTTTATCTTTTAAAATAAGTAAACTGATAGGTTTTGGTTTATTTAGTTTATTTTATTTTTATTTTTATTTAGGTTTATTTTTCATTTAGTTTAGTTTATTTAATTTAGTTTAGGTTTTTTATTTTAGTTTATTTTTTAGGTTTAGGTTGAGGTTTATTTCTTAGTTTAGTTTTATTTTTATTTTATTTGTTTATTTTAGGTTTTATTTTTTATTTTTTAGATTTAGGTTTAGATTTTTAGGGTTTAATGTTTAATATTTAGGATTTAGGGTTTGGGTTTAGGGTTTAGGGTTTATAATTTGAAGCACTTACCTATGTAGGAAGTATTGAATGATTTCAATATAATTAATAATTGATACCATCCAATGAACTTTTTTTTAAATTATAGGGTTATATGTTTATGGTTTAGGGTTTATGTTTTAAGGTTAGGGTTCAGGTTTTAGTTTAGGGTTTAGGGTTTAAGGTTTTTTTAGGTTTCGAGGTTGTAGGTTTAAGATTATAGGTTTAGTGTTATAGGTTTAGGGTTAGTTTTAGGTTTAGGTTTTTATTTAGTTTTTATTTCATATTAGGTTTATTTTATTTTTATTTTACATTTAGTTTTTATTTTATATAGGTTTTCTATTCTTAAGTTTATTTTATTAATTTAATTTAGTTTAGGTTATTATTTATTTTGATTTATTTTTATTAATTTATTTTATTTTATTTTAAGTTTAGGTTTAGGTTTTAGTTTACATTTTTATTTTATTTTTCATTTTATTTTATTTAGGTTTAAGTTTTTTTATTTATTATATTTTTAGGTTTTACTTAATTTATGTGTATGTTTTTAGGTTTTAGGGTTTAGGGTTTAGGGTTTAGTGTTTTTGGGTTTTGGGTTTTAGTATTTATGGTTTAGGGTTTAGGGATTTAGGGATTTAGGGTTTAGGTTTTAGGGTTTAGGGTTTTTAGGGTTTTAGGGTTTAGGGTTTAGGGTTTAGGGTTTAGGGTTTGAAGCACTAACCTATTTAGGAAGTATTGAGTGATTTCAATATAATTGATAATTGATACCGTCCAATGTATTTTATTTTTTAAGTATAGGGTTATAGGTTTAGGGTTTAGGGCTTAAGGTTTATGGTTTAGGGTTTTGGATTTAGGGTTTAGGATTTAAGGTTTAGGGTTTAGGTTTGAGGTTTTAGGTTTAGGGTTCAGGTTTTAGTTTAGGGTTTAGGATTTTTTAGGGTTTAGGGTTTAGGGTTGTAGGTTTAGTGTTGTAGGTTTAGGATTAGTTTTAGGTTTATTTTTTCTACTTTACATTTAGTTTTTATTTTATTTTGGGTTTTTTATTCTTAGGTTTATTTTATTTTTTAGTTTGGTTTATGATATTTTTTATTTTATTTTAGTTTAACTTTATTTGTTTATTTTATTTTATTTTTAGGGTTAGGTTTAGGTTTTAGTTTACATTTTAATTTAATTTTTTTATTTTATTTTATTTAGCTTAAGGTTTTTTATTTATGTCATTTTTAGGTTTTACTTAGTTTCGATTTATGTTTTTAGGTTTTTAGGGTTTAGGGTTTAGGCTTTAAGGTTTAGGGTTTAGGGTTTTGGGGTTTAGGATTTTAGTGTTTAGGGTTTAGGGTGAGGGTTTAGGGTTTAGTGTTTAGGGTTTAGGCTTTAGGGTTTAGGGTTTTTAGGGTTTAGGGTTTAGGTTTATGGTATTTTTTTAATTAAGTAAACCCATAAGTTTAAGTTTATTTAGTTTATTTTTTATTTATTTTAGTTTATTTTATTATTTTATTTTTTTAGAATTATTTTTATTTTATTTAGTTTAGATTATTCTTTTTAGTTTAGGTTTTTTATTTTAGTTTATTTTTTTAGGTTTAGGTTTAAATTTATGTTTTTCTTAGTTTAGTCTTATTTTAATTTTAATTTTTATGTTTAGGTTCTATTTTTTATTTTTAGGTTTAGGTTTAGGTTTTTATTTTATTTTTTTAGGTTTAGATTTTAGGTTTTTATTTTAGGTTTATTTTTTAGTTTATGTTTATTTTAATGTATTTATTTTATTTAGTTTAAGGTTTTGGTTTAATTTACTCTAGGTTAAGGTTTAGGTTCTATTTATTTTTGTTTAGTTTATTTTAGTTTAGGTTTAGATATCTTTTATTTTGTTTATTTTAGGTTCAGGTTTATTTTTAGTTTAAGGTTTATGTATTATTTTTTATTTATCTTTAGGTTTTATTTTTAGGTTTATTTTTTCGGTTTGAGTTTTTTTAGTTTTTATTTTATTTTATTTTTGGTATATTTTATTTTTATTTTACGTTTAGTTTTTAGTTTCCTTAAGTTTTTTATTTTTTAGTTTAGTTTAGTATTTAGTTCTTATTTTATTTTATTTTTAGGTTTAGGTTTAGGTTTAGGTTTTAGTTTAGGTTTTTTTTTATTTTATTTAGGTTTAGGTTGTTTTATTTATTTTACTTTTAGGTTTTATTTAGTTTAGGTTTAGGATTTTATATTTTTAGGGTTTAGGGTTTAGGGTTTAGTGTTGTAGGTTTTAGGGTTTAATGTTTAGGGTTTAATGTTTAGGGTTTAGGGTTTTAGGGTTTAAAGTTTAGGGTTTAGGGTTTAGGGTTTGGGGTTGTAGGTTTAGGGTTTAGATTTTAGGGTTTAGGGTTAGTTTTAGGGTTTAGCATTTATGGTTGAGGTTTAGTTTTTTTTTCAGGTTTCAATTTTATTTTTTATTTTTAGGTTTAGGTATAGGCTTTTATCTTATTTTTTTTAGTTTATACTTTAGGTTTTTCTTTTAAGTTTTTTTTTTAGGTTTTATTTTTTAGTTTAGGTTTAGGCTTATTTTTAGTTTATTTTATTTTATTTAGTTTATGGTTTAGGGTTTAATGTTTAAGCTTTAGGGTTAGGGTTAGGGTTTATGATTTAGGGTGTGCTTAGGGTTCAGGGTTTAGGGTTTATGGTTTTTTAGGGTTTAGGGTTTAGGGTTAGTTTTAGGGTTTAGGGTTTAGGGTTTAGGATTTAGGATTTAGGGTTTAGCATTTTTTAATTAAGTAAACCGATAGGTTTAGGTTTATTTAGTTTATTTTTTATTTATTTTAGTTTATTTTATTTTTTATTTTTATTTAGTTTAATTTATTTATTTTAGGTTTATTTATTTTAGTTTATCTTTTTTATTTAAGTGTATTTTTTATGTTTAGGTTTATATTTATTTATTTAGTTTATTTTTATTTTTATTACTATTTTTAGGTGTAAGTTTTGTTTTTCTATTATTAAGTATAGGTTTGGGTTTTATTTTATTATTTTAGGTTTAAGTTTTAGGTTTTATTTTAGGTTTATTTTTAGGTATTATTTTTAGTTTAGGTTTATTTTTACTTTATTTTATTTTATTTATTTTAGGGTTTAGGTTTAAATTATTTTAGCTTTAGGTTTAGGTTCTATTTTTTTAGTTTAGTTTATTTTAGTTTAGGTTTAGGTTTATTTTATTTTGTTTATTTTAGGTTTAGGTTTCTTTTTAGTTTAATGTTTAGGTTTTTTTTTAGGTTAATTTTTTAGGTTTAGGTTTTTATTTAGTTATTATTTTATTTGTTTAGGTTTATTTTATTTTCATTTTTCATTTAGTTTTTATTCTATTTACATTTTTTATTTTTAAGTTTATTTTATTTTTAGTTTAGTTTAGGTTTTTATTTATTTTATTTTATTTAATTTTAGGTTTTTGTTTAGGTTTAGGTTTTAGATTAATTTTTTATTTTGTTATATTTTATTTAGGATTAGGTGTTTTTATTTATTTTATATTTAGGTCTTATTTAGTTTAAATTTAGGTTTTTAAGTTTTTAGGATTTAGGGTATAGGGCATTGGATTTAGGGTTTAGGGTTTGGGGTTTAGGGTTTAAGATTTAGTTTTATAGGTTTTAGGGTTTAGTGTTTAGGGTTTAGGGTTCAGGTTTTAGGGTTCTACGGTTTATGGTTTAGGGTTTAGGATTTAGGGTTTAGGGTTTTAGGGTTTTAGTGTTTAGGGTTTATGGTTTAGGGTTGTAGGTTTAGAGTTTAGAGTTTATGATTTAAGGTTAGTTTTAGGGTTTAGGGTTTAAGGTTAGGTTTTTTTATTTTTTTAAAATTAAGTAAATTGGTAGGTTTAGGTTTATTTATTTTATTTTTTATGTTTATTTAGTTTAGTTTATTTATTTTAGGTTTTTTTATTTTAGATTATGTTTTTATTTTAGTTTATTTTTTAGGTTTATGTTTAGGTTTAGCTTTATTTTTTATTTTAGTTTTATTATTTATATTTAGGTTTAGTTTTAGATTTTTATCTTACTATTTTAAGTTTAGGTTATATTTTTTATTTTAGGTTTAGGTTTATTTTTAGTTTATTTTAATTTATTTAATTTAGGTTTAGGATTTATTTATTTTATTTTAGTTTAGTTTAGTTTAGGTTTAGGTTTATTTTTTTTATTTTAAGTTTAAGATTTAGGTTTAATTTTTTATTTAATTTTAGGTTAGTTTTTATTATATTTAGGTTTTAAATTTTTTAGTTTAGTTTAGGTTTTTATTTATTTTATTTTAGTTTAGTTTTTATTTATTTATTTTATTTTCTTTTTAGGTTTAGGTTTTAGTTTATATTTTTATTTTATTTTATTTTATTTTATTTTGGTTTAGATTTTTTATTTATTTATTTCTAGGTTTTATTTAGTTCAAGTTTTGGTTTTAGCTATTTATGGTTTAGGGTTTTTTTATGGTTTAGGGTTTAGGGATTAGGTTTAGGGTTTATGTTTTATGATTTAGGGATTAATGTTTAGGGTTTAAGGTTTTAGGGTTTAGTGTTTAGGATTTAGGGTTTAGAGTTTATAATTTTTACGGTTTAGGTTGAGGGTTAGGGTTTAGGTTTTAGGATTTAGGTTTTAGGTTTAGGATTCAGGATTTAGTTCATAGTTTAGGATTTTTGGTTTTTTTTTAACAGGGAACAAATTCAAATTAAACATTTATTCTTTATTTATTTAGTTTATTTTTTATTTTTTTTAGTTTATTTTATTTTTTATTTATTTTAGTTTATTTTATTTTTTATTTTTGTTTATGATTATTTTTTTATTTAATGTACTTTATTTATTTTAGGTTTATTTATTTTAGTTTATTTTTTAGGTTTAGGTTTATGTTTAGGTTTAGGTTTATTTTTTGGTTGAGATTTATTTTTATTTTATTTTTTAAGTTTAAAATTTTTTTTTCTAATTTTAGGTTTAGGTTTAGGTTTTTATTTTATTATATTGAGATTAGGTTTTAGGTTTTTATTTTAGGTTTACTTTTAAGTTTTATTTTTTAGTTTAGGTTTAGGTTTATTTTTAGTTTATTTAATTATATTTAATTTGGGTTTAGGTTTAGTTTATTTTAGGTTTAGGTTTTATTTATTTTAGTATAGTTTCTTTTATTTTAGGTTTAGGTTTATTTTATTTTGTTTATTTTAGTTTTAGGCTTTTTCTGTAGTTTAGGGTTTAAGTTTTATTTTTTATTTCTTTTTAGGTTTTATTTTTAGGGCTTAGGGTTTACGGTTTTAGGGTTTAGGGTTTTCCGGTTTAGGGTTTAGGATTTAGGGTTTAGGGTATAGGGTTTAGAATTTAAGGTGAAGGCATTAAGGGGTTTTTTAAAAAAAAATTAAGTAAACCGGTATGTTTAAGTTTATTTAGTTTATTTTATTTATTTATTTTATTTTATTTTATTTTATTTTATTTATTTAGGTTTATTTTTTATTTTTACTTAGTTTAGTTTAGTTATTTTAGGTTTTATTTTAATTTATTTTTTAGGATTTGGTTTATATTTTAGTTGAGTTTTATTTTATTTTATTTTTTATATTTTTAGGGTTTTGGGTTTATGGTTTTAGGATTTAGGGATTTAGTGTTTAAGATTTAGAGTTGGGCATTAGGGATTGTGGTTTAAGGGTTAGTGTTTAGGCAATATAGTTTAAGGTTTTTAGGGTTTAGGGTTTAGGGTTTTATAATTTGAAGCTTTATTTAGGATGTATTAAATGATTTTAATATAATTGATAATATTATCAAATGTATTTTTTTTAAAAGTATAGGGTTATAGGTTTAGGGATTAGGGTTTAGGGTTTAGGATTTTTTAGGGTTTAGGGTTTAGGGCTGTAGTTGTAGTGTTGTGAGTTTAGGGTTAATTTTACATTTAGGTTTTTATTTAGTTTTTATTTTATTTTATTTTATTTTAAGTTTAGTTTATTTTTGTTTTTCATTTTATTTTTATTTTATTTAGGTTTTTTGTTCTCAAGTTTATTTTATATTTTAGTTTAGTTTAAGTTATTATTTATTTTATTTTAGTTTATTTTTATTAGTTTATTTTATTTTATTTTTAGGTTTAGGTTGATGTTTTAGTTTACATTTTTATTTTATTTTTTATTTTATTTTATTTAGGTTTAGGTTTTTTTATTTATTTTATTTGTAGGTTTTACTTTGTTTAGGTTTAAGTTTTTAGGTTTTTAGTGTTTAAGGTTTAGAGTTTGGGGTTTACAGTTTAGGGTTTAGGGTTTTAAGTTTAAGGTTTAGGGTTAGGGTTTAGGGTTTAGGGTTTAGGGTTTATTATTTAGGCTTTAGGGTTTATGGTTAATAATTTCAAGCACTAACCTATTTAGGAAGTATTGAATGATTTTAATATAATTGATAATTGATACCGTCCAAGGTATTTTTTTTAAAGTATAGGGTTATAGGTTTAGGGTTTAGGGTTTAGGGTTTATGGTTATGATTTAGGATTTAGGTTTTAGGTTTAAAATTCAAGTTTGCTTGGGGTTTAGGGTTTAGGGTATATGGTTTTTTAGGGTTTAGGGTTTAGGGTCGAGGGTTATAGGTTTATGGTTAGTTTTAGGTTTAGGTTTTTATTTAGTTTTTATTATATTTTATTTTAGGTTTTTTATTTTTATTAAACATTTAATTTTTATTTTATTTAGGCTTTTTATTCCTAGGTTTATTTTATTTTTTTAATTTAGTTTAGGTTATTATTTATTTTATTTTAGTTTATTCTTATTAGTTTATTTTATTTTATTTTTAGGGTTAAGTTTTAGTTTACATTTTTTATTTTATTTTTTTATTTTATTTTATTTAGATTTAGGTTTTTTAATTTATTTTCTTTTTAGGTTTTTTTAATTTATTTTCTTTTTAGGTTTTACTTAGTTTATGTTTAAGTTTTTAAGCTTTTCGGGTTTAGTTTTTAGGGTTTAGGGTTTTAGTGTTTAGAGTTTTAGGGTTTAGGATTTAGGGTTAGGGTTAGGGTTTAAAGTTTAGGGTTTAGTGTTTAGGCTTTAGGGTTTTGGGTTTTGCATTTAGGGTTTTTTAGGGTTTTAATGTTTATGGTTGTAGGTTTTGGGTTACTTTTTGGATTTAGGGTTTAGGGTTTAGCATTTAGTATTTAGGGATTAGGGTTTTGGGTCATTTTTGATTAAGTAAACCAAAAGGTTTAGGTTTATTTACTTTATTTTTTATTTATTTTATTTTATTTAAATGTTTATTTTGGTTTATTTTTTATTTTAACATTATTTTGTTTATCTATTTTAGGTTTATTTATTATAGTTTAGGTTTTTTTAATTTATTTTTTTGGTTTAGGTTTAGGTTTTTTTATTATTTTAGTTTAGTTTTATTTTATTTTATTTTTATTTTTAGGTTCAGGTTTTATTTTTTATTTTTAAGTTTAAGCTTAGGTTTTTATTTTATTTGTTAGGTTTAGCTTTTAGGTTTTTATTTTAAGTTTATTTTTAGGTTTTATTTTTTAATTTATATTTATTTTATTTTATTTATTTTTCTTAGTTTAAGGTTTATGTTTGTTTATTTTAGGTTTAGGTTTAGGTTCTATGTATTTTAGTTTAGTTTATTTTAGTTTAGGTTTCTTGTATTTTGTTTATTTTAGGTTTAGGGTTTATGTTTTATTTTTTTTATTTATTTTTAGGTTTATTTTTTTAGGTTTAGGTTTTTATTTAGTTTTTATTTTATTTTATTTTAGGTATATTTAATTTTTATTTTACGTTTAGTTATTATTTTCTTTAGGTTTTTTATTTTTAGGTTTATTTTATTTTATATAGTTTAGTTTAGGTTTTTTTTATTTTTTAGTTTATCTTTTATTATTATTATTTTTTTGAGGTTTAGGTTTTTATTTTATTTTATTTATTTTATATTATTTAGGTTTAGGTTTATTTATTTATTTTATTTTTAGGTTTTGTTTAGTTTAGGTTTTGGTTTAGGGTTTAGGGTTTAGGGTTTGGGTTGAGGGTTTAGGTTTTAGGGTTGTAGGTTTTAGGGCTTAGTGTTTAGGGTTCGCGGTTTAGGGTTTTAGTGTTTACAATTTAGGGTTTAGGATTTTAGGGTTTAGGATTTAGGGTTTAGGGTTAGGGTTTTTATTTATTTATTTATTATTATTATTTTTTAAATTAAATAAACTAGTATGTTTATGTTTATTTAGTATATTTTTATGGTTTCTTTATTTTTTGTTGTGATTTAGGTTTATTTATATTTTTATTTAATTAGTTTATTTATTTAGGTTTATTTATTTTAGTTTATGTTTTTTTAATTTTAGTTTATTTTTTATGTTTAGGTTTAGGTTTATGTTTATTTTTTAGCTTAGTTTTAATTTTATTTTATTTTTGGGTATCGATTTTATTTTTAATTTTTAGGATTAGGTTTAGATTTTAATTTTATTTTTTTTATGATTAGGTTTTAGGTTTATTTTATAATTTAGGTTTAGGTTTATTTTTAGTTTATTTTATTTTATTTAGTTTAGGTTTAGGTTTTAGTTTAGTTATTTTAGGTTTAGGTTTATGGTTTTTTTTTTTAGTTTAGGGTTTCAATTTTAATTTTTTATTTATTTTTAGGTTTAGGGTTTAGGTTAGGTTTTTCTTTAGTTTTTATTATATTTTATTTTAAGTTTCTTTTATTTTTATTTTAGGTTTAGCATTTATTTTATTTAGGTTTTTAATTTTTTTAGTTTAGTTAAGGTTTTTATTTATTTGTTTTAGTTTAGTTTTAATTTTTTATTTTATTTTCTTTTTTAGGATTAAGTTTAAGTTTAGGTTCAGGTTTTAGTTTATGTTTTTATTTTATTTTATTTATTTATTTATTTTGGTTTATATTTATTATTTATTTATTTATTTTATGTTTCATTTAATTTTAGTTTAGGTTTAGGTTTAGGGTTTGGGTGTTTAGGGTTCTGGGTTTAAGGGTTTAGGGTTTAGGGTTCTGATTAGTTTTATGGTTTAGGTTTAGGATTTTGTATTTCAGGTATGTGGTTTGTGGG
Organism: Cymbidium sinense; assembly: GCA_021442155.1. Lineage (NCBI taxonomy): Eukaryota > Viridiplantae > Streptophyta > Magnoliopsida > Asparagales > Orchidaceae > Cymbidium > Cymbidium sinense. Next base: position 5,709,198 of record CM038225.1, on the reverse strand, counting down.
TTTAGGGTTTAGGCTTTAGGGTTTAGGATTTAGGGTTTAGGGTTTAGGATTTTTAGGGTTTAGGATTTAGGTTTAGGATTTTGGTTTTAGGTTGAGGGTTCAGGTTTTAATATAGAATTTAGTTTTTTTGGTTTTTTTATGAGAGAACAAATTCAGATTCAACTTTTCTTCTTTTGTTTAATTAATTAATTAAATTATTTTATTTTAATTTTTTATTTATGCATATTTTGATTTAATTAATTTATTTATTTTAGGTTTATTTATTTTAGTTTAAGTTTTTTATTTTAGTTTGTTTTTTAAGTTTAGGTTTAGGTTTAATTTTTATTTGAATTTTTTTTTTTTTTTTTTTTAGGTTTATGATTTATTTTTTACGTTTAGGTTTTGGTTTAGGGTTTTATTTTATTTTTTTTTGTTTAGGTTATAGGTTTTTATTTGAGGTTTATTTTTAGGTTTTATTTTTTAGTTTAGGTTTTGTTTTATTTTTAGTTTATTTTGTTTTATTTTGTTTAGGGTTTAGGTTTAGTTTTTTTTAGTTTTAGGTTTAGGTTTTATTTATTTTAGTTTAGTTTATTTTAGTTTAGGTTTAGGTTTATTTTATTTTGTTTATTTTAGGTTTAGGTTTTTTTTAGGGTTTAGGTTTTATTTTTTATTTATTTTAGGTTTTATTTTTGGTATATTATTTATGTTTAAGTTTTTATTTTAATTTATTTTAGTTTATCTTATTTTTATTTTTGGCTAAGTTTTTATTTTATTTAGGTTTTGTTTTTTTAGTTTATTTTAGGTTTTTATTTATTTTATATTAGTTTAATTTTTATTTTTTATTTTGTTTTCTTTTTAGGTTTAGGTTTAAGTTTAGGTTTTAGTTCATGTTTTTATTTTATTTTTGTTTAGATTTTATTTATTTATTTCATTTTTAGGTTTTATTTAGTTTAGGTTTAGATTTTTAGCTTTTTGGGGTTTAGGGTTTAGGTTTTAGGGCTTAGGGTTTAGGATTTTAGGATTTAGGGTTTAGGATTTACGGTTTAGTTTTTTGGGTTATTAGGAATTTGGGTTTAGGGATTAGGGTTTAGGCTTTAGGTTTAGGGTTCATGTTTTAGTTTAGGCTTTAAGGTTTTTGGCTTTTTTTTGCAGAGAAGAAATTCATATTCAACATTTGTTCTTTTGTTTGTTTACTTTATTTAGCTTATTTTTTATTTATTTTAGCTTATTTTATTTTTTTAATTCTTATTTATGTTTATTTTTTATTTTTATTTAGTTTAGTTTATTTATTTTAAGTTGATTTATTTTAGTTTAGGTATTTTATTTTAGTTTATTTTTTAGGTTTAGGTTTAGGTTTAGGTTTGTTTTTTTTGTTGAGTTTTATTTTTATTTTATTTTTTAGGTTTAGGTTTTATTTTTTATTTTTAGGCTTAAGTTTAGTTTTTATTTTAATTTTTAGGTTTTTATTTTAGGTTTATTTTTTGGTTTAGCATTAGCTTTATTTTTAGTTTATTTTATTTTATTTAGTATTGGTTTAGCAGGTTTAGTTTATTTTAGGATTTTTAGGATTTTTTATTTTAGTTTCATTTATTGTAGTTTAGGCTTAGGTTTATTTTGTTTATTTTTATATTCTATGTTTATGTTTTTTTAGTTTAGGGTTAGGTTTTATTTTTTATTTATTGTTAGGTTTTATTTTATGGTTTATTTTTTATGTTTAGGTTTTTATTTGATTTTATTTTAGGTTTATTTTATTTTTATTTTATGTTTAGTTTTTATTTTATTTAAGTTTTTTATTCTTAAGTTTATTTTATTTTTTTAGTTTATTTTAGGTTTTTATTTATTTTATTTTAGTTTATTTTTATTAGTTTAATATATTTTATATTTTAGGTTTAGGTTTACATTTTAGTTTAGGTTTTTATTTTACTTTATTATTTTACTTTATTTAGGTATAAGTTTTTTATATTTATATTTATATGTTTTATTTAGTTTAGGTTTATGTTTTAGGTTTGAGGGGTTCTGAGAGTTTAGGGTTTATGGTTTAGTGGTTAGGTTTAGGTTTAGGGTTTAGGTTTAGGGTTTAGGGTAGGTTTAAGGTTTAGTGTTTAGAGCTTTAAGTTTAGTTTTAGGGTTTAGTGGTTTTAGGGTTTGGGTTTTAAGGTTTAAGGTTGGTGTATGGGGGTTTAGTTTAGGGTTAGGTGGGGTTTAGGAGTTTAGGGATTTAGGGTTGAGTTTAGGGTTTAGGTTGGTTTAGGGGTTAATTTTATGGTTTAGGGTTTAGTTTAGGATTTAGGCCAAAGGGTATAGGGTTTAGGGTTTTATTTTAAAAAAAAATGGTGGTTTATTTAGTTTATTTTTTATTTATTTTAGTTTATTTTATTTATTTTATTTTTATTTAGGTTAATTTTTTAATTTTATTTAGTTTAGTTTATTTACTTTAGGTTTATTTATTTTAGTTTAGGTTTTCATTTTAGTTTAAATTTTAGATTTAGGTTTAGGTTTATGTTTATTTATTTGTTTTATTTTATTTTGTTTATTTTTTAGATTTAGGTTTTATTTTTTATTTTTAGGTTCATGTTTAGGTTTTTATTTTATTTTTTTAGGTTTAGGTTTTAGGTTTTTATTTTAGGTTTATTTTTAGGTTTTATTTTTTAGTTTAGCTTTAGCTTTATTTTTAGTTTATTTTATTTTATTTAGTTTAAGTTTAGGTTTAAGTTTAGTTTCTTTAAGGATTAGGTTATGTTTTATTTATTTTTGTTTAGTTTGTTGAAGTTTAGGTTTAAGTTTATCTTATTTTGTTTATTTTTTTATTTTATTTTTAGTGTTTTTTTAGTTTAGGGTTTTGGTTTTATTTTTTATTTATTTCTAGGTTTTATTTTAAGGTTTATTTTTTACTTTTAGGTTTTATTTATTTTAATTTATTTTAAGTTTATTTTATTTTATTTTACTATAGTTTTCATTTTATTTTGGTTTTTATTCTTAGGTTTATTTTAGTTTAGTTTAGGTTTTTTTATTTATTTTATTTAGTTTATTTTATTAGTTTATTTATTTTATTTTAGGTTTAGGTTTAAGTTTTAGTTTAGATTTTATTTTATTTTATTATTTTATTTTATTTAGGTTTAGGTTTATTTATTTATTTTATTTTAGGGTTTTAGGGTTTAAAGTTTAGAGTTTAGGGTTTGGTTTAATGTTATATTTATGGTTTAGGTTTAGGTTTTTAGGGTTTTAGTTTAGGGTTTAGGGGTTTAGGTTTAGTTAGGGTTTAAGGTTTATGGTTTGGGTTTGGATTTAGGTTAGGATTTAGGTTTAGTTAGTTTATAGTTTAGGTTTAGTATTTAGGTTTAGGTTATGTTTTTAAATTGTAAATCGATAACTTTATATTTATTTAGTTTATTTTATTTTTATTTTAGTATATTTTGTTTTATTTAGTTTATTTATTTTAGGTTTATTTATTTTAGTTTTGGTTTCTTATTTTAGGTTTAGGTTTATGTTTATTTTTAGTTTATTTTTTTTTATTTAATTTTTTATGTTTAGGTTTTATTTTTTATTTTAAGGTTTTTGCTTACATTTTTATTTTATGTTTTTTGATTTAGTATTTTAGGTTTATTTTTAGGTTTTTTTTTGTTTGTTTAGGTTTAGGTTTTTTTTACTTTATTTTAGGTTTGGTTTTTTTAGTTTAAGGTTTAGATTTTATTTATTATTTATTTTTAGTTTTATTTTTTTTAGGTTTAGGTTTATATTTAGTTTTTATTTTATTTTAGGTTTTCTGTCACGAACCTTCAAGATCTTTGATGGCAGTGATAACCCAAAATAACACATTACGCACTTTAGAGCCTGTTGTTCCAACACTAAGGAAGGTTTACTAGTTGCAAAGGACAACTCAGCGAGGGTGAGAGCCCAGCATGCTTGCCCGGAATAGTCCAGTAGCATAGCCACCGTCTGAGTCCAGTACTCCCTTCACTGATGGAGCTACCATCTCTTCTGCTAGCTTCTCTTCTACCAATAGGAGCATTGTATCTGCTGATAAGGGCACTAAATCCCTTACTCCACTTACTTTACTTGATTTTTATCATGTACCCCCACCCAAAATGAAATTAATGAAGAAAGCTGATTCTACTTATATATTGTCTACTTCTGATTCTTTTGATTTCATTTTTATTGAAAGCTCTCTGAGTTTAAATAAAAATAATTGCTCTAGTAGTAACGATCCTTTCCTTTCTGATTCAGAGTCAGACTATACTTCTCTAAATCAATTGGGTTCACCTCTTGAGATTGACTTGGAGTCAACTGACTATGGAGATCCCATAAGGATTCAATTTAACATGAAAAGTTGATTTCACTTGAAGTAGTTTAATTGATTTGACAAATTTAATTTGTGTTTTCTTTTGTTTCATTTGATTACACTTAGCAAGTGTTATATTGAGAGGAAAAGAGGATTGCCCTCTTTCATCCCTACCTTTAGTCACTTTCTAAAGTATATTAATTTGATTTAGTTCTCTTTAGTGAATGGCTTATTAAATGATTTAATTAATCCTAAGTTTAGGTTCACTTTAAATAATCCTATTCAAAATGAAAGGCATCTTAAGATTAATTTAATTCAATTACTACCACATGACATATATTAAATCAGTCCTTTCCATCACATGTAACATGCATATGATTTAATCTTAAGTGTCTCTATACATGCAACATATTTTAACACACTTAAATGATGAATGTATATATATGTTTAAAATTTATATTTTATTTGATTGAATTATTTAAACATATTAATTTAAAACTTTATTCAAATTCTTAAACAAAAAGGACATAAGAATAAATTAAATAGGCATGTGCTATTGTTAAACCAGGGAAGTAAGGTAATCAAATGACCTCCTTGGAGCTAGCTAAAGCCTTGTATTCTCAGGATGTCAAGACTATATACCCATTGGCATTCAAACATATGTAAATTCGTATACATGAACATAGGAAGTAAGCTCCAAATCATATGGCTATTTAATTCAACCACTTAGCCAATTATGAATGCATGTAATTTTAATGTAAAATGGAATTTTCATTCACTAATCACATATACATATACATGTACAAAGATATAGGCAAGTATGTGTCTTTGTTAAATCGAGAAAGTGAGGTAATCAAATGACCTCCTTGGGGCTAACTAAAGCCTCATTCCGGGATGTTTAGACTGTATACTTGCTTTTCTTGGACACACATGGATGTATACATAAATAAGGGAAATAAAACCATGCAAAGATTATATATTTTTTGATTTAATCATTTATATATATGAATTGAAGCTCTATCCAAATTCTAATTTTGAAATACAAAAGAATGAAATCAAATGGGTACGTATCATTGTTAAACAGGGGAAGTGAAGTAATCAAATGGCCTCATTGGGGCAAGCTAAAGCCTTGTATTCCTGGGATGTGCATACTTATACCCATTATCATTCAATCTTATATAAATCAACACTTGAATAGAGGAAAAAGAACTCAACATTCATACACTTAAGCTATAAGCACATGCATTTCTTATGTATTTATAACTAGCATCATAACACATATTATTATTCATTTATAAGATTTTGAAAAATAGATTTGGATTTAATAGTGATAATAGTCATGCATATATTAAATTAAATCAACACATGCAAGCTTACATAAAGGAAATCCATTTTGTTTTACTTGATTTTGAAAAGATGGATGCATGAATTGAAATGACTTACCAAATTTAACATGATTGGAAAGAGGACAATCAAATATAAGCATGTGATTCATTCAACAAAACTAGCTCTTAAGGTTAATCAAATCAAACAAGATTATATAAAGCAAACCAAAGCTTCTTTATTAATTATGTTTTGGATTTTATTTGATCTAAAGAGGAGAAGAGAAATCATCACTTGATGTTTTAAACCCATTCCCACATTAGAGATTTGATTTAATTTAAGGAAATGTAATTAAGTTGATTTTATGGGTTAATAAGTTGAGTCCTTAATTAGATGAATTAATTACCCTTGCCTATGTCACTTTATAAAGTAATTAACTAAATAAATATGAGCAAACATGATATGCATGGAAAATATACTTGCAATTATCTTAGGAAATAAAAGGGGCCTAATGTAATTGGATCATGATTAATAGTTATTTAGATTAAATGACTTAATTAAATACATTTATGGTTTTCCACACATATGGACTAACCATATTTTCATTAAATTCCTTTAGGTTATTAAACACTTAAAGATCTACCCCATGATTTAATTAATTATGGTCTGATGTGATTATGATTTCAATTTGATTAAATGATTTAATTAATTAATTAAATCTTAATTAATTTCATTTTAAAAAAGGGTGAATGAACTTAAGGAAAGGGGTCTTAACCCTATTCCTTAGTTTACTTACTATTGAGCAATGATTACTAAACTTAATTAACCAATTTGTTACTATTCATGATTAGTTAATCATGAATTAACTTAAAAGAGTAGTTAAATTAAGTCAATTTTCTTAATTAAGTGATTAACAAATTCCAAGAAAATAATGAGAGGCAAAGGTCATGCCATTAAATTAACCTACAAAATTTGGGATTAATTGCTCATGTAATTATGGAGTAATTAAGCAAATTAATTTTATAATTAAACTTTATTTACTATTCAAAATTAGTTAAGATCATTTTTACTTAATTCTCATCTAAAGTACTGTTAAAATGAATATTTATTTGCATTTATTTATTTCTCTACGATTTTTTTATGATTTTTAGAAGTTCAGCCATTAAAAATGATTAATTAAGATTAATTAAAGTTTAATCCTATTGGCGCCACGTGGCATGCTTTCTACATGTCACTGCAGGATTGGCTACTTAAAACTTATCCGACTCAGCGCCTACATGGCAGTGAGGGATGCGCTTTCTCATCCACCATCCAATCTAAGATCGGATGGCTATGATTAATCCCAGAGCTTAATAGGATTAAATCAGATTGATCTAGCGATCTAATCACGACCATCAATTATTGATCATGTGGAATGGATGGTGCATGTTCTAACATCATGCAAGTGATGGAGAATGGAGTCCGTCTACCATTGCTCTCTTGATCCGAGCTTACCCGAGCTTAGATCAACTCCAAAAGTATCCCACATCTGCACAACATCAATCGGAGAGGATCCAACAATCAAGATCACACGAGATGAAGGTTTTCTTTAAAAAGCTCCAACCCTTTTTTGCCTAAGGATCAATTTTGGAAGCATACCTCACTGGAGGTCAAGATGCTCAATGATTGAGGAAGCTTCATCTAGTGGAACAAATCCACAGTAGTATTGAACTAATGTTCCCACGTTCATTGGAAGGACATTTGGAGCTCATATTTTATGAGTCCCACCTCTAGTTCTTGAAGGAGATAATTCATTCTTGCATAATGAGGCCTAGAAGGTGTGTTTAATTTGAGTTTGATGGAGAAATGGGGAGTTAGGTCGAAAATGGGAGTGTCCTTTGACGGATGGGAATGGAATTTTTTTGATCGAAGCAGCTTAGAGCTTAGGGAATGGCTCTAATGGCTCTTCTTGGTTAGCTAGGGCTCTGAGGAATTATTTTTGTATGTGTTTGAGTGGGAATGAAGAGGTGTATAGCCCCCATTCATCTTGATTGGATGGTGGGATCAGGTTTGGCTTCTAGTGGCCATTCGGCCATCTCAAGGAGTTATGGGTGGTAGGGAGGAGGTGAGTTGGCTTGGCAGCTGGTTGAAGGTGTGGAGGTTGCTGCCAAGGAGGAATCATGAGTGTCCTATGGGTTTCAAATGCTCCAATGGGGAAGGTGAGGTGATTACAACTCCCATAGGTCATGGTCGACCCAACCACCCCTTGGGTTAGGTTGGGCAATGTCCTAGGTGCCTATGTTCACCATTGGGAGAGTACCAAGTGGGCAAGGAATGGAAATGATCTCTTAGATGGGTGATTTATCTCATGTGATGCTCTCGACCCAAGGGTATAATGATCATTTAGCATTGGATTTGCTTTGGGTAGATTTGAAATGAGCCAAAAGTGGGTAAGCCCAAATTTCAAGTCAATTGGAGTTGATTTGATTAGGTTTGGCTCAATTTGACTCATTTATGTCAATTTGAGTTAGGTTGGGTCAGTTGACCAATTAATTGTTGTGAAACCAAGGGTTGGTCAAGTTCATATGATCATTTAGGATGTTTTGGTTCAATTGGTTTGGTTTATTTTGTGTCATTTGAATTCATTTGGGTAAAATGGGTTAAGTTGACCAATTTGACCAAATTAGCTTGGGTTGAGTGTTGGTCTAGCTTTAGTTGACCAATTGAAGATGATTGTACACTTTGGTTTCAATTAATTTGGATTTGGTTTTGAATTAGGCCAACTTGAACCTTTAGGTCAATTTGAGCTAAGTAGGTCAATTGGGTTCAAATGGGTACAATCATGGCTTTGGTTAAGCTCAACAATCAATTTGGAATGAACTTGAGCCATTGGTTGTAATCAATTTAGTTTATTTTTTGATTTGACCCAATTTGGTCTTCTAGAACAATTTGGGTCAGCTTGGGTCCAGAGGGACAATTGGGATTACTTTGACTCAATTGAAGGTCAAGTCATATTCAAATATTGATTTTGATTTGGTATGAATCATTGGTTTCAAAGGATTTAGCTTTGGTTGAAATTTGGCTAGTTTGGGTTCATATGGGTTACAGGGTTGACTTAGTTAAATGACCAAGTTGACTTGGTTTTACCCAATTTAGGACAATTAATCAACCTAGGGTGATCAACAATCATGATGGGGGGTTCTGATGGGCTTGGTTCAATCCAATTTTGGTAGAATTAGAACTTGGATTAAATAGGTCAAATTAGCCACTTTGGGTCAAGTGGACTAATTAGGTTTTGGTTAACTTGACTTTGGGTTGAATTTAGTTGAGTTTATATATGGATTTGGGATTGATATATAAATTCAATTGCAATTGGCTTGGGTTCAAATGGGTTTGGGTTTATTTCAAGTCGAAAGGGTTAAGTTGGGTTTGACTTGGGTTGACTTTTGTTTGGCTTGATGATTTTAGATTTTATTTATATTTGTGAATATGATTGAAGGTATGATTGATTCATGAGAAAATAAATTGAATTTAGGTTTTGGAATGAATGAATTTGGATAAGTCGATGGAGTTGGGTCATGTGGCTTAGGTTTGGATTTTGGTTTGGTTTGATTTAGTTTTGATGATTTAAATGTATATTTCATTTAACTTTGTGAAGATGATTGAAAATATGATTGATTTGTGAGAAAATCAATTGAGTTTGACTTGATTTGGATTAAGATTTGGCTAAGTCCATGGAATAGGTCATATGCCTTAGGAAGGGTTTTGATTTAATTTGATTTAGTTTGAATTAGTTTTGATCATTTGAATGTAGATTTTATTTATATTTAAAATGTTGATTGTAAATATAAATTGATTATGAGATAATAAATTGATTTTGGATTGATTTGGATTAAGGTTTGGCTAAGTCCATGTGATAGGTCATATGGCTGAGGAAGGGTTTCAAGTTTTGATTTAATCGTGGGCTTCAATCATTTGGTTTTGAAATTTCAGTTTGGATTTCGATTTGAATTTGATGTTTGAATTGAACTTGAGGTTTGGTTTGAGAATGTGAACATGGATTGGATTTGGGTTGCAGAGTAGGTGGATTATCCTAATCCTTAAGGCATAACATAATCTTATGGTTAACCCTTCTAAGTTTTTGGGCTTAGGTTAAGTGTTTTCCTAATTGTTAGAAGTGTTTTTTGACTAGAGAAGTCTTAGTGTTTAGAAGACTATTGAGTGTTGCCCTTGGAGATAGATGATTGGAAGACTGAAGTCAAGTTTCACATTATAGACTCAGATACATCTTTCAACACTTTGTTTGGGAACCATGGATACATGAGAACAACATAGTTCCATCCTCTCTACATCATTATATGAAGTTCATGAGAGGTGGGAACGTCTACTATGTCAGTGGAGATCTCAAGCCATTTATAATTCATCAGGTTAGCATACCTCAAAATCAACAAGTCTATTCTCATGAACTTGGCCAAAGTTTAAAAATAAAAAAAAAAGAAAAAGAAAAAGAAAATAAAAAGAAAAGAAAAGAGAAAATTGATAAAGAAAATAAAAGGGAGCGAAAATAGACTTGGAGGAGGAAGTGAAGCCTAACATTATATTTCACCCACAGTTCATTACTTCATTCGAACATATGGGTTGGATGACCTGACCTCCACCAGGTAGAGGAAGAGGCCAGTTCAGAGGCTGTCCTAGGGGTGGAAAACCTCCTTATTGTCCACCAAATAGAAGATATGTCCCAGCTACCAGAAGTACACTTGCTATCCATATAGACTTAAAATCTATTTCATAAGATGAGTCTTATATGATTAGCACACCAACCAACTCTTCTCAGCAGTAGATTCCCTTGGAGGTGACACTTAAGTTAGATAATGATGAAGATCAGGCTCCAAAGCAAAGCATAAGTGTATCCAAGTTTATATATGAAACAGTTATGCATCAGTTGGGAACTCTAAACCAACTTTTCTCTTGGGGTTTGGTAGTTAAGGAAGCCCCTAAGTCATCCACAAGTGTGAAGACTCAGAGATTCTTTCTAGGAGCATCATCCTCAAGCCAAGAAATTGATGTAGAACTTGAGGATGATTCATATAAAGATTTAATAGAATTATCTTTTGATTTGTACTTACCTTGTGTTCATAATTTAGCAAAGAAAGGGTTAATCCCACCTACTTGGTCAAAGAGTAGGTCAGATTACTTTGAAAGAATATGGAAGAACAAATACATAAGCTCTCAATCAAGATCGAGACTAGGATTCAGTATAGTAGGTCCAGTCAATGATGATGATTACTGCTTAATCATCACCAATCATTTAGAATATGATAGGTTCTTTTTAAATCACATTAACTCATATGAGGAGCGATGCTTAGAAACATCAGATGATCTAAATGATTTTAATGTTAAAGATGCACCTCCAGAGTTCAAGAAAGAGATCAAGTCAACCATCGATGAGCTCAATGAAATCAACTTAGGAACTGAAGAAGATCCAAGCCTGATATACATCAGTTCTTTATTGAATGAAATTAAAACCAATGACTTTGTTAGAATATTGATTGAGTTTAAGGACTACTTTGCATGGAGTTATGAAGAGATGCTTGGATTGGCTCCTGACGCAGCGGTCCATAAACTAGCAATAACTTACCTAACCATATCAAGCTTCTAGTCACATACGATTAGACATAGAACAACGGTCATTATAAAGTCAATAAAGCGATCGATCTCTTTATCCGGAAGAAAAATACTTTACATGGTTAGCCAATGTCATCCAAGTTAAAAAAAGAATGGCCAAATTCACATATGCATCAATTTTAGGGATTTAAATAAGGCATGTCCAAAAGACAAATTTCCACTACCAATCCCGGAGCTGATGGTGGACATTGCCTCATCTCATTTAATATTCTATTTCAAGGATGGCTCATCTGGATATAACCAAATAATGATGGCCCATGAAGATGAAACAAACACTACTTTTAGAATCTCCGATCAGAATCTATTACTATAAGGTCATGCCTTTCAGCCTTAAAAATACCGGTGCTACATACCAGCGGGCTATTACTCAAATATTCAATAAATTTATTCACCATCAAGTCGAGTGCTATGTCGATGATCTTATGGTCAAAAGTAGAGAAAAGGAAGATCATCTCTTTGACTTGAGAGTGGTTTTCAAACAGTTAAGATAATTTAACCTCAAAATGAACCCCTTGAAGTGTGCATTCAGAGTACCATTAGAGAAATTTTTTGGGTTTGTTGTCCAACACTAAAGAATAAAAATCTATCCAGAGAAGATCAAAGCGATATTAGAAATGCCACTGCCTAAAAGTTTAACTCAACTTAGATCATTTCAAGGGTGGTTGGAGTATTTAAGATGCTTTATATCCAACCTATCGGAAGATGTTAGCCATTCTCCATACTTGTCAAAAAAGGATGCCAAGTTTAATTAGATGACAAGTGTGAGCTTGCCTTTGAAGACATCAAGCATTACCTGATGACATCATCAATTCTAGTAACTCTATCCCGCGTAAGCCGCTCATACTTTACACAACTAAATTAGACGACTCTCTTGGTGCTTTATTGGCTCAAGCCAATGATGAAGGAAAGGAAAATGCACTCTACTACCTTAGCCATCATTTAATCCCTACTGAGACTAATTATCTACCCATGGAAAATGCACTCTACTTCCTGCTGACTCTCTACTTAGTGATGATCTTCCCCGATGAACAAATCATGAACTTATGGGATACTACCATTCACCATTGAGAGATGTACTTTGTTAGTGTGACTTCCTCTAAAAAAGGAGAAGAACTAGAATCTACTATTCTAGGGATGGCAGGGGTAGGAATAGTTCTCATAACTCTGGACCGTGATGTGATGAGAATCTCATATCATCCATCAATCTTTACAATAATGAACAATATGAGTCTACTTTCCGGTATGGAGTTAGCCGTTACTCGAGCATCCGAACATCAACATCTTTGGGATTCTTAACTAGTTATCAACCAAATGGCTGTGTCCTATAAGGTTATAAAGCCCAAGCTCCATCACTACCACAAGTACACCATGGAGTTTTTGGGCCAAATCCCAGAGGTTACCATTTATAAGATTCCTGGAGTAGAGAATGTCATAGCATATGCTTTAGCAAGTGTGCCAAGGAGTTGACATGTCTAGAGGATGAGTCCATATTAATAAAGGTCTAAAATAGACAAGTCTTATCCCTTATTGATATTGAACTCATCAAAAAGTACTCTCTTGAAGGGGAGGTTGCCATTACCAAGAAGGCTGAGGAGTTAGATTGGAGGAAACCATTCATGAATTACCTAAATAAAGGCAAATTACCTTAAGAGAAGTCCCAAGCCTAGCAGATGAAGCAAAGAGCACTTTCCTACGCTCTTGTGGATGATGTCTTGTACTAGTAATATTTTGATCATACATTGTTACATTATTTAGACAAGAGCGAAGCTCGTAAGATCATGACTGAGGTACACTCAGTATTATGTGGAGCCAACCAATCCGGTCTGAAGATGAAAACCAAGATCAAGAGACTAGGATACTACTAGCCATCGATGATCAAAGATTGCATGGATACTGGCAATGCCACCAATGTCAAATACACTGGTCACCAACTTTCTAAATCCTACATTGGCCTCATGGCCATTCAAGTGTTGGGGTACCGGCATAGTGGGTTCGATTGATCCTCCTTTTCCAAGGGTCATCGGTTCATCTTAGCTTTTACTAAATACTTTTCCAAATGGGCAAAGGTGATTCTGCTCAAAGAGGTCACACCTAAGCATGTGCTCCAATTTTTTAAGAACTATATCGTATATAAGTTCGAAGTGCTTCAAAGAAATATATCTAATAATGGTGTTGCATTCAAGAGTATTGAGATCAACAATTTTTCCCGGAGACACAACATAGATTGGAGATATTTTACATCAACTACCGAGGAAAAATAGCTTAGAAGAAGCCTTCAACAAAACTCTCATCCAAATACTGAAGAAGACACTTGGCAATAATAAGCGATAGTGGCATGAGCAATTAGTTGAAGCCTTGTGGGCCTACTGCATCACATATAGAACTCCAACTCAGTTTACTCCTTTCTCCTTAGTTTATGGGTCCCAAGCCTTTCTACCATTAGAAGTCCAACTCCCATCACTAAGGATAGCTGCGGGTAGAAAAATCATAATAAAGTAAACATCAAGTTGAGGTTAGAAGAGCTCAAAGGTTTTAAGGAGAGATGCCTGCGAGCATGCTAAAACTTCAAGTTGTACAGAGCTAAAATGATTCAAGCTCACAAAAAGTTGGTCCGTCCTAGAACATTTCAAGTATGAGAGCTTATTTTAGTTCTAAGGAGACCCATTGTTGCTCATCGTAAGATGGGCAAGTTTGAACCCACTTGGAAGGCCCTTTGGCGAAGGTCTACCAAGGAGGATCTTATCAACTTATTAACCATAAGAGAGAGCATCCAATGTTTTGAATCAATGCACTTAAAGAAATATTATAAATCATGTTTGAAAATAATTATCATTAATGAAAATTTCATTTTGAATTCAATCTCTTCTATGTTGAAAGTGTTCTTATTTATGAATCTGCCACGATGTGTTTAGGGTAGGTGTATGGAACCCGAGAGATGTCCTATCCTTCATCGATACAACACAAACACAAACTACATAAAAATATATAAAATAAACACATATCTTTTGTCTCGAGCTACTCTGAGTTGAGATAACACCCCCAATGGTACTCACTCGATATTTGCTAGGTCGGCGGCGTGCTACCCTAGTGTGTCACCAGGTGTTCTTGCTTTAGAGAATGTAAGGTTATGCTTTCCTTCCCTTGGCTACTGCACCACGAGTGCCTTGTTAATTTGGTAAGCCTTCTGTGGTTGGTAAGCTACCTCATGTTGGTTATGTTTAAGAGGATGTGAGTGCACGCATTCTTCTTAGATTACCCTCTGTGCACTGATTGGGTCAAGTATATTTGAGGTTTAGGATAAGTCCCCTAGCATCCCCTTCCCTCTTGACTGCTTCAAGTCTGGGTCCAGTCCTTCCTCGAGCTCCCTGTTTAATAGTCGTTGTAGGTCAAATAGCATCTGTACTGCCGATGATAGACTATCTTAATGATTAGTAACACTTGAAAAGTTGTAAGCCTACACACTATCTTTCTATATTGATCGTTGCACACCTACGGACACCTTAGGTTGGTTGGTTCTCACTATGTTGATGGATACACCACTCATGTGGATACACCTTAAGTTGGTTGGTTCTCACCTTAGAATACACCACTCATGGCGATAAGTGCTTCACTTTCTCCTTGAGTTGGCCACTGTAAATCTATAAGCTTTCTTATCCAGGACTCAAGATAATTCCCATAGCAGCATCTCCCCTATGAGCATTATATTTGGATCACATCCTTTGCGAACCCATTTACATATTCCCCGAGTTACTATCAGATTGGACAGTTCTCCTTTCCTAGTAACCACCCTTGTGGTTAGAGAATCCATTCTGTAGATGTGCAGATTCTTCTTTGGTCTAGTAAATCTGAGATAGGTTAAGGCCCACATAGCCCCTTTCGGTGTGGTTCGAGGTCCATGCAAACATATAAAAAAATATATTAACTTGTGGATTAGGAGGACACCCTTAGCGATACATTTTCTCAAGCAGACATCCTATCTTTAGGCCAATTTTAGCAAAACTCCCTATAGGAATCGCCTGACTACTCTTGAGTTGATATAAGTCCCAGTGGCATTCTCAATGGGCCATATGCGAGTTCTATTTGTTGTGCTACCAAAAAGTCACCCCAGCAGTTATTCCTTGCTTTAGAAGATGTAAGTTGCTACTCCTTCCTAGCATGTTGTTGCACATTGCAACCCCCAAGGTTGGCTAGCTCTCCCGATACTATTCCTTGATTTGTAAGTTTGAGATTTGACAAGTCGATATAGCCCTTCTTAGTGGGTCCATCCTGGTATAATTAAATCGATCAAATTTGATCGAGCTCACATACCAATGGATATTCCCTCAATTCAAAATCAAACTAAACCAAACTAAACCATATCAAATCACAAGAAATTAAAATAAAACTAATCCTGACTACTTTTGAGTTGACATATGTCCCTAGTGGCATTGACTTAGTATTCGCCCTAGGTCAGATTTAATTTTTTGTGCATCCAATAGGTCACCCCAGCAGTTGTTCCTCACTTTGGAAGTTGTAAGTCTACACCTTCTTCCTAGGACCTGCACAAGAAAAACCCCTTAGGTTGGCTAGCTCTACCCGGCAGTTGGTAGACTATCACTTTGGATTTTCCTAACATGATTTTCCCCAGTGGAGTTAAATCATACCCTTCTCCTAGTGGAGCCCCAAATCATATATAAACATGTTAAGCAAAAAAATCAAATTCAAAACCAACCTCCCAGTGGATCCAAATTAAACAAACTTCCCTAATATAGTCTAATCAAAGAAATCTAACCAAACTTTTATTCCCAGTGGATACATCTCCTCACAAACCTATGAAATCAAACTTAAATCTCAATCCCAAGTGGATAGCTCAAACCTGCTTCCCTAGTAGAAGGTTCATATACCCGATTCCTAATGGACTCGAGCCCATATCTCTAGCATATGTGCCTCCGCATCAATTAAAATAGAACAATTTAAAGTCGATTCAATCATAATACTCAATGGATTATAGATTCTTAACCCTAAGGGATCCTCTTTCCACAAATCATATAATCAAGTCAAATTCAAACCATATCCCCGATATTTTCTTCTTCTTGACATGCAGACCCCTCACATGTCATTTCCAATGCATGTGTGATCCCCTAGTGGATCTTCCTCCATGTCCTTGGCATGGAATTCTCATCAAATCTTATTTCTTCTCTTATGCTCCTTTAATACTTCAACCAAAGCTAACAATGTATTGGATCAAATTACATCTTAACATTGTAATCAATATTTTATGATTTGTGATGGTGCAAGCTCAAACTAACTACACAATATCATGCTAAACATATTATTGTGTGAATCAACACACTATATTATATTATAATATATGATGTTATATTATAATTTGCCATAATATAATATATCATCTAACATTGCACCTCATTAGTATCACTTAGAAGGAACAAATAACAAAATTTTCTAAAACTATGAATAATGTTCATTTTTCATGTAAAATTATTATTTTCTATTAGAAATGGTACAAAATAGCATAATTTTGGTGTTGCTTCTTTGTGTGATGTGAATTTGAAATTCTTCCATCTCAACCTTCAAATTAACATTTTTGTGAGTTTTGACACAATGTATTATAACAAAAGTAAAACATACTAAAATGTACAATAACATTTAGTAACACACCACCACATTCACATATATATGAAGCTATATTGTTATCTACATTATATTTTAATATGCTCTCATATAATATATTATCTTACATTACACCTTAAAATGAATCCCTTTAAGCAAAAATATATAAATTTTGGTCTAAAAATGAACATTTATTTTGGATGCAAAATTCCATTCCTTTGATTAAATGACACACCATCGCACACCCCCAATGATGTTCCCAAAAGCTTACTTTATATTTGGCCAAATCCTATAATCTCAACCTATAAATCAATATATTTATGAATTATACCAATACAAACTCTACTACATCATACTATACCAAACTAAAATATTCTAACCAATAAGTAGTAATACACAATAGTATGCTATAATGCATGATGCTACACTATGTTATGGCATCCTATATTATAATACACTATAACATATTATATTATATTGCATATCACATTGCTTAAGATAAAAAATAATAAAATTAGTCTAAATAATAAAAAGTTATATATTTTAGTCCTATCACTTACATATTTTAAATTGAAATAATATATTATGATTCCATGCTCTACCTATTATGAATTTGGCCAAATTCAACCATTTTAAACTCTAAGTCAACATTTTCATAAATAATGCTAGTGTAGGCTCGATTGCATGATTGTAAAATATTGAAAGAATTTAAAATGCATAGAACACTATATTATGATATATGATGCTACACTTTGCTACAACATATAATATTTATTTTGAACATAAAATCTTACTTTCTAGACTACAAGTGGCGTAGTGCACCTTTAGTACTACAACCTAATTCCCACTTCAAATTCAACAAATTTCATCATCGATTTGTTAAATCATTATTTTTATGATATTAATATAGACTATAAAGAACAATGCCATAATATATTAAAACATTTCAAAACATCTTATAACATCCAAATACACATCACTACATGTTGAAATATAAGATGCTACATTATACTATAATAAATGGTATTATAACATGATTTAGGTTTAGGGTTTAAGGTATTCAAATCTCTAATAGTCAAGGGATAGTCTCTTGAAGATATTTTCTTTGGCTACCATAACTATGTTAGAATTAGGTCATTATTTAGATCTACTTCTAATGAAATCTTTATTCAAGGTTTAGGGTTCGTTTAAGGTTTGTTTTGGGTTTAGGGTTTAGGGTTAGTTTAGGGTTTAGGGTTGTAGGTTTTAGGGTTTAGGGTTTATGGTTTTAGGGTTTAGGGTTTATGGTTTAGGGTTCATGGTTTTAGGGTTTAGGGTTTAGGGCTTAGGGTTTAGGGCTTAGGGTTTAGAGTTAGGATTTAGGGTTTAGGGATTAGTGTTTATAATTTTGTTTTTAGGGTTTAGGATTTTTAAGGCTTAGTGTTTAGGGTTTAGGGTTTAAGGTTTAGGGTTTAGGTTTTAGGTTTAGGGTTTAAGTTTTAGTTCAGGGTTTAGGGTTTAGGATTTGAGGCTTTTTTTAATAAAGAACAAATTCATGTTCAACATTTCTTCTTTTCAATTTCATCAACCAAGTAGCAACCCAAGTTTTCTAAGACAGAAGCAATGACATAGATAAAAAATGAGCACCCATAAAGAAAATCAAAAACCCTAGATAAGTAGAACTATCTCTACTGTAAAGACATAATTCCATAAGCAACAAATCAGATTGGTTGTTCTTCAGTTTCTCCAATTCAAATCAGAACCACCCCTGCCTCCCGAGTAGCAGGATCTGCCATCATATCCCAGATCTCTCCCTCCACCACCATCACGGCTGTAACCTCCATCACTCCTCTCACCTCGATAACCACCACTACTCTGAACACCACCTCCATGTCCACCAACACCTTCAGATCCCCCACCACCACTACAATGTCATACCTCAACCTTCACCTCAACTTCTAGGTCAGAGCCTGATGGTGATGTTCCTGCCATCATGGTTTTGCCCATTCTTAGGGATTAGGGTTAGTTTAGGGTTTAGGGTTTAAAGTTTATGGTTTGGGGCTTAAGGTTTAGGGTTGTAGGTTTTAGGGTTTAGGGTTTAGGGTTTAGGGCTTAGATTTTATGGTTTAGAGTTTAAGATTTTAGGGTTTAGCATTTATGGTTTAGGGTTTAAGGTTTTAGGGTTTAGTGTTTAAACTTTAGGGTTTAGAGTTTAGGTTTTAAGGTTTAGGGTTTAGGTTTTAAGGTTTAGGGTTTAGGGTTTAAGGTTGTAGGTTTAGGGTTATAGGTTTAGGGTTAGCTTTAGGGTTTAGGGTTTAGGATTTAGCATTTAGGGTTTATTCTTTAAGTTTAGGTTTTTACTTTAGGGTTTAGGTTATTTTATTCTTGTTTTATTTTATTTAGGATTTCTATTTTTTAATTTCTTTTTGGTTTTTATTTATTTTATTTTAGTTTATTTTTAATTTTCATTTTATGTAATTTTTAGGTTTAGGTTTAGGTTTTAGTTTAGGTTTTTATTTTATTTAGGTTTAGGTTTTTTATTTATTTTATTTTTTATTTCTTAGTTTAGGTTTAAGTTTTAAGTTTTAGTGTGAAGGGTTTACGATTTAGTTTAGGGTTTAGGGTTTTAGGTTTTAGGGTTTAGGGTTTTAGGGTTTAGGGTTTAGGTTTAGGTTTAGGGTTTAGGGTTTAGTGTTTAGGCTTGAGGGTTTAGGGTTAGTTTAGGGTTTAGGGTTTTTAGGATTAGGATTTTGGGTTAGTTTAGGATTTAGGGTTTAGTGTTTTATGGCTTAGATTTATGATTTAAGGTTTAAGTTTAGGTTAGTGTTAGGGTTTTAAGTTTAGATGATTTAGGTTTAATGTTTTAGTTTAGTTTTTTTAGGGTTTAAGTTTAGGGTTTTAGTGTTTAGTTTTAAGAAATGTTAGGGTTTAGTTTAGTTTAGGTTTAGGGTTTATAATTTAATTTAGGGTTTAAGGTTTAGTATAGGGTTGAAGTTTAGGTTTAGGGTTTAGGCTTAGGGTTTAGTGTTTTAGTGTTTAAAGTTTAGGGTTAAGGGTTCAGGGTTGTAAGTTTTGGTTTTTAGGTTTAGGGTTTAGGGTTAGTTTTAGTGTTTAGGGTTTAGAATTTTGGATTTAGGATTTGGTGTTTATGGTGCTTTTTTTAAAAAAAATTAAGTAAATGGGTAGGTTTAGGTTTATTTAGTTTATTTTTTATTTATTTGAGTTTATTTCATTATGTATTTTTACTTAGGTTTACTTTTTATTTTGATTTAGTTTAATTTATTTATTTAAGGTTACTTTTTAGGTTTAGGTTTATTTTTTAGTTAAGTTTTATTTATTTTTTTAGGTTTAGATTTTAGGGTTCAGGGTTTAGGTTTTAGGTTTAGGGTTTTGGGTTTAAGGTTCACGGTTTAGGGTTTAAGATTTTTTTTTAATAGAGAACAAATTTATATTCAACATTTCTTCTTTTCGATTTCATCAACCAAGTAGCAAGTTTTAGGAAGCGATGACATAGATAAAAAAGTAGCACCCATAGAGCAAATAAAAAACTCGAGATAAGTAGAACCGTCGTAACTTTAAAGACACCGTTCCATAAACAGATCGGATTGGTCGTTCTTCAATTTCTCCAATTCCCATCATAACGACCACCATTTTTTGAGTAGCGGGCTCTGCCGTCATATCCCCGAACTCTCTCTCTGCCACCACCACAGATGTAACCTTCATCATTCTTCCTGCCTCCATAACTACCACTGCTCCAACCACCACCACCATATCCACCAGTACCTCTAGATTCCCCACCACCACTTTGATGACCACGACCTCCAACTTTGCCTCCACTGCTAGATCTAGATTGAGCCTTGTTAACGGTGATGTTCTGGCTGTCAAGGTTCTGCCCATTCTTAGGGTTTAGGGATAGTTTAGCATTTAGGGTTTTGGGTTAGTTTAGGGTTTAGGGTTTGGGATTTAGGGTTTAGGATTGTACATTTATTTAGTTTATTTTTTATTTATTTGAGTTTATTTTATTTTTTATTTAGGTTTATTTTTTTATTTAGTTTAGTTTATTTATTTTAGGTTTATTTATTATAGTTTAAGTTTTTTATTTTAATTTATTTTTTAGGTTTAAGTTTATTTTTTAGTTGAGTTTTATTTTTATTTTATTTTTGAGGTTTAAGTTTTATTATATATTTTTAGGTTTAGGTTTAGTTTTTATTTTATCTTTTTAGGTTTACATTTTAGGTTTATTTTGAGGTTTTATTCTTTTAATTTAGGTTTCAATTTATTTTTAGTTTATTTTATTTTATTTAGTTTATGTTTTGGTTTAGGTTAAGGTTTAGGTTTTATTTATTTTAGTTCAGTTTATTTTAGTTTAGGTTTAGGTTTATTTTATTTTATTTATTTATTTATTTTAGGTTAAGGTTTTATTTTTTATTTATTTATAGGTTTAGGGTTTTATTTAGTTTTTATTTTATTCTATTTTAAGTTTATTTTATTTTTATTTCACATTTAGTTTTTATGTTATTCTTAGGTTTATTTTAGTTTTTGTTTAGTTTAGGAATTTATTTATTTTCTTTTAGTTTATTTTAAAATATTATTTTATTTATTTTTTTATGTTTATGTTTAGGTTTTAGTTTAGGTTTTAATTTTATTTTATTTTGTTTATTTTATTTAGGTTTAGATTTTTGATTTATTTTATTAGTGGTTTATTTAGTTTTTAGTTTTTTTAGTTTTAGGTTTTAGGTTTATAGTTTAGTTTAGAGTTTGATTTAGGTTTAAGTTTTGGGTTAGGTTTAAGTTTAGGGTTGGTTTGCTTTAGGTTTAGGTTAGTTTTTGAGTTTTGGGTTTAAGAGGTTAGTTTAGGGTTTATTTGGGTTTGGGTTTTTTTTTTTATTTTTTTTTAAATTTAAAACCAGTAATTTAGGTTTAGGTTTATTTTTATTTATTTTATTTTATTTTTTATTTAAGTTTATTTTATTTTTATTTAATTTTTTATTTTAGGTTTATTTATTTTAGTTTAGGTTTTATTTTTATTTTTTTAATTTATGTTTAGTTTATGCTTATTTTGGTTTGGTTTTAGGTTTTGGTTTTAGGTTTATTTTTATGTTTATTTTAGTTTATGTTTTTGTTTACTTTTAGGTTTACTTATTTTACTTTAGGGTTTAGGTTTAGTTTATTTTAGCTTTAATTATTTTAGTTTCATTTATTTATTTAGGTTTAGTTTAGTTTATTTTATTTTAGGTTTAGGTTTTATTTTTACTTATTTTTTAGTTTAGCTTTTATTTAGTTTTATTTTATTTTATTTTAGGTTTATTCTTATTATTTTATTTCATTTAAGTTTAATATTTAGTTTATTTTATTATTTTAGTTTACTTTAGATTTTTTATTTATTATATTTTTTATTTAGTTTTATTTTATTTTATTTTTTAGGTTAGGTTTAGGTTTAGGTTTAGGTTCTAGTTTATGTTTTTATTTTATTTTATTTTATTTAGGTTTAGGTTTATTTATTTATTATTTTATTTTAGGTTTAGGTTTTAGGTTTAGGTTTAGGCTTATGGTTTAGGGTTTAAGTGAGGGTTTAGGGTTTAGGTTTATGGTTTAGGGTTATAGGTTTTAGGGTTTAGGTTGAGTTTAGGGTGGGTTTAGGTTTAGGTTTGATTTATTTAGTTTAAGGTTTTAGTGTATAGGGTTTAGACATGGTTGTAGGGTTTAGGTTTAGGGTTTTGGTTAGGTTTTATTTAGGTTTTTTAGTTTAGTTTTTTTATTTTAATTTATTTTTTAGGTTTAGGTTTTGGTTTTGGTTTATTTTTTTTTTTTTAGGTTTAGGTTTTATTTTTATTTTTAGGTTTAGGTTTTTATTTTATTGTTTTAGGTTTTAGGTTATATTTTTTAGTTTAGGTTTAGGTTTATTTTTAGTTTATTTTATTTATTTAGTTTACGTTTAGTTTATTTTATTTTGTTTATTTTATTTTAATTTTAGGTTTAGGTATTTTTTTAGTTAATGGTTTAGGTTTTATTTTTAGGTTTAGGTTTTTATTTAGTCTTTATTTTAGGTTTATTTTAGTTTTATTTTATTTTTATTTTATGTTTAGCTTTTATTTTATTAATGTTTTTATTCTTAGTTTTATTTTATTTTTTAGTTTAGTTTTGGTTATTATTTATTTTATTCTAGTTTATTTTTATTAGTTTATTTTATTTTATTTTTAGATTTAGGTTTAAGTTTAGCTTTTAGTTTAGGTTTTATTTTAATTTAATTTTAATTATCTTATTTAGGTTTAAGTTTTTTTATTTATTTAATTTTTAGGTTTTATTTAGTTTAGGTTTAGGTTTTAGGTTTATTTCTTATTTTTACCATATCCAATGTTTTGAAGCAATAGCACCATTGAAAAAAGCATGATTGACATTTTCAATATGAAAGCAATAATAACACTTATAAGGTAAGTAAAACCCTTTAAGCCAGAGCATGGAATCAATCGGGTTGAAGTTATTCAAAATCCTCCAAGTTAAAATTGATTAAGAAATGGGAAAGATATTATTCCAAAGTGTAATGAAAACATTAGAGGTGCTTTAATTATTTCTAATAAACTTACAAACCTCTTTAAGAACAAAGTCACCATTGTAAGAGAGCTTAAAAAGGATTTGACCCAGTTTATTAGAAAAGATAGCGATGTTGCAAAACTTGTCAAAAATAGAAATAGGAATGTAGTTCTCAAGTTTATTTTCATTCTAATTGTTATTAAGATGGGTTGTAGGTCTAGTGTCGTAGGTTTAGGGTTTAGGGTTTAGGGTTTAGAGTTTATGATTTAGGGATTAAAGTTTTTCTCTTTTAAATTAAGTAAACTAGTAGGTTTACATTTATTTAGTATATTTAGTATATTTTTTATTTATTTAAGGTTTAGGGTTTCGGGTTTAGGGTTTAGCTTTTAGGTTTAGGGTTTAAGTTTTAGTTTAGGGTTTTGGGTTTAGGTATTAGGTTTAGGGTTCAGGTTTTAGCTTAAGGTTTAGGGTTTTGGGTTTTTTTTTAAGAGAGAATAAATTTAGATTCAACATTTCTTCTTTTTGATTTCATCAACCAAGTAACACACCAAGTTTTCTAAGACGCAATCAATAACATAGATAAAAAATTAGCATAGAAATTTAAAACCTTATAACTAGAAGCCTCTATATAAAGACATTCCATTGCATCATTGGCCATTCTTCATTTTCTCTAGTTCCCATCAAACCACCCGGCCTCTCGGTAGGATCCACCATCATATCCTCGATCTCCCTCCCCACCACCATGGTGAACCTCCATCTCTCTCCTCCCACCTCCATAACCACAACTACTCTGACCACCAAGTCCATATCCACCAGCACCTCCAGATCCCCCACCGCCACTACGATAACCACCACCTCCACGTTCACCTCCATCACCAGATCTAGACTAAGCCTGGTTGACGGTGATGTCCCTGCCATCAAGGTTCTGCCCATTCTAAAGGGTTTAGGTTTATTAGTTTTTAGGTTTTAGGTTTATTTATTAATTTATTTAGTTACTTTCAGTTTAGGTTTAGGGTTTGGGGTTTAGGGTTTGGGTTTAGGGTTTAAGATTTAAGGTTTAGCATTTTAGGGTTTATGGTTTTAGGGTTTAGGATTTAGGGTTAGGGTTTAGGGATTTGGGATTAGGTTTTTTTGTGATTTAGGGTTTAGGGTTTAGGGTTGTAGATTTAGGGTTTAGGGTTTGAGATTTAGGGTTTAAGGTTTTTTTTTAAAAAAAAATTTAAGTAAACTAGTAGGTTTAGGTTTATTTAGTATATTTAGTTTATTTTTTATTTATTTTATTTTATTTTCTTTTTTATTTTTATTTAGGTTTATTTTATTATTTTATTTAGTTTAGTTTATTTATTTTAAGTTTATTTATTATTAATTTAGAGTTTTTATTTTAGTTTATTTTTTTAAGTTTAGGTTTATGGTTAAGTATATTTTTAAGTTGAGTTTTATTTTTATTTTATTTTTTAGTTTTAGGAATTATTTTTTATTTTTACGTTTAGGTTTAGGTTTTTTTTTAATTTTTTTAGGTTTAGGATTTCGTTTTTTATTTTAGGTTTACTATAGGGTATATTTTTTTAGTTTAGATTTACATTTATTTTTATTTTATTTCTTTTAGGTTTATGTTTATGTTAAATTAATTTTAGCTTTGGGTTTTGGTTTTATTTATTTTAGTTTAGTTAATTTTAGTTTAGGTTTAGGTTTATTTTATTTTATTTATTTTATTTATATTTTTTGTTTAGTTTTTCTTTAGTTTAGGGTTTAGGTTTTATTTTTTATTTTTTTTAGGTTTATTTTTTAGGTTTAGGCTCTTATTTAGTTTTTATTTAATTTTATTTTAGGTTTATTTTATTTTATTTTACATTTAGTTTTCTTTTATATATTTTTATTCTTAGGTTTACATTATTTTTAGTTTATTTTCAGTCTTTATTTTTTTATTTTAGTATATTTTAACTTTTTTATTTTATTTTTTTTAGGTTTAAGTTTAGGTTTTAGTTTAGGTCTTTATTTTTTTATTTTATTATTTTATTTAGGTTTATGTGTTTTTTTTATTTTATTTTTAGGTTTTATTTAGTTTAGGTTTATGCTTTTAGGTTTTTAGGGTTTAGGGTTTAGGGTTTAAGGGTTTAGGGTTTATGGTTTAGGGTATTAAGGTTTAGGATTTTAGGATTTAGGGTTTAGGGTTTAGGGTTAGGGTTTATGATTTAGTGTTTAGGGTTTAGGTTTAAGTTTAAGTTAGTATAGGGTTTAGTTTATAGTTGGTTTAGGTTAGTTTAAGTTTGAGTTTAGGTTTAGGTTTTAGTTAGTTTAGGTTTGGGTTTAACTTTAGGTTTAGGTTTAGGTTTAGGTTTTAGTTTTAGGTTAGGTTTTAGGTTTAGATTTAGGTTTAGGTTTTGGGTTTAGGATTTTAGGTTTAGTGTTTAGAGTTTAGTTTTAAAGTTTAACTTTATGGTTTAGGGTTTAGTTTAGGTTAGTTTAGGCTTAATTTAGGGTTTTAGATTTAGGATTTTAGGGTTAGTTGGATTTAGGGTTTAGGGTTTAGTTTTAGGGTTTAGGTTGGGGTTTAGGGTTAGGGTTAAGGTTTAGGGATTTAGGTTTAACATTTATGGTTTAGGGTTTAGTGTTTAGGCTTTTGGGTCTAGGATTAGTTTAGGGTTTAGGGTTTAGGGTTTAGGGTTAATGGTTTAAGGTTGTAGCTTTAGGGTTAATGTTTTAGGGTTATAGCTTTAGGGTTATAGTTTTTTTTTAAAGTTTATTTAGTATATCATCTATTTATTTTAGTTTATTTTATTTTTTATTTTTATCAAGTTTAATTCATTTATTTTAGGTTTATTTATGTTAGTTTAGGTTATTTATTTTATTTTATTTTGTTAGGTTTAGGTCTAGGTTTAGGTTTAAGTTTATTTTTTTAGTTTAATTTTATTTTTATTTTTATTTTTTGGTTTAGGTTTTATTTTTTATTTTTAGGTTTAGGTTTAGGTTTTTATTTTATTTTTTTAAAGTTTAGGTTTTATGTTTTTATTTTAGGTTTATTTTATTTTTTAGTTTATATTTAGGTTTAATTTTTATTTATTTTATTTTATTTAATTTAGGTTTAGGTTTAGGTTTAGTTTATTTTAAGTTTAGGTTTAGGTTTTATTTATTTTAGTTTAGTTTATTTTTGATTAGGTTTAGGTTTATTTTATTTTTATTTTAGGTTTAGGTTTTTCTTTTAGTTTTGGGTTTATGTTTTATTTTTTATTTAATTTTAGGTTTTATTATTACGTGTATAAATTTAGTTTAAGTTTTTATTTAGTTTTGTTTTATTGTATTTTAAGTTTATTTTTTTTATTTAAGGTTTAGTTTTCATTTTATTTAAGTTTCTCATTTTTTTTAGTTTAGTTTAGGTTTTTATTTATTTTATTTTTAGTTTAGTTTTATTTATTTATTTATTTATTTTAGTTTATGTTTAGATTTAGGTTTAGGTTTAGGTTTTAGTTTATGTTTTGATTTTATTTTATTTTTTATTTTATTTTAGTTTATATTGATTTATTTATTTTATTTTTAGGTTTTTATTTAGTTTAGGTTTAGGTATTTAGCTTTTTAGGTTTTAGGGTTTGGGGTTTGGGGTTTAGAGTTTAAATTTTATCATTTTTTTTTGGGTTTAAGGTTTAGGGTTAGGGTTTGGGGTTTAGGGTTTTGGTTTTAGGGTTGAGGAATTAAGGATTAGGGTTTTAGGGTTTAGGGTTTAGGGTTTAGGTTTTAGGTTTAGATTCAGGTTTTAGTTTAGTGTTCAAGGTTTTTGGTTTTTTTAATAGATAATAAATTTCGATTCAACATTTCTTCTTTTGTTTATTTTGTTTATTTATATTAGTTTTTATTTTTATTTTTATTTATGTTTACTTTTTATTTTGATTTAGTTTAGTTTATTTAATTTAGGTTTATTTATTTTAGTTTAGATTTTTTTATTTTAGTAGAAGTTTGGGTTTAGGCTTAGGTTTACTTCTAGTTGAGTTTTATTTACATTTTATTTTTTATGTTTGGGTTTTATTTTATTTTTTTAGGTTTAGGTTTTAGGTTTTCATTTTAGGTTTCTTTTTAGGTTTTATTTTTTATGTTAGGTTTATGTTTATTTTTAGTTTATTATATTTTATTTAGTTTAGGGTTTAGGTTTAGTTTATTTTATGTTTAGGTTTAGGTTTTATTTATTTTAGTTTAGTTTTTTTAGGTTTAGTTTTATTTTATTTTGTTTTTCTATTTTTATTTTAGCTTTAGGTTTTCTATTTTTTAGTTAAGGGTATAGGTTTTCATTTTTATTTATTTTTAGGTTTAGTTCTTAGGCTTAGGTTTTTATTTAGTTTATATTTTATTTTATTTTAGGTTTATTTTATTTTTATTTTATGTTTAGTTTTTGTTTTATTTAGATATGTTATTCTTAGGTTTATTTATTTATTTAGTTTAGTTTAGGTTTTTATTTATTTTATTTTAGTTTATCTTTATTATTTTATTTTATTTTATTTTCAGGTTTAGGTTTAGGTTTTACTTTAGGTTTTCATTTTATTTAATTATTTTTATTTAGGTTTAGGTTTATTTAATTATTTTATTATCAGGTTTTATTTAGTTTAGGTTTAGATTTTTAGGTTTTTATGATTTCAGGTTTAGGGTTTTAGGGTTTAGAGTTTAGTGTTTATGTTTTAGGTTTAGGGTTTTAGGGTATTTAGGGTTTAAGGTTTAGGGTTAAACATTAGCTTATGGTTTAGGGTTAGTTTAGGGCTTAGGGTTTAGGGTTTAGGGTTTAAGGTTCAGGGTTAGTTTAGCATTAAGGTTTAGTGTTTAGGATTTAGGGTTTAGGGTTTTGGGTTTAAGGGTTTAAGGTTTATGGTTTATGGTTTAGGGTTTAGGGTTTTAGGGTTTAGGGTTTAGGGTTTAGAGTTTACAATTTAAGGTTTAGGGTTAGTTTTATGGTTTAGTGTTTATGGATAGTTTTTTTTAAATTATTTAAATTATTTATTTTTTTTAAATGAAGTAAATTGGTAGGTTTATGTTTATTTAGTTTATTTTTTATTTATTTTATTATTTTATTTTATTATTATTTTTAATTAGTTTAGTTTATATATTTTAGGTTTATTTATTTAATTTAGGTTTTTTTTAGTTTATTTTTTAAGTTTAGGTTTAAGTTTAGGTTTACATTTATTTTTTGTTTTAGTTTTTATTTCTATTTTTTTTTGTTAGGTTTAGGTTTTATTTTTTACTTTTCAGTTTAGGTTTATATTTTTATTTTATTTTTCTAGGTTTAAGTTTTTGATTTTGATTTTAGGTTTTATTTTTTAGTTTAGGTTTATATTCATTTTTAGCTTAATTTATTTTATTTAGTTTAGGTTTGTGTTTAAGTTTAGTTTATTTTAGGCTTAGGTTTAGATTTTTTTATTTTAGTTTATGTTTAGGTTTATTTTATGATTAAATTTTTTTTAATTTAGGGTTTAGGTTTTTTTTTAATTTTTTTAGGTTTTACTTTTACATTTTATTTTATTTTATTTTATTTTGTTTTTGGTTTATTTTATTTTAATTTTAGGTTTAGCTTTTATTTTTTTTTACTTTTTTATTTTTTAGTTTACTTTAGGTTTTTATTAATTTAATTTTAGTTATGTTTTTATGTTTTTTATTTTATTTTCTTTTTAGGTTTAGGTTTAAGATTAGGTTTTAGTTTATGATTTTATTTTATTTTATTATTTTATTTTATTTTGGTTTTGGTTTTTTCATTTAATTTATTTTTAAGTTTTATTTAATTTAGTTTTAGGTTTTTAGCTTTCTAGGGTTTAAGGTTAGTTTAGTGTTTAGGGTTCCGAGTTTAGGTTTTAGGTTTAGGGTTCAAGTTTTAGTTTAGGGTTTTTAGTTTTTTTTTTAATAGAGAACAAATTCAGATTCAATATTTCTTCCTTTCAATTTCATTAACCAAGTAACACACCATATTTTCTAAGACACAAGCGACTACATAGATAAAAAATTACCATAGAAACAAACCCTAAATAAATAGCGTCTATAAAACATAATTTCATAAGCAGTAGATCGGGTCGACTATTCTTCAATTTTTATTTTATTTAGTATTTTTGTTCTTAGGATTTTTTTTATTTTATTAGTTTAGTTTAGGTTTTTATTTATATTATTTTAGATTATTTTTATTAGTTTATTTTATTTTATTTTTAGGTTTAGGTTTATGTTGTAGTTTAGGTTTTTATAATATTTTATTTATTTAATTTTATTTAGGTTTAAGTTTTTTACATATTTTACTTTTAGGTTTTATTTTGTTTAGGTTTAGGTCTTTAGATTTTTAGTGTTTAGGGTTTAGGGTTTCAGGGTTTAGGGTTTAAGGTTAAGGTTTAGGGTTTAGGGTTTAGGTTTAGTATTTAGGCTTTAGGTTTTATGATTTTTAGGGTTTAGGGTTTAGGGTTAGCTTAGTGTTTAGGGTTTTTTTGGAAAAAAAGTAAGTAAACTAGTAGGTGTAGGTTTATTTAGTTAATTTAGTTGATTTTTTATTTATTATAGTTTATTTTTCTCTTTATTTTTATTTATGTTTACCTTTTATCTTTATTTAGTTTAGTTTATTTATTTTAGTTTATTTTTCAGATTTAGCTTTAGCTTTTGGTTTATTTTTTAGTTGAGTTTTATTTTTTAGTTTATTTTTATGTTTAGGTTTTATTTTTTTATTTTTTTAGGTTTAGGTTTGGGTTTTTATTTTATTTTTTTAGGTTTTGGTTTTAGGTTTTTAATTTAGGTCAATTTTTAGGTTTTATTTTTTAGTTTAGGTTAAGGTTTACTTTTAGTTTATTTTATTTTATTTAGTTTAGGTTTAGGTTTAGGTTTAGTTTACTTTAGGTTTAAGTATAGGTTTTATTTATTTTAATTTATTTTAGTTCAGCTTTAAGTTTATTATATTTTTATTTTAGGTTTAGAATTTTTTAAGTTTAGGGTTTTGGTTTTATTTATTATTTATTTTCAAGTTTTATTTTAGGTTTATTTTTTAGGTTTAGGTTTTTATGTAGTTTTTAGTATATTTTATTTTAAGTTTATTTTGATTTTATTTTAGGTTTAGTTTTTATTTTATTTAGGTTTTTTTTAGTTTGGTTTGGTTTTATTTATTTTATTTTAGTATAATTTTTATTATTTTATTATTTTATTTTTTAAGTTTAGGTTTAGGTTTAGCTTTAGGTTTAGGTTTTAGTTCATGTTTTTATTTTATTTTATTTTTTTATATTATTTTGGTTTAGGTTTTTTCATTTATTTATTTTTTAGGTTTTATTTAGTTTAGGTTTAGGTACTTAGCCATTTAGGGTTTAGTGTATAGGGTTTAGGGTTTAAGGTGTGGGGTTTAGGGTTTAGGGTTTAGGTTTTTTTGGGTTTAAGGTTTAGGGTTTAGGGTTTAGGATTTAAGGTTTAGGATTTAGGGTTTAGGGTTTAGGGTTTAGGGTTTAGTGTCTAGGGTTTTTTAGGTTTTTATGGTTTAGCATTTAGGGTTTAAGGTTGTAGGTTTATGGTTGTAGATTTAGTGTTTAGGGTTTAGGGTTTAGGATTTACGATTTAGGGTTTCAAGATTTTTTTAAAATTATGTAGGTTTAGGTTTATTTAGTTTATTTTTTATTTATTTTAGTTTATTTTTTATTTATTTTAGTTTATTTTTTATTTATTTTAGTTTATTTTATTTTAGTTTATTTTTATCTTTATTTAGATTAGTTAATTTATTTTAGGTTTTTTATTTTAGTTTTTTTTTGGTTTAGGTTTATGTTTATCTCTATTTTTTAGTTTAGTTTTATTATTATTTTATTTTTTAGGTTTAGGTTTTATTTTTTTTTCTTAGGTTAAGGTTTTTATTTTATTTTTTAGGTTTAGGTTTTTTTTAAAATTTATGGTTGAGGGTTTGTTTTAGGGTTTAGGGTTTAGGGTTTTTTAATTCAGTAAACTAGTAGGTTTAGGTTTATTTAGTTTATTTAATTTATTTTTGTTTACTTTTGTTTATTTATTTTTTATTTATATTTATGTTTACCTTTTATTTTTATTTATCTTAGTTTATTCATTTTAGGTTTATTTATTTTAGTTTAGGTTTTTTATTTTAGTTTAGTTTTTGGTTTAGGTTTACGTTTTGGTTTATTTTTTAGGTTTAGATTTTATTTTTTATTTTTAGGTTAAGGTTTAGGTTTTTATTTTATTTTTTTAGTTTAGGTTTTAGGTTTAATTTTAGGTTTTATTTTTTAGTTTAGGTTAGGTTTATTTTTAGTTTATTATATTTTATTTAGTTTAGGCTTTGGTTTAGGTTTACTTTACTTTAGGTTTAGGATTAGGTTTTAGGTTTTTAATTTAGGTCAATTTTTAGGTTTTATTTTTTAGTTTAGGTTAAGGTTTACTTTTGGTTTATTTTATTTTATTTAGTTTAGGTTTAGGTTTAGGTTTAGTTTACTTTAGTTTTAAGTATAGGTTTTATTTATTTTAATTTATTTTAGTTTAGGTTTAAGTTTATTTTATTTTTATTTTAGGTTTAGAATTTTTTTAGTTTAGGGTTTAGGTTTTATTTATTATTTATTTTTAAGTTTTATTTTAGGTTTATTTTTTAGGTTTAGGTTTTTATTTAGTTTTTAGTATATTTTATTTTAAGTTTATTTTGATTTTATTTTAGGTTTAGTTTTTATTTTATTTAAGTTTTTTTTTAGTTTGGTTTCGGTTTTATTTTATTTTATTTTAGTATAGTTTTTATTATTTTATTATTTTATTTTTTAAGTTTAGGTTTAGGTTCAACTTTAGGTTTAGGTTTTAGTTCATGTTTTTATTTTATTTTATTTTTCTATATTATTTTGGTTTAGATTTTTTCATTTATTTATTTTTTAGGTTTTATTTAGTTTAGGTTTAGGCACTTAGCCATTTAGGGTTTAGTGTATAGGGTTTATGGTTTAGGGTGTGGGCTCTAGGGTTTAGGGTTTAGGTTTTTTTTTGAGTTTAAGGTTTAGGGTTTAGGGTTTAGGATTTAGGGTTTAGGATTTAGGGTTTAGGGTTTATGGTTTATGGTTTAGTGTAGGGTTTTAGGTTTTATGGTTTAGCATTTAGGGTTTAAGGTTGTAGGTTTAGGGTTGTAGGTTTAGTGTTTAGGGTTTAGGGTTTAGGATTTAGGGTTTAGGGTTTAGGGATTTTTTTTAATTAAGTAGGTTTAGGTTTATTTAGTTTATTTTTTATTTATTTTAGTTTATTTTTTATTTATTTTAGTTTATTTTATTTTGGTTTCTTTTTATCTTTATTTTGATTAGTTAATTTATTTTAGGTTTATTTTATTTAGTTTAGGTTTTTTATTTTAGTTTATTTTTTTGGTTTAGGTTTATGTTTATCTCTATTTTTTAGTTTAGTTTTATTATTATTTTATTTTTTTGGTTTAAGTTTTATTTTATTTTTTTAGGTTAAGGTTTTTATTTTATTTTTTAGGTTTAGGTTTTTTTTTAAATTTATGGTTCAAGGTTTGTTTTAGGGTTTAGGGTTTAGGATTTTTTAATTAAGTAAACTAGTAGGTTTAGGTTTATTTAGTTTATTTAATTTATTTTTGTTTATTTTTTTATTTTATTTTTTACTTATATTTATGTTTACCTTTTATTTTTATTTAGCTTAGTTTGTTCATTTTAGGTTTATTTATTTTAGTTTAGGTTTTTTATTTTAGTTTATTTTTAGGTTTAGCTTTAGGTTTTAGTTTATTTTTTATTTTTAGGTTTAGGTTTAGGTTTAGGTTTAGGTTTTTATTTTATTTTATTTGTTTAGGTTTTAGGTTTTTATTTTAGGTTTAATTTTAGGTTTTATTTTTTAGTTTAGGTTAGGTTTATTTTTAGTTTATTATATTTTATTTAGTTTAGGCTTTGGTTTAGGTTTACTTTCCTTTAGGTTTAGGATTAGGTTTTATTTATTTTAGTTTACTTTATTTTAGTTTAGGTTTCGGTTTATTTTAATTTTATTTTAGGTTTAGATTTTTTTTAGTTTAGAGTTTAGGATTTATTTTTTATTTATTTTTTGGTTTGTTTTTTTTATTTAAGTTTTATTTATTTTTTATTTTATTTTCTTTTAGGTTTATTTTATTTTTATTTTAGGTTTAGTTTGTATTTTATTTTAAGTTTTTTATTTTTTTAGTTTAGTCTAGGTTTTTATTTATTTTATTTTAGTTTAATTTTTAGTTTTTAATTTATTTTCTTTGATTGGTTTAGGTTTAGGTTTAGGTTTAGGTTTTAGTTTATGTTTTTATTTTATTTTATTTATTTTAATTTATTTTGGTTGGAAAGAGAACAATCAGATATAAGCACATGATTCATTCAACCAAACTAGTTCTTGAGGACAATCAACTTAAATAAGAATATTTAAAGCAAACCAAAGCTTCTTTATTAATTAAGTTTTGGATTTGATTCGATTTAAGAAGGAGAAGAGAAATCATCAATTGTTATTTTAAACCCATTCCCACATTTGTGATTTGATTTAATTTAAGGAATGTAATTATGTTGATTTTATCATTTAATTAAGTTGAACTCTTAATTAGATGAATTAATTAACCTTACCTATGTCACCTTGATGTAATTAACTAAATAATTATGAGCTATCGTGCTACGCATGGAAAATAAACTTGCAATGATCCTAGAAAATAAAAGGGGTGTAATGCAATTAGCTCATGATTAATAGTTAATTAGATTAAATGGCTTAATTAATTACCCTTATGGTTTTCCTACACATGTGGACTAACCATAATTTCATTAAACTCTTTTAGGTGCGTGATCTAACGTCACACAAGTGAGGGAGAATGGAGTTCATCTGCCATTGCTCACTTGATTTGAGCTTACTCAAGCTTTGATCAACTCTAAAATGATCTCACACCTTCATGACATCAATCAGAGGGGATCCAATGATCAAGATCACACGAGATGCAAGTTTTCTTCAAAAAGCTCCTATAAATTTTTGCCTAAGGATTGGTTTTGAAACCATACCTCGCTGGAGCTCAAGACTGGCAGCTCGAATTACTGAGAAAGCTTCATCTAGTGGAGACGACACTCTGTTGAGAAACAATTGGATTAATTCCTTAATGTTCACTCAGATGGCCAAGAACCGATGATTTGGAGCTCGACTTTGATCGAAGTCCCACCTCTGGTGCTCGGGAATCTTGAGAGATGATTCATTCTTACTCAACGAGGCCTAGGACAAAGTTAATTTGAGTTTGATGGAGAAATAGGGATGTTAGGTCAGAAATGGGAGTGTTCTATTTTGTGATAGATGGGAATGGCTTTTTTTGATCGAGGAACAAGCTTGGGAGCTTAGGGAATGGGTCTAGCGGGTCATCTTAGGTAGCTAGGGCTCTGTGGGATGATTTTTGTGTGTGTTTGAGTGGAAATGAGAGGGTGTATACCCCCTTTCATCTTGATCGAATAGTCTGATCAAATTTGTCTTCTGGTGGCCGACCGACCATCTCAGGGAGTCGTGGGTGGCAAGGAGTAGGTGAGTTGGCTCGGCTTGGTTGGTTGAAGGTGTGGAGGTGGCTGCCAAGGAGAAATCATGGGTGTTCTATGGGTTTCAAATGATCCAATGGGGAGGGTGAGGTTATTTTACCTCCCATGGGTCATGGCCAACCCAACCACTCCTTAAGTTAGGTTGAAGGTGTTCTAGGTGCTGGACCATTGGGAGAGTACCAAGTGTCCAAGGAATAGAAATAACTACTTACATGGGTGATTTGTCTCATGTGAAGCCTTTGACCTAAAGGTAAAATGATTATTTTGCATTGAACTTGATTTGGGCAAATTGAAATACATATGGTTAGGACGACCTGACCTCCATGAAGACGAGGGTGAGGCTAGTTTAGAGCTTATCCCAGGGGTGGAAAACCACATTATTGGCACCCAATAGAAGATATGTCCTAGCTACAAGGAGTACACCTACTATCCATATAAACTTAGAATCTAGTTCATAGGATGAGTCTTATATGGTTAGCACACCAGCTAGCTCTTCTCAGCACTAGATTCCCTTGGACGTGTCACTTGAGCTAGATAGCGATGCACACTGGGCTCTAAAGCAAAGCATAAGTGTATCCAAGTCTATATGTGAAACAATCAGGCATTAGTTGGGAACCTTAGCTCTAACCCCACTTTCCTCTCAAAAAGTTGATGGTTTGGTAGTTAAAGAAGCCCCTAAGTCATCTATTGGTGTTAAGACTCAGAGGTTCTTTCAGAGAGCATCATCCTCAAGTCAAGAAGTTGATGCAGAACTTGAGGATGATTCATATAAAAATTTAATATAATTACCTTTTGATTGGTACTTTCCTTATGTTCATAATTTAATAAAGAAAGGGTTAATCCCACATACTTGGTCAAAGCACAAGTCAGACTACTTTGAAAGAATATGAAAGAACAAATGCAAAAGCTCTCAATCAAGACCAGGACTAGGATTCGTATAGTGGGTCAAGTCGATGATGACAATTATTGCTTAGTCCTCACTAATCATTTGGAATTTGATAAGTTCTTTTCAAATCACATTAACTTATATGAGGAGTTATGCTTAGAAACTTCAGATGATCCGGATAATTTTGAAGTCAAAGATACAACACTAGAGTTTGAAGAAGACATCAAGTAAACCATCGATGAGCTCAAGGAAATCAACTTAAGAATTGAAGAAGATCCATGCCTGACATTCAGTTCTTTGTTGAATGAAATTGAAATTAATGGCTTAGTTAGGCTATTGACTAAGTATAAGGACTTCTTTGCATGAAGTTATGAAGAGATGCATAGATTGGCTCCTAATGTAGTGGTCCATAAACTAACAATAGAGCCTCCTGCTAATCCTATCAAGCAAGATCCTAGACGCATGTGATTAGACATAGAACAATAGGTCATTTATGAAGTAAAAAAAACTGATCAATGTTGGCTTCATCCGAGAAGAAAAATAACCTACCTGGTTAGTTAGTTTCATCTTAGTTAAGAAAAAGAATGGCCAAATGCACATATGCGTTGATTTTAGAGATTTAAATAAGCCATGTCCAAACTAAATAAAATAAATAAAAAATAAACTAAATATACTAAATAAACCTAAACCTACCAGTTTATAGAATTTAAAAAAAAAAGGCCTTAAGCCCTAAATCCTAAACCCAAAACTCTAAACCCTAAATCTACAACCCTAAACCCTACTCCTTGAAAAACCCTAAACCATAAACCCTAAATGCTAACCCTAAACCTTAAAAGAATAAACCCTAAAACCCTAAACCTAAACCTAAATAAAAACAAATAAGAAAACCCTAAACCTACAACCTACAACCCTAAACACTAAACCCCAAACCATAAACTTTAAACCCTAAACTGTAAACCCTAAACCCTAAACCTTAAAAACATTAAAACCTAAACCTAAAGAAACTAAACCTAAAAAAAAATATAAACCTAAATAAAAATTTAAATAAATACCTAAACTAAAACTTAGACCTAAACCTTAAAATAAAATAAAATAAAATAAAATACTAAATAAAATAAAATAAAAAACCTAAACTAAACTAAAAAGAAAAATAAACCTAAGAATGAAATAAATAAAAAATAAAACTAAAAGTAAAATAAAATAAATAAACCTAAAATAAAATAAAATAAAAAAACTAAATAAAACCTAAACCTAAAAAATAAACCTAAAAATAAAACCTAGAAAAAAATAAAAAATTAAACCTAAACCCTAAACTTAAAAACACCTAAACCTAAAAGAAAAATAAAATAAACAAAATAAAATAAACATAAATCCTAAAATAGAATAAACTAAACTAAAATAAATAAAACCTAAACTTAAACCTAAACTAAATAAAAAAATAAACTAAAATATACTAAACCAAAAAATAATACTAAAATAAACCAAAAAATAAAACCTATAAGTAAAACTTAAAAGTAAAATAAAAATTAACTAATCCTAAAATAAATAAATAAAATATAAACCTAAAATAAAATTAAAATAAAATTCAACTAATAAATAAACCTAAACCTAAACCTATAAAATAAACTAAAAAAACCTAAACTAAAATAAATAAACCAAAAATATATAAAATAAACTAAATAAAATTTAAAAATAAACTTAAATAAATATAAAAATTAAAGTAAACAAAAATAAATAAAAAATAAACTAAATAAACCTAAACCTACCAATTTACTTAATTTTAAAAAAAGAACTTAAACCCAAAATCCTAAACCCTAAACCTACAATCGTAAACCCTAAATCGTAAACCTTACAACTTAAAAAACCCTAAACCCTGAACATTAAACCCTAAAAGCATAAACCTAAAACCCTAAACCCACCTAAACCCTAAACCCTAACCTAACCAACCCTAAACCTCAAACCTAAACCTAAACTTAAAGTAATTAAATAAATTAAAAAAGAAACCTAAACCCTTAAACTTATTAAACCTAAACCTAAACCCTAAGAATGGGTTGAACCTTGAGGCCAAGAACATCACCGTCTACCAAGCTCAATCTAGATCTGCGGAGGCAAAGGCGGACGCAGCGGTTATGATAGTGGTGGTGAGGGATCTAGTGGTACTGGAGGATATGGAGGTGGTGGTCGGAGCAGTGGTGGTTATGGAGGCGGGAGGAGCAATGGTGGTTGATCTAGAGTAGCTGGAGGATATGCGTGCTCATTTTTTATCTATGTCGTCACTTGTGTCTTGGAAAACTTGGTGTGTTACTTGGTTGATGAAATCAAAAAGAAGAAATGTTTAATCTAAATTTTTTATCTATTAAAAAAATCTAAAAACACTAAACCCTAAATTAAAACTTGAACCGTAAACTTAAAACCTAAACCTTAAACCCAAAATCGTAAAATTTAAAAACTCTAAACTCGAAACTCTAAGACTAAACTAACCCTACCCACCCCTAAACCTTAAAACTTTAATCCTAAACCAACCCTAAACCCACCAAACCTATAAACCCTAAAATAAAAAAATATAATAAGTTAAAATAAAATAAAATAAACCTTAACAACCTGGATACTTAACCCCACTAAACCCTACCTAAACCTAACCATACTCCAGGCCAAAACCCTCAAACTCAGGCCCTAAACTGTTAAACCCTACCAGGCCCTGGGCCCTGGGCCCTGACCTGGGCCTCCACACTGGGCCCTGAGCACTACCCACGAACAAAACCTGGGCTTGTAATAAATAAAATAAAATAAAACTCAGTAAAATAAACTGAGCCTAAAAATAAACTAAAGATAAATAAACTTAAAATAATTAATAACCTAAATGAAATAAATAAATATACCTAATTAATAGATAAAAAGAAATAAAATGAATAGAATAAACTAAATAAACTAAAAACCTAAACCTGCCGGGTTTGTTTTTTTTAAAATTCCAAAATATACCCTAAACTGATTCTGATCACCCTGACCACAAACCCCCACCTAATAAAACTGACCATGAGCCATAAGGCTAAACCTGATCTGAGCCACTGGCTGACCATGAAACCAGACCCAAAATGTACCCACCACCACACCCAAGCCAAAACCAACCCTGGCCGGACCCTACTTTGACCCTAAACCCTAAACATAAAAACCTAAACCCTAAACCTAAACCACACCTTGGCTAAAACCACTAAACCTAAAATCCTAAAACTCTAAAGCTAAAAGTAAATTAAACCTAAAATAAAATAAATCAAAAAAACTAAACATAAATAAAATAAATAAAATAAAATAAAATAAAATAAAATAAAAACCTAAACTAGAACCTAAATCTAAACCTAAAAATAAAATAAAATAAAAAATAATGATAAATAAAATAAAATAAGTAAAAAACCTAAACTAAACTAAAAAATAAAATAAACCTAAGAATAAAAAACTTAAATAAAATAAAAACTAAACGTAAAATAAAAATAAAGTAGACTTAGAATAAAATAAAATAACAACTAAATAAAAACCTAAAAATAATGCCTAGAAATAAATAAAAAATAAAACCCAAACCCTTAATAAAAAATAAAAACTAAACCTAAAATAAAAAAAAACTAAATTTAAATAAATAAAACCAATGCTAAAACTAAAATAAACAAAACTAAAATCCAAAACTAAATAAAAAATAAACTAAAATTAAACCTAAACCTAAACTAAAAAATGAAACCAAAAAATATACTTAAAATGACAACCTAAAACTTAAACCTAAACCCTAAACCCTAAAATGTTAAAACGAGACCAAAATAAAATCATATAAACCTAAACCTAAACTAAGATAAACTAAACTAAAATAAATTAAACTTAAACCTAAACCTAAATTAAATTAAACATAAACATAAACCTAAATTAAATAAAATAAAATTAATTAAAAATAAACCTAAACCAAAATTAAAAAATAATACCTAAAAATAAACATAAAATAAAAATCTAAAACCTAATCCTAATAAAGAACCTAAACCTAAACCTAAAATAAAAATAAAACTTAAACTAAAATAAAGTAAAATAAATAAAACTAAAAAAAAAAGCTAAACCTAAATCTAAAAAATTTAATTAAAATAAATAAACATAAAATAAATGAACTAAACTAAATAAAAATAAAAATAAACTTAAATAAAAATTAAATTAAAATAAACTAAACTAAATAAACTTAAACATACAAGTTTACTTAATTTTTTTTAAAAAAAAACCCTAAACCCTAAACTCTAAAACCCTAAACCCTAAAGCCTAAAGCATAAACACTAAACCCGAAAACCTAAACCCAAACCCTAAACCTAAATCCTAAACCCTAAACCCTAAACATTAAAAACCTAAAAATCAAAAAATTGAAAAACCTTAATCTAAACTAAATAAAACCTTAAAATAAAATAAATAAAAAACCTAAACCTAAACCTAAACATTAAGATAAAATAAAATAAAAAATAAAAACTAATCTAAAATAAAATAAATAAAAACCTAAACTAAACTATAAGATTAAATAAACCTATAATTAAAAAACCTAAATAAAATATAAACTAAATGTTAAATAAAAATAAAATGAACCTAAAATAAAATAAAATGAAAACTAAATTAAAACCCAAAC
Organism: Cymbidium sinense; assembly: GCA_021442155.1. Lineage (NCBI taxonomy): Eukaryota > Viridiplantae > Streptophyta > Magnoliopsida > Asparagales > Orchidaceae > Cymbidium > Cymbidium sinense. The sequence goes on along the minus strand of CM038225.1, from coordinate 5,668,834 downwards.
CTCAAAATAAATAAAAAATAAAACCCAAATCCTAAACTAAAAATAAATACTAAACCTAAAATAAAAATGAAATGAACAAAGTAAAATAAACCTAAACCTAAACTAAAATAAACTAAATTACAATAAATAAAACCTAAACAATAAACTAAATACAATCAAATAAATTTAAAATAAACAAAAACCTAAACTAAAAAATAAAACCTAAAAATAAACTTAAAACTGAAACTTAAAAAAATAAAATATAAACCTAAACCTAAAAAAATAAAATAAAAATAAAATTAAACTAAAAATTAAACATAAACCTAAGCCAAACCATAGAAAATATACAAAAATAAAAAACCCAAACTAAAATAAATAGAACTAAAATAAATAAACCAAACTAAATAAAAATAAAAAATAAACTTAAATAAAAATAAATAAAATAAAATAAACTAAAATAAATAAAAAATAAACTAAATAAACTTAAACCAACAAGTTTACTTAATTTTTTTTTTAAAAAACCTTAAACCCTAAACCCAATATTCTAAACCCTAAACCATAAAGCCTAAAACTAACACTAAACCCTAAATCCTTAACCACAACCCTAAACTTACAACCGTAAACACTAAACCCTAAACCATAAATTAACCCTAAACTCGAAACCCTAACCCTAACCCTAAACCCTAAACCCTAAATCATAAATCCTAAAACCCTAAACCACAAACCCTGAGAACTCAGGGCCTGTGGCTAAACCAAACCCTAAACCTTAAAGCCTAAACCCTAGGCTATGGGCCAACCCTAAACTGACCCTAAAGATGACCTGGGCCCTAAATCCAAATCCTAAAACCCAGCAAAGCTAAACTGGGCCTACAATCCAAAATACTACCCAAACTCTAAGACCCTAAACCCTAAAACCTAAAAAGCTAAACATAAACAAAATAAAACCTAAAAATAAGATAAATAAAAAAAATCTTAGCTTACATAAAATAAAAACCTAAAGTAAATCCTAAACCTAAACCTAAAAAATAAAAAATTAAACTAAACTAAAATAAAATAAACAAAACCTAAACTAAAAGATAAAATAAACCTAGATAAAAAATAATAAATAAAACTAAACTTAAAATAAAAATAAAATAAACTTAAAATAAAATATAATAAAAACTAAATAAAAACTTAAACCTAAAAAATAAAACTAAAAATAAATAAAAAATAAAAATTAAACCCTAAACTAAAAAAAAAATTGAACCTAAAATAAAAATAAAATAATCCTAAACCTAAACTTAAACTTAAATCTAAACCTATAGCTAAAATAAACTAAACCTAAACCTAACCTAAACTAAATAAAATAAAATAAATTAAATTAAAATAAAATAAAATAAACTAAAAATAAATTTAAACTTAAACTAAAAAATAAAATGTACAAATAAACCTAAATTAAAAATCCAAATCCTGAACCTAAAAAAATAAAATAAAATCCTAAACCTAAACCTAAAACTAAAAAACAAAACCTAAACCTATAAAATAAAATAAAAATAAAACTCAACAAAAAAATTAACCTAAACCTAAACCTAGAAAATAAACTAAAATAGAAAACCTAAACTATAATAAATAAACTTAAAATAAATAAAAATAAACCTAAATAAGAAAAATAAACCTAAATAAAATAAAAAATAGAATAACCTAAAATAAATAAAAAATAAACTAAATAAACTAAATAAATCTAAACCTATCGGTTTACATAATTTTTTCTTAAAAAATAACTCTAAATGCTAAATCTGAAACCCTAAACCCTAATCACGAACACAACCCAAAAATTAACCTAATCCTTAAACCCTAAACTCTGACCTAAACTCAAAACCACAAAACCAAAACCTAAAACCCAAAACCAATCCTAAACCATAAGCATAAACCCTTAAATCCTAAACCCAAAATCCTCTAAACCCTACACCCTAAACCCTAAACCCAAAACCCAAAACCCAAAACCCAAAACCCAAAACCAAATACCCTAAACCATAAACCCCAAACCCTAAATCTAAACCTAAAGTAATTAAATAAATTAAAAAATGAACATAAACCCTAAATCCTAATAAACCTAAACCTTAATCTAAACCCTAAGAATGGGAAGAACCTTGACAGCTAGAACAACACTATCAACCAGGCTCAATCTAGATCTGGCATTGGAGGTGAAGGTAGAGGTGGCAGTTATCATAGTGGTGGTGGGGGAACTGGAGATGCTGGTGGATATAAAGGTGGTGGTATAAGCAGTGGTGGTTATAGAGGTGGGAGGAGTGATGGAGGTTACAACTGTAGTGGTGGCAGAGGGAGAAATCAGGGATATGATGGTGGATCCTGTTATTCAAAAGGTTGGGTGGTTCTGATGAGAACTGGAGAAATTGAAGAATGGACAATCTGATCTGGTGGTGGCAGAGGGAGAAACTAGGGATATGATGGTTGATCCTGTTATTCGAAAGCTCGGGGTGGTTCTCATGAGAACTGGAGAAATTGGGGAATGGCCAATCTGGTCTGCTGCTTGTGGAACTATGTCATTATAGTAGAGATGGTTCTAGTTATCTACGGTTTATTGTTTGCCCTATGCATGCTCATTTTTTATCTAGGTCATTGCTTCTATCTTAGAAAATTTAGCATGTTACTTGGTTGATGAAATCAAAAAGAAGAAATGTTGAATCTTAATTTATTATCTGTTAAAAAAACTAAAAATCCTAAACCCCAAACTAAAACTTGAACTTTAGACCTAAAACCTAAACTCTAAACCATAAACCATAAACCCTAAAAACCCTAAACACTAAACCCTAAGCCCTAAAACCCTAAACCCTAAACCCTAAAACCTAACTAAACCATAAACCTCAAAACTTAAACCCTAAACCCTAAACTAACCCTAAACCTTAACACCTAAAATGCTAAAAACCTGAACCTAAACTAAATAAAACTTAAAAGAAAAATAAATAAATAAACTTAAATAAAAATAAAATAATAAAATAAAACCTAAACTAAAATGAAAACTTAAACATTAACCTAAACAAATAAAATAAAAATATAAACTAAACTAAAATAAAATAAATAAAAACTTAAGCTAAATTAAAAAATAAAAAGCCTAAATAAATTTAAAACTAAACCTAAAATAAAAATAAAATAAGATAAAAACTAAGTAAAAATCTAAACCTAAAAGTAAACCTTAAAATAAAACATAAAAATAAATAAAAAAGTAAAACCTAAACCCTAAACTAAAAAAAAACTTTAACCTAAATTAAAATAAACTAAGCTAAAATAAATAAAACCTAAACTTAAACCTAAACCCTAAACTCTAAACCCTAAAAACCTAAAAAACTTAAACCTAATGTAAATAAAACCTAGAAAGTAAAGTAAATAAATAAACCAAAACCTAAATAAAATAAAATAAAAAAAGAAAAGCTAAACTAAAACATAAACCTAAACTTAAAAATAAAATAAAATAAAAAAATTGAAAATAAACTAAAATACAATAAATAAAAAACTAAACTAAACTAAAAAATTAAAATAAACCTAAGAATGAAAAACTTAAATGAAATAAAAACTAAATGTAAAATAAAATAATATAAACCTAACAACAACAACAACAACAACAATAACAAAAACAACAACAAGAAGCCTTAATCCCACTAGGTGGGGTCGGCTACGTGAATCCTTCATCTCCATTGTGTCCTATTATGTGTCAAATTCTCATTTATTCAAGTATACTAAGATCATTTTTTATACATCTTAACCAAGTCTTTTTTAGGTCTACCTCTGCCTTTCTTAACATAAGGGAAAATCTAATGCATCTACTCTCTAGTCGAGTCATGGACGGTGACGTTTTATGTGGCCAAACCATCTAACTCTCCTCTAATCTTGTCTACCTGGAGCTACTCCAACTTTTCCTGAACATACTCATTTTGCATTCTATCTCTAGGGTAAAGCCACTCATCCACGAGCATCCTCATCTATCTAACTTAACTTAGTCTTATGTTTGTTGTAGCACCATAAGTCATTGCGGGTCTTACCACCATCTTATAAAATTTTCCTTAAGTTTAAGTGGAACTTTTCTATCACATAATAGGCGGATGTATTCCTCCACTTCAACCATCCAACTTGAATTCTACTAATAACATCTCCATCTATTTCACCATCATTTTGAATAATAGAGCCTATATCAAAACCTCACTCTTATTAATGACTTGATAACTAAAGTCATAACACTACCACTAAAACTTCTAAAACTAAAATTACACTCCATATATTCAATTTTAGATCTACTTAAATAAAACCTTTAGACTCTAAAGTTGGCCTCCATAATTCAAGTTTATAACCTCTAGTCTTATCAACAAGAAGAATGTATAAAAAAGCATACACAAGGCACATCTTCTTGTAAATGCCTAAGAACATCCATAACTAAAGTAAAAAAGATAACTTAATGTTGATCCTTGATGTAATTAAAATAAAAATATTTTATCAATCCTCCTGTTTGGAAAAGTAAACTCTAGTATACATATCCTTAATGACTTGAATATAAATATTAACTTCTTTCTTCTAAACTCTCAAAGAACATCTCTTGAGAATTTATCATAAGCTTTCTAAATAATAAATATCATATGTAGATCCTTCTTATTTTCTATGCTTCTCCATCAAACCTCTTAATAAATGTATAGCATCCATAGATCTACCCGCATGAAACCAAACTATTGTGAGAAACTAATCACATTGTAACCTATGCTCAATTACTCTCTCCCATAATTTTAATGTATGGCACATTAACTTAATTCCTCTATAATTTGCACACTTGTGCATCACCTTTATTCTTAAGATAAACCAACAAAACTCTTTCTCCACTCATGCATCTTTAGTCTTTAAAATAACATTAAAAAAGATTTATAAGCCAAGAAATTCCTTGATCTCCTAAACATTTCCACACTTCTATAGGAATATTATCCAGTCCTAAAATAATATAAACCTAAAATAAAATAAAATAAAAAGTAAATAAAAACCTAAACTTTAAAAATAAACCTAAAAGTAAAACCTAGAAATAAATAAAAAATAAAACCCAAACCCTAAACTAAAAATAAAAACTAAACCTAATATAAAAATAAAATAAACAAAATAAAATAAACCTAAACCTAAAATAAAGTAAATAAAACTTAAAAAAATAAAACTTAAACTTAATCCTAAAATAAACTAAACCTAAACCTAAACATAAACCAAAAGTAAATAAAATAAAATAAACTAAAAATAAACCTAAACCTAAACTAATAATAAAACCTAAAAATAATCTGAAAATCAAACCCTAAAACCTAAACCTAAAAAAAATAAAATAAAAACCTAAACCTAAACTTAAAAATAAAAAATAAAACCTAAACCTAAAAAATTAAATAAAAATTATACTCAGTTAAAAAAACCTACACCTAAACTTAAACTTAAAAAATAAACTAAAATAAAAAAACCCAAACTAAAATAAATAAACCTAAAATAAATCAACTAAATTAAACAAAAAATAAAAAAATAAACCTAAATAAAAATAAAAATTTAAATAAACTAAAACAAATAAAAAAATAAACTAAATAAATTAGATAAACCAAAACCTACTGGTTTACTTAATTTAAAAAAAAAACCCCAAACCCTCAACCTAAAACCATAAACCATAAACCCTAAACCCTAAAAGCATAAACCCTAAAACCCTAAACCCTAAACCCTAAACACTAACCCTAAACCCTAAACCCTAAACACTAACCCTAAACCATAAACCTTAAACTATAAGTCACTATAGCACCCAAGAGGGAGGGTGAATTGGGTGATATTAAAAATTTTAAAAGTTAAATCTTAAATTTTAAGTTTTAGTAGAAAATTAATTTTTGATTTTATAATGATAAGATATAATTCTTAATGTAATAAAAATAAAAGTACAGTAAAGTAAAGAGAGACAATATGCACATAATTTTTATGTGGTTCAGCCAAACCTCAAAACCAGCCTACGTCCATGCCTAGCCACCCCTGGCTATGAATCCACTAAATGCAAAATAGCTTATAAATAGCACTCTCCTATAACGGGGCGATTACAACCCCTACAACAATATGTACTCTCCTACAAAGGGGTGAGTACAACCCCAATATAAATTTTATAGCACGAAAAGAAAAATACAAAATAATAAATTTTGATAAAATAAATATCTCCAAATATACCAAGCTATTCAATTAAAAAAGTGATCTCACAACTTATAAATGATCACTTTATAACTTAAAATTTTGGCAAGATAAAATGCTCACTTAATATTGATAAAAAATAATAAAATTAATATGTTAAAGTGATCTTACTAGGATTTTTATGTTATAACAATTTGTAGACTAATATAAAAATGATTTCAAAATAAATTTGTAATATTTTTTACACAATAAAATAAATTTCAGTAGGAATAATTTATTTTATTTTAACCAAAAAGATGCTTTCATTTAATGCAAATGATCATAAAATACTTAAATAAAATTTGTATATGATATATCTAAGTAGCTAGTAAGCTTTTAATTAAAAAGAGAGATCTAGTAAATATAAAAATAATTTCAATGCAATAATTTAATTTAAAATTCTTAAAATATACTTCTAAAATAGATCTAAGAATAAATGATCTTTCAAATAAGACTAATGAAGAAATATTTCTAGAAACCAAAAAAAATTTGTAAGAAAATAAAAATTTCAACAAGTTGAAATAAATGCTACAAACTATCACAAGAGTTTTTCACAAAAAAATGATTGAAGAAACTTTGATGTGAAAAACTTAGACTTTGATGTCCAAAGACAAATCCACCAAATAATATAAATTGGAAAGAATAAATAGATGGTGAAAATAATATGAACAACTAAAAATGGATTAAGATCAAGAAAACAAACTCAAGTAATTTGAGAAAGCTCGCTTAGTTGAAGATGTTGAAGCTTCCAAACCAATGATTTGATCTTGCAATATTTGGAGAATACTAGGAAGGAAAATCTAGGAAATTTTCTCTTAGATTTATTGAAGGGATTTTGAATTTGAATGAAAAATACTTTCATGAAGAGAATGAGGGCTATTTATAAGCAAGAAGGTTATTTTGAATTATTTCAAAAAATATATTATTCTAACATCATTTTATCATATAATAATGTAATATTTAATAAAAATATAATTTATATTAAATAAATATTAAATTCAAACTGTCATAATTCTACTATTCCTATGGGCAAGTCAAAAATAATAAAATATGGCTTTTAATATATTCAAAGCATGTAGTATGCATTCATTATTAAAATTAACTAATGTTTGAAAAGTCATAACAAATTCAATTTTAATCAAATGTTGGCCATGTAACCTATCCAATTAAAGGAAAAAAAATCCAAGTAATCCATTGGAGATAAAATAAGATATAAATTCCTTGATTATAAAATGACTTTGGCTAAAATACAAAATTATACATATTTTTGTTAATTTTGAAATATGATATTTAAATATTATGATGTAATTTATATATAATCATACATGTGTTAGGTTTCATATAACCTTAAAATTAAATTAAATATTTAATTATATTAAGTATATAAACTAATTACACTTAATAGTCATGATTTATTATCATTTAATTTTCTGAAAATTCAAAGGCTATGTATGAAACAAATAATTGAATGTTAATTAGATATAGATTTATAGAAATTAACCTCATTATCATTATTTCAAATAAAAAAAATAATATGTTAAGTTGTAAGCAAATTGATTCATGCCAATGAACTCATATGAATTTCTAAGATAGTTATAATTGCATATAACCTAAAATATTGTATCTTGAGCTTCACATTATACATTTTGATCTATCTTTCATTCTTTTATTCTTGCAATTTCCATAAACATATTGTGAGATTTATTGGATATGTGATTAGCAATTAATTTATCTGAAATGCATAAAACATATATTAGAACATCCAAGCATTCATTTATTATCATCTAAATTGATTGGATTGAACATGAGGCTCATTAAGCCAACAATCTCCCCCTTTTCGATGATGACAAACTAATGTTGGGTATTGATTTTTATGAAGGTTGACCTTTCATCATAGTTTCTGAAAAAAACTTTCTCTTCTTAAAAACATTTATGCACAAGAGATGAATAATGTTGCTCCTAAATGTATGCATGAAATAAACTTAATACTAAGCAACATTTTACTCTTCTCCCTTTAACAATATCAAAAGTGATCATAAACTACATATAGTTTTAAATATTAGATCTAACATTCCAAGCGCGTCTACATAAAATGTTCTTCTAGTAATAGTTTTGTAAAAATATCTGCAATTTGTAAATTGGTACTATTAAAATTAATATTAACATTACCTTTCAAAACAAGTTCCCTAATAAAATGATGTCTGATTTCTATATGCTTTGTTCATGAGTGCTGGATAGAATTTTTGGTTAAACTAATAGTACTAGTATTGTCACACCAAACTAGAATGTGATCATACTTAATACTAGAATCTTTTAATTATTTCTTTAACCAAAGGACCTGAGCAACACAACTACGGGCAGCTATGTACTCATCCTCAGCAGTGGATAAAGCTTTAGAATTTTGTTTCCTAGATGACCATGACATAAGTGATGATCCTAAATATTGACATGTGCCTGATGTGCTTTTTCTATCTACTTTTCATCTAGTAAAATTAGTATCATAATAAGTAACCAAATCACATGATAAAGAATTTTTAGGATACCATAAACCTAACTTAGTAGTGCCTATCAAATATTGAAAGGTATAAAAGTGAGATTCTTTCAGGTTGACTACTATTAAATGAGATTGTTTTGGGTTGGTTTGAAAATGAGCACACAACAAACAATAAACAAAACATAATATCGGCCTACTAACAAAGAAGGTATAAAAGTGAACCTATCATACTCCTATAAAGTTTTGATCAAGATATTCTAATTCATCTAAATCCAATTTTTTGATGGGCTCATAGAGTTTTACTAGATTAAATCTTTTCATGTCAAACCTAGAAGCAATTCATTTGTGTACTTGGTTTGAGATGAATGTGCCATTTTCTTGTTGCTTCACTTGAAGACCTATGAAAAAAAATAAGTTCTCTCATCATATATTCACTTCAAACTCTTTAGACATCAAAGATGAGAACTCATGGCATAAAGATTAATTTGTACTTCCAGATAATATATCATCTACATACACTTGTACCATAATCAAATCATCATCTATGCTCTTAAGGAATAATGCCATATCTACTCTACCCTTTCTAAATCCATGATCTATCAAAAAGTTACTTAACCTATCATACCAAGCATGAGGAGCTTGTTTTAAACCATATAGGACTTTCTCTAATTCATACACATGATTTGGACAATCAAGGCTCTCAAACCCATGTGGTTGCTCTACAAATACATCTTGGTCAATAAATCCATTCAAAAATGCACTCTTGACATACATTTGAAAAAGTTTAAAATCCCTAAAAAAGCATAAGTAAGGAGTAACCTAATAGCTTCTAGTCTTGCTACGGGTGCAAAAGATTATTTAAAATCTATACCTTCAACTTGTGTGTACCCTTGTGCAACTAACCTAGCTTTATTTCTAATAATACAACCTTAATCATCTAGCTTATTCCTAAAGACCCATTTTGTTCCAATGATATTTTGATCTTGCGATCTTGGGATTAATTCTCAAACATCATTTCCTACAAATTGATTCAACTCCTCTTCCATTGCAATAATCCAAAAAAATATCTTCTAATGCTTTTTCTAAATTTTTATGTTCAACCTTAGATAAAAATGTTGAATGATCTATAACCTTTCTACTTTGTCTACTGGTCATAACTATTTTTGAAGGATCTCTTATAATTAGTTCCTTTGGATGATTTTTATTATATTTCCATTCTTTAGGCAATGAATCATCCACATTATCTTCTAAAGATATTTTCTTGAGATTATCAATCTCTTCATCAATCACTTCATTTCTAATGGGATCAATTAAATTTTCATCAAAAATAACATGTATTGATTCTTCTACAATCATTTTTCTCTTATTGAAAACTCTATAAGCTCAACTAGAAAGAGAGTATCCTAAGAAAATACCATCATTTGATTTGCAATCAAACTCACCTAGATGCTTTTTTCCATTATTCAAAAAAAAACATTTACTTCCAAATACATGAAAGTGTTCAATCTTAGGCTTCTTTCCAAAAAATATTTCATAGGGTGTCTTCTTCAAAATTGGTCTAACATAGATCCTATTCATCATATAACATGCAATATTTACTGTTTCTGCCCAAAAATATTTATGCAATTATACTCATCAAGCATATATCTATTTAATTCAATTAATATTCTACTTTGTTCTTTATACTACTCCATTTTAATGGGGAGTTCTAGGTGCAAAAAAATTATGTCTAATCCCATGTTCATCATAATAATCCTCAAATAATTTATTTTCAAATTTGCCACCATGATCACTTTGAACCCTATTAATCAAAAGGCCTTGTTCTCTTTGAATATATTTAGAAAATTTCTAAACTAACAAAAACATCATCCTTGTAAGTTACAAACAAAACCCAAGTATATCTAGAGAAATCATCAATCACAAAATCATAATTTTACCACCTAGCTAGTGGTGCTAATTGGAACAAACAAATCCATGTGCAACAATTCTAGAGGTCTAGAAGTAGAAACAATATTTTTACTTTTAAATGAGCTTCTAGAATGCTTACCATGAATACATGCATCACAAACATAGTTTGAATGAAAATTTAATTTAGGCAATCCAACTACTAAATCAAGTTTAGCAATTTTATTGAGTGTGCATAATATGACATAGTCTCCTATGCCATAACCATATATCATCATGAGTGCTTTTAAAATAAAGTAAATTCAAATTAACATCATGAAAGCTATCTAAATCAATGACATAAATATTTTATGTCTTTTTCCTACTAAGAAAACATTTTCATTTTTTTTATAATACAATATGATGTATGAAACACTACATTCAAACCTTTATCACATAATTGACTAATATAAATTAAATTATGTTTTAATCCTTCTATTATAAAAACTTTATCTAAAGTGATAGAATTCTTACTAATAGAACCAATGCCAATGATCTTTCCCTTTGCATTATCTCCATATGTAACAAATCCTCCATCACTTGATTCTAAAGTTATGAATTTATCTTTATCTCTCGTCATATGTCTTGAACATCCATTGTCCAAGTACAACATGCCTTCTTTGATTTTTCTTTGAAGGCATTCCTACAAAAGAAAATCACATGTTAACTTTGGAACCCAAACATGTTTGGGTCCACATTCTAAATTTGAAGCAAGATATCTAGCATGTGTGGTTTGTGTAGTGCTTGTACCTTTTGGTACCCAAACATAAGATGATTTCTTAGTGTTTTGTAATTTACGTGCATAGCAATCAAACAAAATATGCCCTTTTCTATCACAATAGTTGCACCAAACATTAGTGTTTGCATATGGCTTAGCACGATAATTATAAGGTATATGAGTGGGATGTGTATGATGCAAATAATTTTATTAAATGTTTTACTTGATGAAGCATTATAATGAATTTGTGATTTAAAACATAATTCTAATCTTGCTTTTTACAAGATATTCTCTCTTTCAAGTTTACATACATGTAAGGAATAATTTAATAAAGAATTATTTTTACTTTTTAAATTATTACATTCATTTTTTAAATCACAAGAATTCATATCTATATTTTGATTTTATTTTTCTAAGGTTTTGTATTTTATTTTTAATTTTTTATATTCAATAACTAAATCATTAAAAGCATCATCTAATTCATCATAAGGTATATCATTACATACCTCTTGAGAATCTAAGTCATATTCTCCATTTTCCATAAGACATATGTTGACCTCTTCATCGGATGAGCAAGTACTTGATTCATTTGAATCTAGGTTGGCCCATAAAGCCTTCTTCTTCTTCTTATGGTACTTCTTCTCCTTCATATTTTTTCTTCTTTCCACATCAATCTCTTTCTCTTCTTTGATTCAACAAGTTCTGGACAATCACCTCTTTTGTGTCCAAGCTTGTTACATTGGTAGCAAATGTTCCCTTCACCTATAAGAAATTTCTTAGTTTGAAACTTATAGTTTCTAGATTTTTTTTATACCTTTGATTGTTCTTCCTTACAAGTTCCAAGCCTTTTGGATAGCATAACCACCTCATCACTATCACCATCCAAGCTTGAGGTGTTATGCTCATCACTATCATCAATTTATAATGCAATGGCTTTTCCTTTCTCTTTCACATTTTTTGCTGAGTTATCCATCTTATCCCTTTGAGCAATAACCTGTTCATCTGCTATCAAAGAACCCAAAAGCTGATCAAGTGGATAAGTAGATAAATAGCTTCACTAATAGTGTTACTTTAGCTTCCCATTATTTTGGAAGACATCTAAGAATCTTATAGACTAAGTCTTGATTCCTATATGTTTTCCAAGAGAATGCAATGTGTTAATTATTTTCATGAATCTAGTATATATCGAAATAGATTTAGAAGGAGATATGCAAAATAACTCATATTCATAAACAAGTCTGCTTATGTGATCATTTCTAACTTCACTAGTTCCTTCATAAGATTTAATGAGTTTATCACATATTTTTTGTTGTTGTGCTTAACTTAGAAATTTTCATGTAATCATCAAGTAATAAAGCACAATGTAAAGTATTACAAGCCCTAGCATTAAATTCATCAAGTTATCTTTCAACTATAGTCCATTCCTCGAAAGGTGGTTTTACTTTAATGTCATTTACTTCTACCAAGGGGGTATGATATTGATGTCAACTGCATAATATGCATCTTGACCTCTTAAAATGTACTAATTCTATTTTTCCAATAATCAAATGGTACACTATCTAAAAGTGGATTGGATTCCTCCTGTAGTGAACCCTTTGGGAAACCTTATACCTTAGTGAAAAGATCTACTTTTGGATGTTAAGCCAATAAAAATATCAAGAGATAATGAATTTGGTGATATTAAAATTTTAAAAGTTAAATCTTAAATTTTAAGTTTTAGTAGAAAATTAATTTTAGATTTTATAATGACAAGATACAATTATTAATGCAACAAAAATGAAAGTACAGTAAAGTAAAGAGAGATAATAAGCACACAATTTTTATGTGGTTTAGCCAAACTCCAAAATCGACCAACGTCCACGCCTACCCACCCTTGACTAAGAATCCACTAAATAAAAATAGCTTATAATTTTTTCTATAATGGCAAGTACAACCCTATAACAATATGTACTCTTACAAAGGGCTAGTACAACCCCAATATAAATTTATACATTAAAAGAAAAATATAAAAATAATAAATTTTGATAAAATAAATCTCACAAATATACCAAGTTATCCAATTCAAAAGTGATCTCACTACTTATAAATGATCACTTTATATTTAAAATTTTGGCAAGATAAAATGCTCACTTAATATTGATAAGAAATAATAAAATAAATATCTTAAAGTGATCTTACTAAGATGTTTATGTTATTACAATTTGTAGACTAATATAAAATGATTTCAAAATAAATTCACAATATTCTTTTGCACAATAAAATAAATTTCAGCAAGGAATAATTTATTTTATTTTAACCAAAAAGATGCTTTCAATTAATGCAAATGATCACAAAATACTTAAATAAAATTAGTATATGATAGATCTAAGTAGGCTAGTAAGCTTTTAATTAAAAAGAGAGATCTAGCAAATATGAAAATAATTTCAGCACAATAATTTAATTTAAAATGCTTAAAATATACTTCTAAAATAGATCTAAGAATAAATGATCTTTCAAATAAGACTAATGAAGAAATATTTCAAGAAACCAAAAGAAATTTGTAGGAAGATAAAAATTTTAACAAGTTGACAAAAATCCTACAAACTATCACAAGAGTTTTTCACAAAAAAATGATTGAAGAAACTTTGAAGTGAAAAACTTTGACTTTGATGTCAAAAGACTAATCCACCAAAAAATATAAATTTGAAAGAATATATAGATGGTGAAAATAGTATGAACAACTAAAAACAGATTAAGATCAAGAAAACAAACTCAAGTAATTTGAGAAAGCTTACTTAGTTGAATATGTTGAAGCCCCAAACCAAGGATTTGATCTTGCAATATTTGGAGAACACTTGGAGGAAAATCTAGGAAATTTTCTCTTAGATTTCTGGAGGGATTTTGAATTTGAATGAGGAATGCTTTCATGAAGAGAATGATGGCTATTTATAAGCAAGAAGGTCATTTTGAATTATTTCAAAAAATATTATTCTAACATCATTTTATCATATATAAATTAATAAATAATAAAAAATATAATTTATATTAAATAAATGTTAAACTCAAATAGCCAAAATTTAGCTATTCACATGGGCAAGTCAAAAATAATAAAATATGGCTCTTAATATATTCAAAGCATGTAGCATGCATTCATTATTAAAATCATCTAATATTTAAAAACTCATAATAAATTCAATTTTAGTCAAACGTTGGTCATGTAACCTATCTAATTAAAGAAAAAAAATCCAAGGAATCCGTTGGAGATGAAATCAGATATAAATTCCTTGATTATAAAATAACTTTGGCTAAAATACTAAACTCAACATATTTTTGTTAATTTTAAAATATGACATTTAAATATTATGATATAATTTATATATAACCATACATATGTTAGTTATAATATAACCTTAAAATTAAATTAAAATATTTAATTATATTAAGTATATAAACTAATTACACTTAATAATCATAATTTATTATCATTTCTTATTTTGATATGCTATGTATGAAACATATAATTGAATAATATAGATTTATATAAATTATCATTATCATTATTTCAAATAAAAATAAATAAGTTGTGAGCAAATTGATTCATGCCAATGAACTCATATGAATTTCTAGTTATAAATGCATATAACCTAAAATATTGTATCTTTACATTATCCATTTTGATCTTTCATTCTTACAACTTCCTCAAACATATTATGAGATGCATTGGATATGTAATTAGCAATTAATATATGTCAAACACATAAAACAAACATTAGAACATCCAAGCATTAATTTATTATCATCAATAAATCCTAAACCCTAAAACTTAAAGTTACTAAATAAATTTAAAAATAAACCTAAACCCTAAAACCTAATAAAGCTAAACCAAAACTTAAACCCAAAGAATGGGCGTAACCTTCAAAGAAAATCACCATCAAAGGCTTGAGATTTGGCGGTGGAGGCAAAGTGAGGCATTATCGCACATGTGGGGGATCTGAGGTATGGAAGGGAGGTGGTGGTCGAAAAGGGTGGGGACAGAGGTTACAGTCGTGGTGGTGGTGGAGGGAGAGATTGGGGATATAATGGTGGATCCCACTACTCGACAGGCCAGGTTGGTTCTAATGGGAACTGGAGAAACTATAGAATGGTTGATCCGATCCGCTTATGGAACTGCCTTTACAAGAGATTCTAGTTCTAGTATTTTTTATTAGCTCTATGCATGCTCATTTTTTATCTATGTCGCTTGTTGTGACTTAGAGAACTTGGTGTGTTACTTGGTTGATGAAATCAAAAGAATAAATGTTGAATCTAATTTGTTCTTAAAAATAACCAAAACCCAAACTACCTAAACCCTAAACCCTGAAAAGCTAAAAACATAAACCTCAACTAAATAAAACTTAAAAATATAAAAATATAAAAAACCTAAACCAAAATAAATAAAATTAAAATAAAATAATAACATAAACTTAAACCTAAACCTAAACTTAAACCTAAACTTAAAAAGAAAATAAAAATAAATAAAAACTTAACTAAAAGAAAATTAATAAAAACCTAAACTAAAAAAAATAAAAAACCTAAATAAAATAAAAAATAAACTTAAAATAGAAATAGAATAACCTAAAATAAAATAAAATAAAAACTAAATAAAAACTTAAATCTAGATAATAAACCTAAAATAAACCTAAAATAATAAAAATAAAATCTAAACCCTAAACTAAAACAAATCCTAAACCAAAAATAAAAATAAAATAAACCTAAACCTAAACTAAAATAAGCTAAAAATAAATAAGTAAAACCTAAACATAAACCTAAAATAAACTAAACCTAAACCTCAATCTAAACTAAATAATATAAATAAAAATAAACCTAAACCTAAACTAAAAAATAAAACCTAAAATAAACCTAAAATAAAAACCTAAAAGCTAAACCTAAAAAAATAAACTCAAAAGTTAAACTTAATCCTAAAAATAAAAAATAAAATTTAAATCTAAAAAATAAAATAAAAATAAAACTAAGCTAAAACCTAAACCTAAACCTAAACCTAAACCTAAACAATAAACTAAAATAAAAAAACTAAATAAAAAAAACCTAAAATAAATAAACTAAATTAAATAAAAAACATAAATCAAAATAAAAAATAAAATAAACTAAAATAAATAAAAAATAAACTAAATAAACCTAAACTTACTTATTTACTTAGTTTAAATAAAAATAAATAAATAAAATAAAAATAAAAATAAACCCTAACTTGAAACCCTAAACCCTAAACCTTAAAACCCTTAATCCTAAATCACAAACCCTAAATCCTAAAGCCTAAACCCTAAAGCCCTAAACCCTAAACATGAAACCCTAAACCCTAAACCCTAAACCCTAAAAAACCCTAAACCTTAAACGTAAAATGCCCTAAACCCTAAACCCTAAACCCTAAACCCTAAACCCTAAACTAAACTTAAACCCTAACCTAAACCTAAACCCTAAACTCTAAACCTTAAATTAACCTAAACCTAAACCTAAAGTTTAAAGCCTAAACCTTAAACCCTAAGCCCTAAATTAACCTTAAACCCTAAGCATACCCTAAACCTTAAACCCTAAACCCTAAAAACCCTACACCATAAAGCCTAAAAACTAAATGCTAAACCCTAATCCTTAAATCCTAACCCTAAACCCTAAATCCTAAACCTTAAAACTCTAAATAGTAAACCATAAACCTTAAACCCAAAACCCTAAAAATCTAAAACTAAAGTAAATAAATCCTAAAACTAAAATAAATAAAGAAAACCTAAACTAAATTAAAACCCTAAACTCTAAAACTAACCCTAAAGCCTAAACCTACAATCCCTAAATGCTAAATCTTAAACATTAAACCCTAAAAAACCCTAAATCTCTAAACCCTAACCCTAAACCTTAACCCTAAAACACAAAATACCTAAACCTATAATAAAAAAACCTAAACCTTAGCCTAAAACCTAAAAACCTAAAATCCTAAACCCTAAACCCTAAAACTAACCCTAACCCTGAACTCTAAACCTATAACCCTAAACCCTAAACCCTAAACCTACATCCTAAACTTAAACTAAAATAAAATAAATAAATAACATA
Organism: Cymbidium sinense; assembly: GCA_021442155.1. NCBI lineage: Eukaryota > Viridiplantae > Streptophyta > Magnoliopsida > Asparagales > Orchidaceae > Cymbidium > Cymbidium sinense. The sequence goes on along the minus strand of CM038225.1, from coordinate 5,651,417 downwards.
TAAACTAAAAAAAAAACTAAATAAACTAAAATAAACATAAAAATAAATAAATAAATAAAAAATAAATAAATAAATAAAGTAATTAAAAAATAAACAAAATAAACCAAATCCTAAACT